>CM025654.2:9116510-9179814 GCA_014621495.2 Entosphenus tridentatus | reverse complement strand
CATCATGCCCTTCCCTGCCCTCTCTTCTCCCACCATGTCCTTCTCTGCCCTCTCTTCCCTACCCTCTCCTCTCTCATCATGCCCTTTCTTGCCCACTCCTCTCCCACCATGCCCTTCTCTGCCCTCCCCTTCCCTGCCCTCTCCTCTCACATTATGCCCCTTGTCTGCTCTCTAACATGAATATATAAAAGGGCTAACATTTATAACAATGAGCCTTCTTTAGAAGTAATGCACGTTTTATTGACTGAAATTTTACCCTACTACAGTATGTACAATTTGTCTGCTATAAGACAGTGCTAATGACCAGGGTTTGTTTATTAGACAGGCAAGAAGATGCACAAACATTTTGGAGAGATTATTACTATTTGAACCAATATTACTCTCGAATAGAATTGCTGGCTACAGGCATATCATTATTTATCAGATTATTTAAATGTATGCTCACGCTCGCGATTCATCCATTCCATCGTGCGTGTAACGATTGCTCTTTACTATTGAAAAAATGTATGCTCATGTTAAATGTAAACGAATGGGATGAGCAAAACAATACGCATGAAACAAGAATGTACAGGACAGACAGACAGATGAGACTAAATAAAATCCATTCTTGAATCAAACAGAAATTCCAAATCATGACATTTCATCACATTGAACAAGAGGTGGGTTCTTCCATGCTCATAAATGGGCAGGCATCTCATTGTGTGACCTGTCAAAACAGCAAACATCCAAACCGGTGACTTTCTTTAAAAAAAAAACGATATTGAGATTCTGAGAGATGTTCCTGTATAAACATACAAATTGTGATAATTTTTCCCACTACGGTATTGTGGAATATAATTCATAGCCCATGAGCAACAGCCTATTTTATCTTCTTGGCTTTCAACCTCTAGCTGTCAAAATAGATAAACAGACAATATGCCTCTTCACGTACAAAAGAAAACATTTGAATACAACCCATTGTTCCCACGGCCTTCTGGGAGTGCATAATTTCAGCAGCATTGATTAGGTACAGTTTAACACGTAGGCTTTCGCGACCAATATCATCCATAATAAAGGCCTTTGGGTTAGATCGCGTAAATATATAATTGTGTCGTTAAACCCGCCACCACCCGACACAGCCAATTAGTAAGGTTTTTCACGTAAACAGAACATGCCAACTCGTTACTAGTACAGCACACCGGTGTGTTGGAGAGCAAAGCCACAACAATTACAAACTGAGTACAACCAAATTCTGGGCCGGATTCTTTGGTTCTTTCAGTTTAAGTCACGTAGATAGAAAAATAATAATAAAAATAAAGTGAATTAAAATATCACGACGTTTCGATCGCAACATAAGCAGTCATCATCAGGAAAAAGGATTATCCTCTAAAGGCAAACTGTTCATGAATGCTTGGAGATGAGCGTAGCCCAAGTGTATCAGCAGCACCAGCAGCATGGGCGGGGCAGTAATACCAATGCAGCAGCAATGCCAATGCAGCAGCAATGTCAATGTATCAGCAATGTCAATGCAGCAGCAATGCCAATGCAGCAAAGGGCCGCCAGGAAATCACTGCACCCCGGTCAACACACCACACTGCTGATGGTGGAGGTAGATTGACAAGAAAACACAAGTCAAGTCATGACCCAAAGTGGTTGATGACATCTTGCCAATGATTGCCGAGTCTATAACCTTCCTCTCGGTTGAAATTGTGTCTTGTGTCTGTAAATATGAATGGCTTCATGAACGAATCTTTGTTGATAGCCAAGAGGCTTGAAAAGTACCATCGTCTTAGAGAAACCAAATCGTGTGAGCCAGCCGCATTAAAATAATGATCAGCCACGGCAGAAGTATTGGTCCTACCGTGTTTCAAATCTGCCTTATGCTCTCGAATACGGTCCGAGACATGTCGCTTAGTTTCCCCAATGTAACTGCTGCCGCAGATACAGCTTAGTTTGTAGACGCCAGGATATTGCATGTCAGGAATCTTGTCCTTCACAGATGGGATCAGATCAGGAATTTTATGTACTGTGTTAAATCGGACCTGGATCTTGTGTTTGTTCATGATTTTGGAAATCTTTTTGGTTACCCGTGCTATGTATGGCAGAGTGATGGTTTTGATTGGATGCTCAGATGGCTCCTCACGGTTGGGGTGATGGCTTTGCGGATTGTGTAGTCAGAATATCCATTCGCCTTGAGAGCTTGGTGTACGAGTTTGAGTTCACTGGTTAGGTGTTCATGATCGGATATACATTGAGCTCTATGGTGTACCGTTTTGATGAGGGAATTCTTCTGGAATGGATGGTGGTGGGAATCGGGTTTTAGGTAGGCGTCAGTATGGGTTACTTTCCTGGAGTGAACTCTTTGGTTGTTTCGGTAAAAAGAAAATAAATTAAATAAGAGTACGACATTTCGATTGCAACACAAGCCACCGTAATCAGATAAAACTAAATTTGAGAGAGAGACAAACCACAGACACGGAGACACACAGACACACAAGCAGTCACGAAAGCTTCCTGGAGTGACTTTACCTAAAGAACCAAAGAATAGGAATTTCTGCAGTCACGAAAGTTTTAAGTCAAAATTGAACTCTGGGCCGGTTGAGATATATAGTGTCTCGTCAGCAGTCTTGCTTCCATGAAACAATTTTGGTGAACTGCCAAATATTATAGGCAAGGACTCTCTCTTTGAGATATGGGTCCTAGTTAACATATAATACACAGCACAATATAATCATTGTCGTCATTGTGGATAATACGAATAACAAAAGAGATAGGAAATATGTACGTGCCTAGCTTGTCTGGGTTCTCAGTCTGGGTAATCGTCAGCATTAGCGGCCGTAAATCCATGAGGCTATCGCGTCCCTGTCACGTCTCCTCTTGAGAGCTGGGCTCTAGGCCACCGAGACCCTAATGTGACAGATAATCCAGGTCACCGGGTTCTCTCCAGGCTCCTGCCGCGCGACCTCTACATGAGAGTAGCACTTCGTCAAAGCGCATTAGTAGCTATAAAAAAAAACTCGCATGGTTGGGCAATAAGGCACTTGCGGTGAAAGCGGGACAGCAGATATGTGGAAAAGCGCCTCAGTGGTTCCGTTTCATCATGTGCTCCTTGGCCACGGTTTGAATTTGGATTACTGGCGGTAGTGTGACACGTTTGAGATTGAAAACGCATCTCTTTAGAACAGCTTTTTGTGTTTAGTTTGTTGTCCTTCCCCCCAGTGTACCGATTAGCATGGTTGGCTACGATCGGTGTGGCCAAATAAGTTCAACGTACATACGTGTTGAGATGTTTGCATCCCCCTGGCCTGCAGTCATGCATTTTTAGCCGGTGACCAATGTTGAGATGTGCGTGTGAGTTTGTGATAATGAAATAAGCAAATTCACGGCTGCTGTCGAGTCTTTCCATCGCTGGGTGAAGGCCTCCACATGCCGGGTCGGTCGTAGGCGCCGTTTGACCATACCTCATGATTGCCGGTCAGTGTGGGCTGCAGAATAAAGGCTCCAAACGGATTTAGATATATCTCGCTGCTGATGGTTAGCCTTGGTCGGCAACTAAATTCAGGTGGTTCACCGTGTGTGTTTAAGGGCCATATTCGTAGATGCTGTCAAGGAAACCTTGCAATTCTCAGTTTAACACGTAGGCTTTGGCGACTAATATCATACATAATACAGTTTTTTTTTGGGTTAGATCGTGTAAATATATCAATACGTCATTAAACCCGCCACCACCCGACACAACCAATTTAGTAAGGTTTGCAACGTAAACAAAATATGCCAATTAGTTACTAGTAAATCTTGACTTAAAGCTTTCGTGACGGCAGGAATTCATACTCTTTGGGTCTTTCGGTAAAGTCACGTAGATAGAAAAATAATTAAAAAATCACGACGTTTCGATCGCAACACAAGCAATCGTCATCAGGTGAAAAAACATACAGCAGACGGACTGCTGAGGCAGGAAAAAATATGTCGAGAGAGCTACTGCAGCCAAAGGTGATATAGGTTTGAGATGGGTACAACCCAAGGGTAAGTGGGCGGGGCTAGAGATGGAACTTGCAAGTAAATGTAAGATCGCAGAGCTAGGTATACCTCGGCTATTGTGTTGCTAGAGATTAGCATGTCAATCAGTTAATGTAACCACACCGCTACGGTGCTGAAGAAGCCATTGCATTGCTCGAGATTAGAGATTAGCATGTCAATGTAAGACGGTTCCCGCAGCAGCGGCCGTGTTGAGAGACATTCAGCCGATTAAACAACGAGCGCCACCGCCGCATCGAGGAAAAGGGAGCAGCAGCTATGTTAGTGAGACATTTAGCCTGTTAATGTAAAGACATTTAACAAGGTCATGTAACTCAGAGAGTCGGAAATAACTGCTAACATAGGCAGGTAGGATGGAAGCATCACAGCCAGTTATGACTTTACATGGTTAATAACGTCCTTCCAATGATTGCTCAGTTTGTACCCATCTTCTCGAGAAGATATTCTCGAGAAGATGGGTATAAAATGGACTGTGACCGCTTCTGCTGCATTACATTTTTGCCACATGTGGTATTCATCTGCTTCGATGTTTTTATTCCCTTCCATCAACAAATAAGTTCATGGCTGCAGCACTCCCTCTATATGTGGAATAGTGTACTTTTTAAGCCACCAGAGTCGTGAGTTTACAATTTTGCTGGGCCTGCATTAATTGTAGGCCACTTGCTTGGGCTTCCGCTTTAGACCCCGTCTCTTTCTCCTCTGACTCCACCTCCTTCCCCTTTAGACCCACGCCCTCTCTCCTCTTCACACTGCTGCTCCTTTCCTTTTTAGGCCACACCCCTTTGTCTTGAGGCCCCACCCCCCTCCTGGTTGGGCCCCGCCTCTTGTCACGTGAGGCTCCGCCCTTTCCTCTCGACACTGTCTTCTTTTTGGGTGGCTTGCTGTTTCTTTTAAAGGCAGCGCCGCCACCGCTGGTTTGTGTTTGCCCGTGAAACTTGGCAACTCTCGGACAGAGCCCAGTAGATTTGAATGACACAGCGTGAGTGGGGTTTAGTGGTGGGGGTTGTGGAAGCGGTGGGGGGTAGTGAGGGCACACAACAGGAGCTGGTGGGCATTGACAATAAGGGGCAATTTTATGACGATGACCAAAATTCCGCAATGTCATTTAGATTTTGTTGTAAAAAAAATTCTTATACTGAACTTTGCAAGTACTTCAAGTGAATGTATAGCTAAGTTTAAATGCGCTCTATTTTATGTTTCGATGTGTAGTGGGTTCCACAGAGGCGCACAGTCGAACTTGGAGGCAACACTTTTATTTCTTAACACAGCGGGGTAACTACATAAGGGGCCGTCCATAAATGACGTCACGCGATACTTGACGATTTTTGACCCCCCGCCGCCTCTGTGACCACGGGTGCCGGTGGGGGGCCGACACTCCCCCCCAGGTGCGTGACGTCATTTATGGACAGCCCCTTGTACCAATATCATATGACGTCACACTCTCATATACCACTGTTATATGACGTCATACCTGTCCAGCATTAGAATATGTATTTATGCTGGAGGAAATCCGATGAGCTGTAAAGCTCTTTTTCACAGATGTCCATGACGTGACCCTCACCTGGACAATCACTAAGATGACGTCTTTTTCACATATCAGATGACGTCCCACGGCCAACATGACTACTCAATGACGTCTCAATTGCCTGGTCGGGATTGCGTTAGCGTCACCCAAGCTGGCGAGTGACGCGTCCCTGCCAGGCTCATGACGCAATCCAACATGACAGTCATGACGTCATCATGTAACGCGTTAAACACGATGACATCATGTCGTCATTCATTTGCGTGTTGACGTCACCCGCCAGGTCTCTTCCTACGTGAGGCGACCAGTGGTGGAGAGTTTGGGTGCCCAGGTCTCTTCAGTACAACGTCTAACCCCCCCCTCCCAACTCTCGCCGTCATCATTGTAATCGGCCCCGGTGGTTTTTAGACGACACCATTAGCAGCACGAGAGGGAACTGCGAGGGGCAAACGGGAGCCACCCGCCACATCGGGTACGCAAGAGACCAGAGGCGGGAGACGACAGGTGTAAACGGGCCTGCGGCGGTCTGTTGGTGAGTCCTACCGGACGCGGTGCGACATCCCCGGTTGGGAATCTAGCAGAGGCGCGGTGACACCCCGAGGTCGGGGGGCTTCTGCTAAACAAAGCGGCGTTTTGAAACGCATTTGGAATCCCAGGCGAGAGGCGAGTGAGCACAGACAAGAGCTTTCTTTGGGGTGGTGTGTTTTAGAAGTTGTCGCGTTGAAAGTGCGTGTTTTTTTAAAATAAGTTTATTCAAGGTATGTTGTGTTTTAATCCCTATGTTGGTTAATGGTTTAAAGATGCGAAGCGGCTGTAGGTGGCGCTCAAATAACGTGTTTGGAGTAAAACCATAGGGCATTTAAACACACCTTAGACTACACTACAGATCAGGGGTGGGGAACGTACGGCCCGCGATATAATTTTGGTCTGGCCCTACCAAGGCAACCGCAGGCGGGACTCGAAATTCAATAAATCTCGGCGCAAACCTGGAAAAGCAGTTACGAGTAGCAACATCATCAATACCAGCTAACATCACACGCCTCGCCAAAGAGAAGCAGTTCCAGCCATCACATTAGGGGTGAGTTAATTAAATGTTTGACCAAACATCACAGGATAATTTTTTTAAGTTGATAATTTTGTATGGCCCGCGAATTATGTTATAAATATCCAAATGGCCCTTGGCAGAACAAATGTTCCCCGCCCCTGCTCTAGATAGACTTAGCCCGATTTCAGTGTATATCGTAAGGCGAAGCAGGCATTGGAGCCTGGCTGGTAATTGTATTATAGGCGTCGAGGACAGTGCAGCAAATTTCACTTTTTGCACCTCACCCAGAAGTGGAATTGTCAAAGTGGCTGTACGTGTGTGTGCACATTTAGAGCACAACACGTACACGTGAAGCGACGTGCGATTCACATGTGTTGGTCATTTGTTAAATTAACTACAGTATTCACGAACTCGGAAGTTAAGCCGACCCATGAAGTTTGGCTTATAAGAATCGGCGCATTCTCTAGAAAGGGATCCCCCCCCCCTGTGGGTAAATAATTGAGGATAATAATAGTACGCTGTTGTGTCTACAGCCTTTTTGCCATTCCGCGGCGGGGTAATGGCCTTCCCACGCCGTGTCGGTTATGGTGGTCATTTGACCACACTTCACATGGCGGGTTCCATGCTGACCGGTGAAAGTGACAGGCCCAATACATAACTGCTTCTGATGTGTCTCGCCCACTGATGTTAGCCGTGGCCTCGAATGGCTCCCAGATGCCCGTCTTCATAGTTTGCGAACCACTGCGCTTCCACTCCACCATAGTCACCTACCGCTCACCTTGTGGGGTTTTATTTAATGTTGTTAAACGTCCGCAAGACCCAAGGCTGCGACTCATTAGAACGGGGCCTGCATTGTTTAACTGTACGTACTCGCTTCGGGTGATTGAACTCGGGTTCTTGACTTGAGAGGGGCAGATAGCCACTGCCGCATCGCCCTGCCGGTCGCTCGCTTTAATCCAAGGCGCCTTTTTTTATTTATGCCAGTCAATGAATCGATACCCTTTCCGCGTCTCGCCAAGACACAAACAGTAATGCGGTTTTAATTGGTTTTATAGGAGGTGCCACTACGTACTTGGATATGTATGCGCCTCGGGAAGTGAATGATTCACATATTTACTGAGAGTCAATCAGTGTTTATTTGTTACACGCAAAACGGTGAAATAAATGTGTGTGCCCGTGCTAAGTGGATCATTAAAGCGCAACATCGCGAAAGACGGCGGTGGCTTTTGGGGAGGAAATCATCCAGCAGTGGATTTAACATGGCTGATGATGATTGAATACAAAAAATTCGAGTATTTACAAACATGTGGGCCATTTTGACCATGTTATATACAGCAAAGAACAGTGCAAAAATAGAGAGAACATTGTTTTTGTACTGTGCATTATTGTAATGCATTTCTATGCCTCCTGCATCTATGCTTCCTGCCTTCACTAACCTGCATTTACCAGCGTGATGAAGTATGGGCAAATAACCCAGCACGGGGAGGCTCTCATCCAGCAGTGGATTGACAACAGGCCGTACATGTACACATGTGGTCGCTAATTGAGAACATGTAATGTATAACCACGTTGGCATCAATTGAGACAGAATCTCAGTTTCAACCCAGACTAGGCTTTGCCTTTGCTACATTAAAATTCCAGGGCATGAGTCCCAGTGGACCCAGCATGTGAGACAGCTGTGTTCATGCCGGTCTGATCTGTGGCATGTCTGCTCAGCATCCGAACCACACGCACGCCTTTCATGGCAAACGCCTATTGCTTAAATTCGCACGCTACATCCATTATCTGGCGATCGATATTGTAAATACGAATGGGGAGAAACTCTTATTTCTACAACTGGATATCCCTTTTTTCTTCCCTCCTTGCCACTACTCGAGGTTGGAATTATCTCCCATTGTCTCTCCAGTTTTAATAACTTTATTCATTAAATGGAATGTGTTAACCCCAACATATAAGACCGTCAATAATAGTGCTGTTTGTACGTATGTACGTTGAACTTGTTTCGCACCTTACAGAGCCAATCGTGCTAATCGGAGTTGCTGGCCGCTTGGTGTTTTGGGCTTTTGGCGTTGTGCTTGGAAATCATGATAGCACAAAATGCTTTAGGCTCAATATTAGTCGTTTAAAAGAGATGGTTGTGTCCTGCATAAAATGAGGCTTGTCCCTGAACATGGAAATCCCTAAAAATGCACTTTGTGAAAGCAATCGTAAAAAAGGACACGGATTACAAGATGCTAGGCAATGTAATTTAATATCATTTATATTTTTGTAGTATCTAAGCCTGTGACCAAATCACCTGGTATACACCCGACCCTTTCAGGTCTGGAAGCTAAGCAGGTATTAGCATGGAAAGTGCTTGGATGGATGATAACCATGCACAAACAGGTTATCATAGGGCTGCAGGGCTGCTTGGTGGGCATTAAAGCACATTCCACCTTAATCCATTGTTGCAATGTGCCTCTGATCCTGTGTCTATTCTCACCACCTTCAGCAGCCCATACTGACCAGCTGAGTGAAGTATAGCCATATAATGCCCACGACTTGCATGGCGTGGGGAGATTCTCATCCAGCAGTGGATGCATGAAATGGCTGTGCTTGTCCATAGCGGCTAAATGCAGCTGCATCTCGTGACGCGCGTTGTTTTGATATTAATTGTTGTGTGAATGTTCTACTTTTGTCATTAAGAAACGGTTACTCATTACTAAAAAATACAATTCTTTAGGCTTACTTACAAATTAAGAGTCTACTGTACATACAGTCATGTACTTTACAAGCACACATACAAACCGCACCACCGTTATTAACACTGCCTTGATGGAAAAAACAAATACTGTACAGTATATAGTCAGTGTTTTGAAGCATGTATGTATCAATATTTGATTATCTAAAAGGTTACCTGTGAACCCATACGGTTTACCCATATTCTTGTTCAGGGAAATTATATTTTCAGGTCCATATGGCGTATAGCCGTTTTAATACGGGAAAAACAAATCATTTGTCTTTGTGTTTCTCCCTTGTGATCGGGCTTTGTAGGATGAACGTTGGGATTTATAAGGGCACGGGGTGACCAATAAGGTCTGACCTGGTCTGTAATAAGGTAGGCACTGATAAGGGGTTGACAGGTATGTAAAAGGGTATATTTATTATTTGATGTTTGGCAATACATGTTGTTCGTATGTCAATATAAAATTGTTCACATTTGAACTTACTTTGACTTTTCCAGTTTGTCCAGGTCACCACAGTACAGTGCCAAGTGTGATCTCCGACAGTATATTCAGTTCAATACATCTGTGAACCGTCTATCAACAGCGAAGGACCATTTCCCGAAACACAGCCTACTATATATATTTTCTTTTACAAGGCGGTCTTAATGGTGACGCTTGAATGTTTTTTTCTTTTCGCAATGTTTTTGTTAATAGCACTCCCACAGAGCGGTCACAAGGCAGTGTTTGTTAATAACCATGATCGTAAATAATTTTTAGACTGTGTCAGTACCGCGGGCAGAGAGCGGTTCGCCAAATCTCCGAATCGTGCCATGTTTTTTTTCGCAGCCGATCTAGGCCGCTGCCTTCTTCGTTGCACCGTCCTGAGCAGGTGACGGCATCGCCGCCACCTTCGCCCGGCGAGACGGACCGAGCCGACGGACCCCGGCGGCGGCTTGGCGCGCGGGTGCAGCGATGTGGAACCGTCTGTCGAGCATCGCCCAGGGAGTGAGCGGCGCCGGCGCCGTGGAGGAGGTGCCACCCGTCGGCCGGCTCGACTCGGTGAAGGCGGCGCACGCATGCCACGGGGTGCACCCTGCGCCGATTGAATAACTCAAACCGCGTGCCAAATCCAACGCGCGTGTAACTAACGGCCGAGACGCGCACACACGTATTTTACAGAGTGCTTCCGTTTTATTAGTTTGAGGATTTATTATGTCATGCTGACCATGCAATAACAAGATGTGTTGTAAAGCAAAAATAATGTTCGTGCAGTGGAAGTCTTTCTCATTTGCTGTGATGTGGGTGACATTATTGGTGACTCTCTTTAGTGGTAAAAATAACTCCTTATTCTGGGTCACATGATAAATGTAGATAATAGGCTGAATTTGCTTGCTTTTATGGGAAACTCTTATGCACAAAAATGTGCAGATAATATGAAGACCTTAACACCCGCAGTCTTCTTGTTAACAGTGGATGAATGTGGATAGTATGGTGATTTTACCATGGGATTTCTCTTATCCGTGAACAGACACTGATAAGAAAACATAAGTGGATTGATTGGGGTTCGCAGATAATAAAGAGGTGCAGACAACAGGAATGCATGTAAGGATCGTTTCACTGTGATCAGTTAGTGATCATTATTCACTCCCAGATTTATTGAGTGGTCGAGCAGCCATTGGTTATGTCGTGCACATAAATCAACATTCAACTTCCTGCTTGGAACAAGTTTACGTCGCGTTTTTATGAAGCTTGTTTTTCATGAGTTCTTCACAGAAGCGACTGTGTGACACAGAGACCCTTGTACAACCAGCCAAAGTTATAGGCTTTCTCCCTTGACGGGGCCCCTACATTTTACTCGTGTGTGTGTATACTGCTTATTTGAGCTAAATTGTCGTCTCAAATATAAATATATATATTTTTTAATCAAAATGTCCTACCAACAATACAGTAGTGCACACGATAATTACTAAGTGCTCCTGAGGACATTCCAAGCCCATAATTGTTCAGTGACCCAGTTTGTGTAGTGGTTAGCCAGGCCATATCCAGTCTGGTAGGCGTGCGCAAATAGGGATCTCTAGAGCCAGGAAGGGTTTAGTTGGCCAGCTGTTGCTGTGTGTGCAGTTGGATAATGAAATTGGGGCTCAGATAGGTGTGTGGCAAAATATGTGTGGACACATATTTTGGGGAGGCCTACATCCAACAAATAGCACATGGTATGCATTTACCAGTTCATCCTCCCACCAATGATTCGCTGAATTTTCATGATTTTATGCAAGTACTTTTTTCCCATGTTATTTACCATCTCGTTTGTTTCTCGTTTATTTGATCTTTTAGCTCCGTTCAACTAAATCCAAGTGTATAATTCACCTAATTTTGCAAGAAGTATAATTTATTGATTCACATCTGCACAATTCGATCGACGGTTTGTCAGCCTAAGTATACATTTTAATCTATGAATTGAATGCATCGGTACATGCCGAGGAACTACCAAAGTTGTAATCAGGTAATTTCTGAAGCGTAACAAAATATGTAAGCATGACTAAAAATATATTTGCCATTGTGGGGATCCTGCGTCCAGATAATAGCTCACAGTGGCGTGACGGTGCTAACGGTGATTGCTGTGGACTTTAAACGAGACCCTCGCGTGTAAACGACCCTTGCAAGTGTGTGTGTGCGTGTTTGTTGATGGGGAGCGGTAGTGTAGCGGTTAGCACCTTACACTACAAACCCGGCGACCAGAATTCAATTCCCGCTCACGGCCAACACCAGTGACGATTATCTGTTCCGGTCTTGGGCCTCCCCTAGGTCGACTCGGCCTCAAATGAGTACCTGGTGCAGTGTGTAAAACATCGCCACTAGGGAGACAAAGGCGGCCGGGTGTGGTGCTAGCCACCCACCCACCCCATCGTGTGCCATGTCGGCCTTCATAGGTGCTCGCTAGCAGCACATGCTCCACGAATCTTTTAAGGCTATACGGGGGATCTTTGTCTTGGTGAGCAGCCCCAGAGGAATGCGGGCGGCTCGGAAAGTGGGGAGATCGCGCCAGCCGGGGAGGACGCGGCAGAACGGCTGGCGCAGATGGAGGGGCTCGTGACGCAGCTCAAGGAGCTGATTCGCGAGAAGGATGGACAGCTCAGAGCATTGGATCAGCAGCTGAAGGTGAGTTCCAACAATCTCGTCGGTCATTATTAAATCCCCCCGCGCAGTCGCCGCCATCTCTCACTGTCTTGCAGGGCAACAGTCCAATCTGACTCCTGAGCTCGAGCCAATTTCATTGCTCCATCTCCGTGGTGGAAGTCTCACGGGCGTTTTTCTCTCCTTTGGCTGGAATTGTTTGTTGTGACAATAAGCCATCATCTGACCGTGTGGATAATTTTTACTCTGGTTATTTTCTGCGTTTGCTCACACCGTTTTTTTTATGGCGCTCAAGAATATCCCTACAGACAACGAGCAGTGCCAAGAACTGCCCTGGAAGATGACTTATCAGAATTTTTTAAGTCTATTCATTTAGGCGTTTATGTATACTAGGTCGCCCACACTTTTTTATTCCACTCTATTAAAAATGTCATATTTATTTCTACAAGTCTGAATATTCATAAATAATAACATGAAAATAAGCTTATGACTGTTTTGCTACAGTCATTGGAGACCGGCATGAAACTATCAATTCACTACCCTTGGGAGCCCAGTTTAACGAAGATCTGCACTGTATAACATCTGTACCATCGCAGGACGCCCCTGGAAATAGAGCCTAACAGCTCATTGGACCCTTCTTGCTGAAATAAAGTCTTAAGTCTTAATCTAAATTAATCACGTTGGCTGAAACTCGAATCCTGAATTTCAGCATTGTCTGCTGAGTGCTCTTACACACTACTAGTCCCCTGAGCTGCCCACCAGCCTCCAAGGGCAGGAAAGTTCTACAAAGCTACTGCGCAACTTTTAGCAGTTTTGCTGTAGAACTTTAGATCGGTTTTTAGGTTTTGTGCCGAATGTTGTAGGCCTGGTTCCTAAATTTTCACTCCACACGCGGCAGAAGCTCCAAGCGTGTGGAGAGAAACGTCATAGACGGCATGCCGAACAACGCGTGGTAAAACCTAAAAACTCCGGAGAAGTTTAATATAATTCAATGAATTTGTTCTTTCGGGATGGATGCCAAAAGATAGTACACTTTCAGTAGCAAGAAAGGTGTATGCCCCCCACAGTAGGTTACAAAACCAATGTTAGCAGAGGGCAGTGCAGCAACACATTCCTGCGGAGGGAGCTGGTAGGAACGTTGGGTTGCTCGGTCAATGGCCAGGGTCAACGGCGGCGTGGTGTATTCCGCAAATATGCCCGACTGTGAGGGCGGGCACAAGCCAGCATAAGTAGGTTAAACGTTGAGTTTTATAAGGGCACTACGGGGTGACCAGCCCCTCCCCACCCAGCCCCACCCCTCCCACCCCCCACCCAGCCCCTCCCCACCCCCCTCCCCACCCAGCCCCTCCCTGCACGACGGATGGACGGACACAATAATACCCTGTGGGCTGGTGTAACCAGGAGGTTCCTACCAGTATAATCTATTGCTGTAAAGTACTTCTATGTTCCCAAGTCTGTTCTCCCAGCATTCAACTACCCCGATGACCCGTGCGGCACAATAAGCCTCTCAACCAGCAGTAGATTGACCAAAGAGCTGTACGTGTATAATCATATAAGTGTGTCCGTCACTGTGATGTGACCACTACATGCCGGCGCCAAAAATCAGCTATGCACATACACGTGTGCAAGGAATTAATGAGCGGTGGATGCCAACATCCACGATGAATTTTCAACAGCAATTGTTTTTTTTCCTTCCAGGATGATCGGCAGGCTGCGGAAGGGAAGCTATCCAAGCTGAGGCTGCAATCGAAGGCAAAGACAGCCCAGTGCGAGGAGCTGCGCCGACAGATCCAGCAGGCCTCTCCCGCTGCCGCCGCCGCCGCCGCCGCCCACACCAAGGGGTCGCCGGCAGCACCCGGAGGACCCGTGCCTGGCCCCGACACCCCACGTGGCGGCGATGAGCGGGGGAAGGTGGGTGTGGACGGTGGCACAAGTGGGACCTCGGCGCGCCTAGAGCCTAGAGAATGCTCGTTGGTGGCTAATGCGCATTTAGACATTTCAATTAGCCTCCCGCTTACGTTGTTACGCATAGCGCAGATGGGACGCACTTTGAGAAAGCAACACTAAAAAAGAGCACAGCGAGCGTAATTCACTTGATAGCGAAGACAGATGTGTAGCATGTTAGGAAATAATTTGCTGTTATTACCAATTGAAAACGTGAATAGGAAATTCAAGACAATTTGTTAAGAGGTCTCGAAAACATATGAGAGATGATTAGATTTCTTAAATTGGATTAAATGTATAATGTCATAATTTTGTCACAGCGTAAATGTAATTAGCCAATGAAGACATAGTAATGCTTAAATATCACCCCTGTGATGGACATTTAAATAATTCGCAACAATTGAAGCTTTCACTATAATTTTGGGCCATCTAAATGTAGCTAGAGGCTCCTCAACATAGATCTAGCATTCATTTGGGGTGGAATGATCTACATCAATACATAAATGAATACCAATAATTCAGCTCAGGATGTATGCATGCATGCACAGTGTGATTTCAAGCATGTACCTCTAAGCTAGCAAATGCAAGTTCGAGACATCGTATTTACTGTTAGCAACAGTAAGCAGGCTCCGGCATTACACGTCACTCGAAGGGTTGATGCCCATTGGTCGAGACTAATGACGGAGTGGTAGCCAAAGGAGAGAACACACATAAGAGGATGTTCACTGGGCAGATTGAGCGATGAATACAGCTCGTCTGCAGGAAGTAGATGCACTCTTGAATTGCATGATGGGGGGGGAGTGGATGGTTACGCCTTCGAGAGGTCCTTACGTTTTGTAGTGAATAGAGCATGGGTTATGATACGTGTTATTTTAAAGGGTTCACATCATCCCTGCAGCCACTAGTGGTGCAACCGCATGCTGCAACGATACAAAATAGAATTGATTATTTCTTTTAATCATGACGATTTATCCAATTACCATTTGGGAGGAGGGTGAACTGCCCAGCCCTCAAGTTTATGATCTATGATTCGGCCTCCTGTCACTGAGCAGCTCGAATGTGTTGCGTTATCGCTTGTGCCCTACGACGGCTGTAGGTTGCCGATGGAGAGCCCGAGCAGCATCAGCAGAATGCCAAGAATCGTGGGAAGATGCTGCTCATGAAGAAGAAGGTGGATGAGCTGGAGAGCACTCTTGCTCAGAAGCATCAGCAACTGGATGAGAAGGTAAACCTGGCAGGCAGAAGCACTGTTCTTCATCTGCCTCGGCAACACGATCGTATTCTCGCAACAGTGGCAGCTTGTGTCTGCGGGTTTGTGAAGGCCAGAGCCATAGCTGGAGTACGACAATAAATGTACTTGTTCTGCCCTCTGCTGCACACAACATAACCCTACAGAAGCCTTTTAACATAAGTTTGAATCATGTTGGTCAACGAGCCAATTTCTATGCAGGCTCAACTTTGCTTAGATTCAGAAATCTTCAAAGGTCGGGCATATTCAATATAATTTTGTCACAGGGGGGCAGATATTGGGTGCAATGTGTTGTTTCATTGATCATTTCAAGTTGAAGGCAATGTGTTATCACCAGTATTGGCCACCCACAAAATCAGCCGTCTGGTGGAGAGTGCGCCGATGAAGCCACTGCCATCGCTTTCCGGGTTGTACGTTTACTTCACCGAAACGCGTTACCTGAGACCGCAAATCCCAAGGTGGCGTTTGTAGCCAAACCCTCCAAAGCGGAGCTAAGAATCGCCATTGACCATCAAGTGTACCCACGCTCACGCGCGCGTTGCTTATTCCTGGCGGTAGTCCGCCGAGCTGGAGGCCCAGCGGCGACGGGGTGAGGAGGTGGACGCCATGCTGGCCGACATGCGGCGCAGGCTGGAGGAGAAGGAGGCGCTGATTGTTCACCTGCAGGTGTCGGCCGGGTCCGACAGCCACTCACCGCCCCCTGTCACCGCCAGTGCCAAGGAGCTCCAGGTGAGACACTGGCTTCGCGCGCACGCGCACGCACGCGCACACACGCGCACACACGCGCACAACAACAACCGCCATTTGCCACTAAGTGGCGGTGACGTCACCACGACGCATGTGCCAGGCCATGTGCACCTTGAGGCCACGTGAAGTGTCGAACGCCCGCTGGCAGGAGGTCACGGGGCAGATCCAGGTGCCACAGGTCGACTGACTGAGATGACTGAGATGACATGCTGATGCGCACCACCTGTGCCTCCTACTATGCCAACTTGCTGTGTTTTAGCCACCCGGCGCTCCGCTCGTTGTTGTGAGCGTCGCTCCTCCGCCCTCTGTTGTTGTTGGAGGGCGACTGCCTCTAACTGCCCAGTAGAGTCCTTCACGAGCCTCCTCCACTGAGGCCGATCTTGATACCGCTGGTACCAGTCATCGGCAAGTCCACTCAGCTCCATGTCCTTCATCTCTTCTCTAGCCCGTGCCGCGCCCGTTTAGCCCCCTCTATCCGGCCGAACAAAAGCTGTTTAGGCATGCGGTGGCTGGGCATGCGGGCTACATGACCCAGCCAACGCAGCCTTGCCCGCCGGAGGAGCTCACCGATGGGACTTTGCACAAATCTTTCAAGGATTTGTGAGCTCCTCACACAATCCAGCCTGGTTAAACCCAGGATGGATCGTAGGCAGGCCAGCCTAAATGTTTCTAACCGGCGAAGATGCGCACACAGTGAAGTAACAATAGCATACATCACGGCCACGCTCACCAATTTCAAACCATGGCTCACGAACTTCGACTTGAACATATAAACATTTGCTCAGCTCGCTGCCATACTAAAGAAACGACTGTCACGCACACCTTACAATTAAACTACCGCACCTCCACCCGCACCCATGTTCATAAACACTGGACACAGCTTAATGTATGCGCTTCCGCGTTTGCGGATTGCGCAGCGTCGTGTGATGCACTTGCATCAATTAGGCTAATAAAAAACTCGTTATTATCCATCTGTGTCGTCACATTAACGTAAAATGTTTCTTAGTCCATCAGCCTGGTGGGCATCTGGACAGTTGTTATCCAGCAGCATCTCTTCAAGCAAACAAACTTTGGACAGGATTTGACCTGGGTTCCATGTATTATGCTTGGTAAAATAGTTTTTACACTTCATTATTATGTTAATTTAATGCGTAAGTTCAGTTTTTCTTAATCCGTTGTGCATTTTATATTTCCTTTTTTTCTCATTATTTTAATACAAATTTTAAAGGATTACATTGGCATGCTTTAGAAAAATATATTCATACTTTGCATACCTAAAGCATGATTTACCAAACTTTTTAGTTATATGTTTTACGCGGTAGTCATCAATTCTCCTAAATAACGTTGCCTCACGTTTATCTGTCACTGATTACGTCACTGGCAATGTTTGCTTACTTCACTGCCAATCAAACCAAAATTTTCCAGCAGAAAAACAAACAGACTTTGTGATAACGTGACCATATTTTTTATGCTATTGTTCCCCACCACAGAGCCCTGTTTCCAAACTCAGTCCACATGAATCAACACAGCAAAGAAAAATACAAAACACACAAACCATAATACTTTTTGAAGTGCATTCGCGTTGACAGATACAGATATTTCATTACGGAAAGTAAACAGATTTTTTTCCCAGCCTCCCACACCAACGCCCACTCCGCTTTGCCGATAACGTCCTCTCGCTGTGCCTGCCCTTCCTCCCTCGGTCCCCGTCGCTCGACAGGATCTGCAGGCTCGACTCAGCGCGAGCGAGGGCGTGGCTCGCGACCAGGCCACCCTCATCGCGTCTCTCACGCGCAAAGTGGAGGGCGGAGACGAGAAACTCGCTCTCGCGCAAGAGGGCGCACAGAGGATGCGAGACGATTTCCAACAGAGGGAGAGCATTTACGAAGAGAACGTGAGTCACGCTCCGTCATCATCTTCGTCATTTAGGGGCGCTGCAGTGGCGAGATGTCAACTCCCTCGCCCGGGTATGCAGGAGGTCGTGGGTTCGATCCCCTGTGGTCGTGTTGATTTTTTGTCCGGGTCCTCCTGTGTTTCCCCTCCACATTCAGAAACATGTGATTAGATTTGTTGGCTTTCCACATGATAAGCCACTTCGTGGACAGGTCACTTCTGAAAAAGAGCCATATCGTTCAGTCGGCCTCATCTGGTAAAATAAAAAGTTTAAGTCATTTTAGTTTTATTTCAATATATTGGCCACGCCGACTTCTCTTTTTAAAGACAGCATAACTAAGTTAACTGTAAATATGGTGTTACGTGATAGGATTTATAGTTTCGGAAGGGGGCAGCCCCCGTAGCTAATTACAGCATTGGCAGCAGAAAGTACGTGCACCCAGAGCTCTTGTAAATTTAGGAATTAGTGTCCCAGAGAAATGGAAACAAATTTGGGCAAACACCATTACCATGTTAGCACCTGATCACCGAGCCAACTAAAGAGTATCTTTGATTTATGTTCCTCGAAAGCAATGGTCCACGTTACATTGCATGCATACATGTCCCTGCGCGATCCACCTTTTCACAAGTTATATTTCAAATGATGCCCAGAGTGTGATAATCTAAGAAATGAGTAGACCATCGCCCACGCAGTAAATCACTGTGAACATCATGGGACCTTTCTTATAATCACTGTGAACTCCGTAAGCTAAATTGAGGAATTTAAGCAATCCACCATACATTAACTGGGCTATTTCCAGGCTAGCTAATCTGGACACAGGCTTATAAGTTGCTAAGCATCAGTGCATATATGTCGCACCTCCGATTGGCACGGTTGGCTATGTACGGCGCGAAAGAAGTTCTACATACATACATACGCAAGAATAAACCAGCATGCAAGCAAGTTAAGGGTAGGACCATTGCAATCATTAGCACCAACAAGGGCAGGTTTACTAGTTTTACTCGTGTCCTGTGTGGCATTTCCAGAGGCGCTACCCTCCCTCCCAATGCCACGCAGGGGCCATCCCCCCCTTGCAATTAACATTTAGTGCCCCTAGGTAATGAATTTCAACCGTTATTCCACCATGGGTAGAACCACACTAAGCTCTGCCCTGCTTTGTTTATGACCTGAGTTGTTAGTGGTAGCATTAGAACAGACTAAAAAAGTGACACCGTTATTCCTTGTTGTATTTTTTCATTTGCATTTATAAAACGCAGGCACGCATGCTGAAGCAGATGGTGCTCGAGAAGGATGGGCATCTTCAGGAGCAGTCACGGCGGCATGAGCAGGAACTCTTCCTCATCGAAGCCAAGTCGGATGCCAGTGCCGACCTCCAGCAGGTGTGAACTCGCATCCGTCGCTTTAAAAACACCGCCCAAGCTTTGTGCTTGCATGTGGGTGCAACAGCAACAACAACGACAGCCGCCATATGCCACTAAGTGGCGGACACGTCACCACGGCGCTTGTGCCCTCAGCCAGCTGCATTCCGAGGCCACGTGAAGTGTCGAAAGCTCGCTGACAGCAGGTCACGGGACAGAGCACAGGCGCCATGGGTGCATGCCCAGACTGCCAAATGCATATCCATACACATCGTAGTAGTAATAACAACAATGAAATGTCTGATGCACACTTTCACGGACATAAATGACCGTGACTCTTGAGGCGTTAAGCAAATTCATACACGTGACACATTGCCTTCTGGAGCAGTTCTTTATTTTTAGTATTAAGATTCTTGGCTCAAGAAAGCAGATTTTCACAGGTTTTCAAGAAGCTTTAAGGAGGGTTCTGCTAAATTTATGCAGTAGGTCCGCTGTTGCTTTGTGTAATCCCAGTCGGATAATTTTTCAGCATTGGGGTGTTTAGCCAGTACTAGCTACATTGTGTTTTTTTGTTTGTTTTAGCTATGGGACAGAGGGTGGTGCATAAACTCACTGCAAGAGTTGTTTTCTCATATCGTGATGCAATTAGCACAACTTGAATCAAATTGTAAAAGATTGCACAACAAGAGAATATTTTTTCGGCTTGTCCTTGCACCATTTTGTATGGTTGAACTTCTTTTGCACTGTACATAGCCAACCGTGCTAATCGGAGGTGCATGGGAAGGACAACAAACTTTGTCTGACGTGCAACGTCATGTGACTGCTCGCGCCACCTCCCCTCTCCTTCTTCACCGACAGCTTCTCAAGTCACTGAAGCAGAAGTTGCAGGAGAAGGAAGAGGTTCTGGCTGGAAGGACTCAGGTGGTCGGAATGCTGCAGAGGGAAGTCGACAGCCGGGACCACAAGATCAAGGTCAGTGCAAGTGATAGGTTTTCTGCAGTAGATTTCAGGCATGAGATGACTCATCCTCCGAGCGATTCATTGAATTTGGAGCCGGGATTATATTCACGAATCGATTTTTTTAACCATATTGCTTGTTTTGTTTATAAATATATCCACATAATTTGTGTACATTAAAAATTATTAATGTTGAGTGGTATCGCTACTGGTGGTTGGTTACACCTTCAGGTTCAAATAAAGTTTTCACTTTGAATGACTCATCCTATTTGAATTTGTAATTGTATGAAAAATAACCCGCTCAGACTCTAGTCAATGTATCTTACCACAAGGCTCCATAGAGCAGTGCTTAAAGCCCATTCACACGTGGGTAAATGTTCTATAATTTGTTCTGTTGAGGAGTTATACGAACGTCTTTCCATTTCCAACATTTGGCCAAATTTCTATGGAGATCTGTTTCGTTGTCTGATTGTGTAAGACAACTGCAAAAACAAGAAAAAGAGGCCCAGTGAAGGGACCGTAGAAGTCGTTTTGACAGCCTCCTATGGTGTCATTCAGTGGCACAATGTGATGCACTGCTCGCTGCAGAGTTTCCAAATGAAAATATACTCAATGTCGTGACACAATTAGCATTTAATTGGGTAAAAAAAAAGCAAAGAAAGTAAAAGCACCCACAGGGTTAGACTGGGTCACTGACATATGCCTGGTAAGTTGGTTCTGGAGGAGGGCTCTCCTTAAAACAGCTCAACTTTAATCTCAGTTGCACTCGGTTCTTAAATTATGTCAGTTGGTCTGAGTGAGTGGCAGGCCATCCCCAACTCATGACATGATACCGATTGGATGCGTGTAAAGCAATTGGGGCAAAAAAAAACTGAATTGAAACCAATGGAGAGGATGATGTAGAAACATCAGCAATGGATGTTATATAAGCACCAACAGTGGAGAACTTCTGCCCACAGTTTTTGAACCCAATGGCCTCCTCCTGAATGGGAGAAGAGAAGAAAACTGAATAATACCAAATCAATGTAATTTCTTCCCTCCCCCCTGTCCAGAGTCTGACGGAGACGCTGTCGCGACTGCAGTCGGAGCACTCGAACCTGCAGGGTCGTCTTGATGCGGAGCGCCACGTCTTCAAGGCGCAGCTCCGGGACCTGCGGCAGAACCGACCCAAACCGCACGCTCAAGCTCAGCCGTCCGCGACGGCGGCGGCGGCGGCGGTGGTGGTTGTGGCGGTAGACGAACTCTCGGAAGCAGCTCGGCCAGCGGGCGAATCCGGGGCCTACCCACCCGTGGTGATGGAGAATGGCGGTGGTGGAGGGGAGGCGGTGACGGATCGTCTCACGGAGATGGAAGAGGAGGAGGAGAGGTGCAGCCTGCGGCTGAGGATCGCCTCCTTCGACGAGCTGAAGGCGCAGAACGGTGCGTCGGACCACACGGCCACGTGAATGGAACCGGCCGATTGCAAGTGCACACTTCCTGAGCTAAATGATCAAGTGCTCCTTTAAAATAGCTTCGGTTAAAATAGATTAGCGTGAGGATTTCTAAAGCTATAGGGCAGAGTTGGGGAACCTTACAGTCTGAGGGCTGAATATGGTCCGTGACTTCATCTCACACAGCCTATACTTAACACTGAAACGGGCTGCAATTTTCTAAAAAATCTAATACTACATGCATCCTTAGCTGCACTAATTCATTGGGTAAAACTTAACTGAGCGTAATGTAATTTTGCCCCCCCAAATTCAGTTGGTCCGAGTGAGCAGTTGCTTATCTCGGGATACCACTTACCCTCTTACCATTAGCTGTTTCTGAAGAGCATAGGGTGTGGACAGAGGGGGTGATGCTGTGTGCGCGGACACTGGAGAGCTCACATTGTATCCTGTGTAATGCTGTGCCCGTGCTTTGCAGAGTTGCTCTCGTCAAGGCTGGCTGAACTGGAACAGAAGCAAGTGGCCGCCGTGGGGAGCAGTTTACCCAGAACCCCTGTGAGCGTTGCCCTCCATCTGTGTGCCCCTTTTGTCTTCATTGTAGCCATGCCCGTTTGTGTTAATGATCACCCTGTGCTTTTGTGATCATGCCAATCAGGGGATTTTTCTCTCAAAGAAAATACGAATGCCATTCGTATCTCACACAAGTGGGGAAACAACAATTTTTTTTCCCGCATTTACAAATTTTTATGGCATATTATAGTTCATTCAAAATAGGCTCCAATGATTAAGAAAAGGACATTTGCAGAAGCATATTCGATCAAGCACACGCACATATCATTTCAGATCAGCTATCACCTTGAATGAGTGGATGACTAGCTGAGAGTCGCACGCGGTTTTGTTACAGGAACCCGGGTACATTGATGACGTCCCTGCTGACCTGGTAGAAGCACCCATCCCTGCCTCTCACGTCCACAGCTCCTCAGAGGATGGCGACAGCGCGACAGGTTTGTGCCACGACTTATTCGCCCACTGTAGACTTGACACAGAGTGCTACTCATTTTTGTATACGTGGAGGGGGTCATGTGCTTTGTCGACTTATGACCGGGATTTGAAGCCACAGTCTTCCCATCCTGAGTCAGTTGCTCTTACCGAAGCGCCACACCCAGAAAGGTAATTGACTAATAATACGTTGTTGGAAAGAGCACCGATTAAGCTATCAATGAGTCCCAGGTGCTGCCCTGGCTGCCCCGGTTGTATATGTGGCTCATGGTGCAGGGTCCCTGTTACTTTTTCCTTGTGCTGTGCCACTGCCCTCTCTCCCTGCTCTGCTGCCCTGACACATGCAAATCTAAATCCTGACATAGATTTCACATATATTCGTAAAGCATCTGGAGATGCAGTTGTATTTAGATGCAACGCAAATTAGAATTGTGCTCGCTGTTAATATATATCTGCGATATTCGATGAATCCATCTCCACACGTTATCTCCTAGAACTGGAAAACCCAAGACTAATTTGGTTACCTCTTTCAACCTGGAGACACTAGCTGCCATTGCCACCTCTTTATGTGCGCCGTGAACCAGTTATGTTAAGACGGCTCTGGCTATTGTGCCCGTTTTTGCTCCGTGTGTGGTCTCTGCTCCAGGCGAGCCTGGCATGCGCGGTTTGGTGGAGGCGCTGGAGACCGAGCGGCAGCAGCTGCAGCGTCGCGTGGCAGAGTTGGAGGAGCGGGCACACGACCTGGAGGAGGACGAACAACTGAGGGACCGCATCTCTGAGCTGCAGGTGAGATGACATGGCCCCACACGGGCTCCACACGGGCTCCACACGGGCCCCACATGGGCCCCACACGGCCCCACACAACCCCGCACGGCCCCACACGGCCCCACACGGCCCCGCACGGCCCCACACAACCCCACACGGCCCCCCATGTAAAAATGTTGCACGCGGAATGACACTGCTGGGATGGGGATTGTTCTACCCGACAGCCAGAAATTTGCTTCCTCACACAGATCTCCTGGAGTTGGAACTGTCACTCGGAGAAAATAAAATCACTTGACAGCTGATTAAAGTTTCAATTTAAGTTGGGCTGATTGTGAAATGGCCCTCCTCCAGAACCAACGTACCATGGATTGACAAATGGCTGTACGTGTACTTGAGTAATATTACACATATATTTAATAATCTATCAAAGTTAAACACCGCGTGTATATTGAGTTTGAAGGATTATATTTTCCTTTGAAACTTGGATCTGGTTTCAGTGCCTTTTTGAGATGCTATCATTCACCCGCCATTGTTTGCATTTATTTATCCTGGAGAAATCTGATGAGCTATGAAGCTCTTTTTCAAAGATGTCCAGAAGGTGCAAGTTAAAAAGTTACAACAACAAACAATAGAAAAAAACTCATAGAAGTGCAAAGTATAGGAAAACATAAGCAAATTACTTAAAATAAACTTAACTATTATTTTTATTTTATCAGGTAGAGCCCACGAAACTATTTGTTAATTTTCAAAAGCGACCTGGTCACAATTGATAGCTCAAGGAAGTGGCTTATCATGCGGAAATCTACAGCAGCCAAATAATCTGAACGCATGATGAGCACGAGCGGTTGGTGCACACTGCGCGACCCCTGTGTGCCGGCGGTTACTTGCTCGGCCGAGTGCGTGCGCCACGCTTTACGGTTTGGTCCGCAGAAAGGGAAAACACAGAGAGCCCCTTTGTTAGTGACGGCAACACAGCTGGCTCCAATTATACCCACACTGCACGCAACGCCCTGCTGTGACAACCACTTCGGCTACACTGATTCACAGTATGCAGTATTGTTTGTGGTGTAAAAAGATAGATACTTCCATTCGTATGCCTGTGTGTGTGTGCATAATTATTGTATGGCGCACTGTGCTACGAACCTGGTGGCCTGGGTTCGATGCCCAGCGATGGCGAACATCAGTGGCATGTAATAAATATCTGAATGGAACCTGGGCCTTAAAGAGGTCAACTCAGCCTCGCACGACTCCTTGGAGTGGTGTGTAAATGTTAAAACTTAGGGAGACAAAGGTGGCCGGGGAAAGTGACTGTCCACACCACCACTTTGTGATCCATTTTATTCAGAATAGTTGCTTGCTTAAAAATATAATAGCCTGGATGGCTCCACGGGGAATCTTTGTCTTCATATGATAATTGTACAGTAATATTATTCTTGTTCATACTTGGCCTTTTATACAATTCAAGAAATGGCTGCAGGCAAACAACAGCATCGGCAACGTTATTTTTAAAGTTACAAACATGAATTTAATACCTGTTGCCGTCTTATGCTACATGAAACATAACAATGTACGCGTCTCTGTCAGTCCACGGCAGTACGAAGGCCTTCCCTTGCTGTCTCACTCGTGAAAGTTGTTTGACCAACCTTGCTGGTCAGTGCAGGTTTGTGAAGGGGGCGAGGGTGCATGACCGATTCAGTTGAAACGTGCGATAAGAAGCGTAGGGATGTTGCATGCTTATGTATGTATGTTAAACTTCTTTTGGGCCTTTACGTAGCCAACCGTGCTCAACCGAGGTGTGGGGGGGAGGATAACAAACTAAACACAAAAAGCAGTTCTAAAGAAATTAGTTTTCAATTGAGAACGAGTTTTCAATCTATGCTTAGGATTACACAGATCGACAGAATGAGGAACGCATGGTTTCCGTGAGCAAACAACAGTTGGAGACTCATACCGACAATGAAGAAAAGTAAATGGGCTTGGACATGACCATTTTCTGGACGGAATGATAGCTCTTCTAGTGTTTGAGACAAATGGTGGAGTGGCAGCCAGAGTAGGGAATGTCCAGAAATATGTCAACTCTGTGGAGATGGAGTGATGAAATCAGCTCATGTGCACGAACTAGTTGGGTTGTTTAATTGTTCGACTGAGTGATGACAACAGTTTAGGGAAGCCATCATCCAGCAGTAGATATAACTTAGCCGATGATGATTTGTGTTTAATTGCTGCTTTTGGCAAAGCATTTTTTTTCGCGGGCAGATAGGTGAACATCCAAGCGTCGTCGTAACTTTCAATTGTTACGTGCCTCACGTTGCAGCGCGAAAACGGAGCTCTGCAAATCCGCCTGTCTGTGAGCATGGCTGATATTGACAGCAAAGCCTCCCTCGTCTCCACCTTGAACGACAAAATTAAAGAGTGAGTCTGCGCGTGCTAGTTCAACCAGTTCACTCACAATCACAAATGTGTAAATGATAGAGTAATGTGTCCGCGTCGTGTGTTTTTTCATCCAGGACTAAAACTGAGATTAAAGTCCTTTTTGATACGTGTCCTGGAGTGATAAAATAACAAAGCATGTGCAGTGTACATGCATATTTAATACACAATTAAAAGATTGAATTACACACTCAGGAGCCTTAAGACTAGAGGTATAACGATATATTGGCTCATCGACTAATATTGAGGCTCGCAATGCATTCATCATTTCATGGCTCCAATAATATTTTTTTTTAATATTCGTATATATTGTACGTCATGGGCTTACGTGACTCTTAGAGGCTGCTACATTCACAAACTTAGAAATATGATCGATCTTTCAAATTCATCACGATCCTGAATCACAACCTCCTGGAATCGCCAGCGGGTGGGGTGAATCGTGAATCATTATAACCCTATATAAATAAGCCCCAGCGAGGCTTTCCTGAATCAATAAACATCACCACCATTATGATTATTACGATTCCACCACGCGATTGCAACACGTTATGACTTCCAGCTGTTCGCCTGCCCCCCCCCCTCTCAATTGACTCTCTCCCTCCTCTAGGCTGACGCAGCATGGGGAGCTGCTGTCGGGCTCGCTCGCCAAGGCGGAGCGCTCGCTGGCCCAGGCCGGCGAGAGGACGTCCCAGGCGGAGGCGCAGCTGGGCCAGGCGCAGGCGTCCGTGTCGCACCTGCAGGCGTGGGAGGCTCGCGCAGCCGAGACGGCCGCGCAGCTGCAGAGCGCCAGGCGCAGCGTAAGGAGCCGCGCGCGAAGCCACCCTGCCCCCCCCACTCCGTTACCCCCCCCACCACCTTCCACGCAGTACTACAAAGCTGGATACCCTTGTTCGATTCCCAGCCACAGTTGAAATCGCGTGCACGGTTCGATGCGTGTGTCGTGTGTGCGTGAGAGCTATTTATTTACTTATTATCCGTGAATCGATAATGCCCGGTCGTAAACATCTAAAGTGGTTTCCCTCTGAAACCAGTATGGGCCGATGCTTATCTCCTGTTAGGATCTGATAATGCGGTATAAATGTCACCTACCCAGGTTATGACCTCATTTCTCAACCGCATTAACCGATGAAACACAAAAACTTGTAGTCGTTTTTATTGACCCCAGATGACTAAAGGGGGGAGACGGCCCCAAGCAGGATGTGAACTCACAACCTTCCAAGTGTGGGTCATGCACTCTAACCACTGCACCACCTGACCGGATCGGCTTATAATATTTTACACGCTATTTTTTTTCATACGTGGCGGTTTTTCAGCTTCTTGGAAGTGTACAGTGCTTAGTAAAACCCTGAGGTGTTCCCCCTTCCAAAAGAAACTCCTGGTCTCAGTGGAGTCTTAAATGGTTGCAAAAATCAACTATTGCCGCTGCTGACTTGCAGCTTTTTTACGTAATAATTCAACCGCGTTGGCCGCATGAATGCTCATTGTTCATGTGTGCATACTCGAATGCGCGTGTATACCACTGACACTCGGTGTTAATGTGACTAAGTGATCCGGAATGCACCTATTCTCATAAGAGATTTGAAACTAAGCAGCCAGGAGCCTGGATAGTTCTTGGATGGGCGATCACCATGCGATCGCCATGTTATAGGCCGTGCAGCAAAATGTTGTTGTACTGTACTTTCTATGTGTTCGTGTCTGTTGTTGCCCACCATCACCCTCCACTGATCGGTATGGTGAAGTATGGTCCAAATAATCCGCATGGTGTTGGGAGGCACTCATCAGGCAGGACGTTGGTAAAAAGGATATACAGTACATGTACAGTATTTTATAATAATAAACGTTTTTGGGTTAGACAGTATTTTATGTTGTACTATTCCACTTTGGGTAAAAATGATTATTTTAAAGTTATGGATACTGAAAATTCTCACGGGTATAAATAACATTGCATTTAATGTATTTAAACTCAAGGACATTCCATGTTACAAAATGAAGGATGCAGCATTGTATCTATTTCCAGATAGTGATGATAATAATAGTATTCACTATATACCATTCCAGATGTTAACGACACGCCAAGTCTCTTCATATATTAAGTACACATTGAGTTTGAGCATCCTGTGCCATTGAAATCGTGGAATGTTTATATTAGCTCACTTGGACGAGTCGACAGTAGAGATAGGGGTGGGGGTGTGGGCGAGGTTCGGTCTAATCGGCCTTTAAAGAGTCATTTAGTGGGGAGGGTGGGAGCCCCACTCTGTTCCTTCTACATTGCTAGAACTTGCACCTCGTCGGAAAACAAATACACTCGTTTTAAGTAGTGAGGGCTTTTACTTATTTGGGGGGGTGGGAGGGTGTTAATCTTGTTACGTTTAAACTTTCACGCGGGTGGTGGCTTCCCGCATAAACACCCCCGCGGTTCTTGCCAGCATTGGTACAGGCTGTAAACGTGGCAGATGCGACCCGCTGGCCGCTAAGACGTTGAGTTCCCTCGCAGCAAGCGAGCTTGCTTGGCCTGCAGCCCTGAAACGTCGCCACACGGACGGGTGGGGAAAGGTAAATTGACTCGCGTTGTCATCCGCTCCAAAAGCAGAGGCGCTCCGGTGTCATTCATTTGTCCCGAGGGCGGCTACCACTTTGAAGTGGAATTGTGTGTGTGTGTTCCTTTGCGATTGAATATCCAGGAAGTACAGTTACAGTGAAGCGTGCACACTGCACAGAACGACTTGGGCCCTGGGTTGCCATCGTGGAGGAGGAG
Source organism: Entosphenus tridentatus (assembly GCA_014621495.2). Lineage (NCBI taxonomy): Eukaryota > Metazoa > Chordata > Hyperoartia > Petromyzontiformes > Petromyzontidae > Entosphenus > Entosphenus tridentatus. The sequence continues at coordinate 9,150,868 of CM025654.2, read as the reverse complement.
AATAATAATGTATTCGATGTAGTTTGTTACGGATAGTATGAACTTATTCGACATGCGATTCAGCTTTGCGTTTGTGGTTTGTTTTAGCAGTGTCAGGATCGTAGTTATTTCTTGTGGTGTGTGGCTCCCCTGCGCCCTCCAATCTTCCCTGTAGACCCCATTCACTGACGGCAACGATGCCTCCAGTCGAAAGTAGATGGGGCAATGGCTATCAGAGCTTTGTAATCGTTTCCAGCTGTGTGGCAGCGTTGCCTTTGCCGCCAGGTTAATATAATGAGGCAAGGCAAGCGTGTTTCATTTGCCTGTCCATTTGTTATGAATGCAGCAAGGGTTTGTTTAAATGCAGTGAACTTCTTTTAGAGATTTGGCTTTTCTTAAGACTATCATACAGGAGACCTCATACTCCCAACACTTTCAAACATCTCTGGCTAGCGTGACAAAATCGGGCAGCATTGACACGGGCAAGAAAATTCAGTGCTGCGCCTTTTATTTACACAACATGTGCCTACGACCGAATCATCGTGTCACATCCTCGGACGCTAAGCAGGATTGATCCTGGATAGTGCCTGGACAAGTGACCATGTCATGGGGTGCAGAGCTACATGGTGTGCAGCAGATGGAATTGCAGAGCTATGCATGGTTATTGTACTTTAGTGTAACTTTTTTTGCTCCTACGTTTATGCTTCTCACCTTCGCCGGCTTGGCCGGCATGGTGAAGTATGGTCAAATAACCGTCATGGAGTCACACGGCATGGGAAGACCCTGATCAAGCAGTAGAGATTGGCATTATGGCTGTACGTGTACAGTCGGGTTTACTTTAGCCACATTGTTTAATGTCAAACGGTTTGTGATTGTGCACTGTTAGTGATTTCTTGTCATCAAAGCGGACCCATAAAGTTTTGTTTGTTTTGGTTGCCTGGATGGGACCTTGACCCTCTTCTTCTGTCCCAGTAAAATCTGTTAATACATTGCTACAGTGGAATGGCGGTGTGGGATTAGTAGAACTGGAGTTGCATAGGGTTTCCTGTGACACCAGTTTTGACCTCAATCCAGTTCATCCACAGTGTCTGCGTGGTATCTTACGCGCTACCACCACCAGTGGTCCGTGTGTATGCCACAAAACTTGAGTGACGCGCAAACATTGTGAGCTCTGACATTGCCTAATATTACACACTGCGTAGGCGTTCCTGTCGACCTTTTTGTGCATGTCTTCCGCATTAAAATAAAAGTCTGGCCCTGGTTAATGATAGCTGGGCACGTAATTATTCCCCTCTCTCCCACCCAATGATGTGGTGAATTATCACGATTCAAGGGTGATAATTCAGTTCAACAAATGGATTTTGTTTTCACCATTTTATTTGTAGTATTTTTTTTAAAATCTCGTTTGTACAGGTTTGTTAGCTTAAATTGTTCAATAGCAACATTGCCATGTCATTTGCATATGGTTTGTGTAAATCGTTAAAAAAAATCACTTCTCCCATGCGTGTATTGTGAGTGTAAGAATAGATTTTTATAAATAAATTGTTTGACTTTTAAATCCCTTATGATAACACTGATAATTATGTGTCAGTGCATAAGTGTGAAATGTTACAGCATTTATTTTATTTTAATCCATCACGGATATGGACGTTTAGAGTTTTTTTTTATTTTTTACATGGACCACCTGACTGTGGTTGTCTCTTGTTTTCTGAAGCTTGAAGAATTGACAGTGAAACATGAAGCCCGCGGTGTGGAGTTTAGTGAACTGCAGAACGCGGTCGACATCCTCAACAAGACACTAGAAGCCACCAAGGACAAGGTATCGTGTTTTCAGAATCGTAATCATCAGCCATGGTCAATCCACTGCAGTCCTCCCCGAAGCTGCCACCATCTGCCAATATCCCACAATCTAACGATACACCCAGCAACTGCACAGGAGCTCAATCTTCTTTTGTGTGGATGTCCTCTCGGATGCGTTCTTTAAAAAAAATGGGTTTTGATTGTATTGTTGCGGTCATGTTGTGAGATGGAGAAATTTGCATTTGCTTTGCTCGCAGCTAGCACTGTAACCCCGCCTTGTGTTATAATGGTCCTTGGATGATCTCGCAGAACTACTTCTGAAGTCCTTTTTTAAATATTAGTACCTGGAGCACAACCTTTGTATTCCCTGTAATGAGTGTTCATCGCACGGGAAAATCAAATCAGGATTTTTAAAATTGTCATAACTGGAAAGACTCGATTTAAGTAAGATACCAAAATTTTATATTCCAGTTTTTCAAGTATGGCATGTGTTTTATCTACTGGTGTCAGAGATAAACCCATTAACCTCTTTTATTTAACAAGCTGGTTTAAACACGAGTTTTTGTGCAGCAGGTGACGTGAATATTTCTGAAACCTTAGTGTCAATTGCTCAGTGCTCTGACATAGTATTAGCCTCCTGAGTCACCCATCCACAAACGTGACGTCATATTTGATTGCATTGCTGCTCAAGGACCGAACACACACTGTCTGTCATGAATAATTATCAATAATGTATAGAGGATATTAGGCTACGCATGAATTAATGAGATAATATCTATGGGACCCTTTTTTAACACTTGTGTTATTGCCGTAAAAGGTAAAGCCTATTGTTTTTTTTCATCATCATGACAACGCATCAGGGTGGTGCAGTGGCAACACTCGTGCCTCACGGCAAGCAATCACCTGGGTTCAATTCCTGGCTCGGGCACCTTTGTAGATTTTGTATTTTTTCCCCCCTGTTCTTCATGGGTGTACTCGGGGTTCTCCACTTTCTTCCTGTAGTTAAAATCATTAACTGTAATGGGTGCTGTGCCAAAACACATCCCAATGCAGGACCCTCCTGATAAAGACACTCATTGTGGCTTTAGTGGGTAAAGAAGTAATATTATTGCCACGAGAAATGGTGCAGCTTTGGTCGGACACCTCAGAGAAATCTTGAACCATTACCTTAAGTTTTATTTCCATTCATACCATTTGAAAAAATGTGTAATCTTAGTGGGTAAACCATGATGGCCTTGGTTTTACCATGACAGTGTAATCGGGTAGTTTTGAAAGCACGGTGGATTTGGTGACATTTACATTACACGACAGTATTTACTTTGAGAAAACATAAAGGCTCACTCATTCAACTGGTTTTACTAGCTTCATGTTGTTATTGAGCAATGTAAAAATAGTATTAGATATAGATTTTCAAGCTATTATGAGCCTTGATCAATCCACTGCTGGATGAAGGCCTTTACAAGTGATTGCCATCCGTCGTCATACTGTGATTAAATCATCGGCCTCGAACCTGCCCACAAGATTATTACATCACTTCATCTCTGCAGTGGACATCCTCTCAGATGGTTTATCTTTTTTACCTACCATTCTGTCAACTTTTTCTCCAATGTGTCCCATCTATGGCTGCCACTCTCATTCCTCTTGGTGTGTCTTGCTCAAGCCCACTTTTTTTACATTGAAAGTATGACTGTTAAAAGTGCTATTAAATATAGGACATGGCAAGTGCGTGGATGTTTGTCATGTGTGGCGTCATGGGTAGTGCAGTGTTCTACAAACCCAGCTTACTTGAGTTTGATTTTTAGCTATGGCTAACATCAGTGGCTATTCATTTAATGATATCTGAGCCTTCTTTAGGTTCGCTCAACCACGAATGAGTACCTCGTGTGGCGCTGACCAACCCGTGCGGCGCCGCACCGACCTTCACCGGTGCTCGCTCGCAGCACTTGCCCCAGCAGTCTGTGTCGAACCTTAACAGGACACCTTTGTCTTTTCTTGTAGGCACGGCAGCACGAGGCTACCGCCGCGTCACTGCGGCAGGAGCTGGACCAGGCCGCGGAGGACGTGGAGCGACTGCAGTCCAGTCACGCGGAGGAGCGCGGGCGGCTCATTGCCGGCTTGCAGGAGCGCGAGCGGCAGCTCGACGCGCTGCAGGAGAGCCTCTCTGAGCAGCAGCTGGAAGGGGTCCGCACACGGGACAGCCTCGCCGAGCGCGAGCGCGAGATCGAGGGCCTGCGCGAGGATTTCGCGTTGCGGGAACGCGAGGTCGACGCCCTCAAGGAGGCCCTGGTCACTCTCGACAGGGAGGCGGCCACGACGAGGGACAGCCTCGCGGAGCACGAGCGGATTGCACTGTCGGCTCGCGAGAGCGTTGCCGGGCTCAACGCCAACCTCGGGGGTCTGCGGGCCGCCCTAGCGCAGAAGGAGGAGGAGGCCCAGCAGCTCCGCAGCGATTGCAGCGCGGGGGAGCAAGAGCTGAGGACCCTGAGAGAGGTCGTCGGACAGACCGAGGACAAAAATCGCTCGCTCGCCGAGACCGTAGCGCAGAAGGACGAGTTGATCAAAGGCTTGAAGGGGAATATCACAGGCACGCAAGAAGAGTTTCACCTACTCAGGGAAGCTGTTGCTGATAAAGAAAGAGAAAACAAGCTGCTGATAAAGAACTTGGAAGAGAAAGCAGCAGAGTTAAACTCCATTACCGACAGCCTTAAGCATTCAAAGGAGGATTTAGTGTTTCTGAAAAGTGTTGCGGCAGAAAAGGAGGAAGAATTGAATTCTCTACATAAGGCTTTCTCTGACAGAGAGCAGGAGAGTGCGTCTGTTAATGAAAGGCTAACTGATATTCTCAAACAAGTGGACTGCCTGCAGCAAAGCCTCACAGATAAAGAAGCATTTATAGGTACCGCTAGAGAAAGTTTTGAGCGTGAAACAGGCTTGTTAAAGTCGCAAGTTCTAGAGGCTGAACAACAAATCGCTGCTCTCCAAGAAAGCAATAGGGTTAAAGATACAGAAAACACCAAACTCAGGGAGGCGTTGTTTGAAAAACAACAGGAAACAGTTTCATTAGCGGACAGTAATTCACAAAAGGCTCAAGAAATTTCTCAACTTCACGAAGCTGTGAAGGGCAGGGAAAAAGAACTTGAATCAATAAAGGAACACTTGGCCGAGAGAGAGCAAGAGGCGAGCTTACTAAAAGTAGCCGTGCATGAGAGCACACAAAGGACAGAGGAACTGACTGCAGAATTATCAAACAGAACCAGCGAGGTTGGCCAGCTGCAGGAGTCGACGGCAGAAAAGGAGCATCGAATAAATTATCTGAGTGAATCCGTCGAAGAGAAGGAAAAGCAGATCGTAGCTCTCCGTGAGAACGTGACCAAAATCGAGCGGCTCGTCGCTGCCAGGGATCAGGACTTGCGGGATTTAGAAGGAAGGTTTGCAGAGGCCGAGGCTGAGAAGGCCTCAGTGGAAGGAAGCAAGGAGGAGAAGTGCAGGGAAAACGGCCTGCTGAAGAAAAGTCTCGCCTCAACGGAGCAGGAGTCACTCTTGATTTCAGAGACTTTGAGGGAAAGGGAACAAGAGCTTGAAGCTCTCAGAGGACACTTCACCGAGAAAGAGCAAGAGGAGCGAGTGCTGAGAGGATCCATAGAGGCGACATTGCAGAGGGTTGAGTCACTGACAGCAGAATTAGCAAATAAGGACGGGGAGTTAAGCACTCTGAGGCATGCCATCACTGACAAAGACCAGCAAATAAACTGTCTTCGGGAAGAGAAAGAAAGTGTAGAAGCATCTCTCTCGGAAAAGGTGAAGGAGATTAACTTGTTAAACGAGGCAGCGCTTCACACAGAGCAGGAGCTGCGTCAGCTGCAGGAAAGGTTTGGCGAGGCTGAGAGAGAAACGTCTTCACTCAGAGACGGCAAAGCTCAAAAGGAGCAGGAGAACGCCCTGATCAAGCAGAATTTTGCCGCGAAAGAAGCGGAGCTAAACTCCGTGCAGGAGACACTGAGGCAGAGGGAGCAAGAGCTGCTTTCGTCAAACGAGAGCTTACAGCTGCAGCTGCAGGAGACCGACGAGTTGAGAGGGCACTTTGCAGAAAAAAACAAGGAACTGAAGCTAATTAGGCAGGCCCTCGAAGAGAAGCAGAGCCTCATTGCCTCGTTGACGGAGCAAGGTGACGAGAGAGATCAGGATATTCGGGCATTGAAGGAAGACGTCGCCGATAAAGACGACCGTGTCAAACAGCTGACACGGTCGCTTGCGGACGAAGAGCAAAAGCGCGTCTCCCTTGAAGAAATCGCCTCGAAAAGAGATCAAGAAATCGGTGTGCTGACGGACAAGTGTGCTGCTGTGGAGAGAGAAGCACAGTCACTAAAGGATAGGTTTGCAGAAGTTGATGAAAAGATCGCTGAGCTCAGAAAGAGCAAGGCAAAGAAAGATAAAGAAAACGCTGAACTGCAAGATACTTTAGCTGCCAAATACAGTTTTATTGGCTCTCTTGAAGAGAGCTTGAGAAGCAAAGAACATCAGCTCACGTCCCTGGAACAAAATTTTCTCGAGAGGACACAGGAGCTAGAACAGCTGAAGAAAAACTTTGCGGAGAAAGAGCACCAATTGAGCACCGTCACCCAGACTCTTGAGCAGAGCAACGAGACTGTGCGGACTCATTTTGCTGAGCAGGAGCAGCAGATTTACTCTCTGCAGGAGTGCGTCTCGGAAAAAGAGCGTGGGCTCGAGGCAGTTAGGACCGCGCTCGAGGAAAGGGCGAGGCAGAGCGACCTGCTTGGTGCCAGCGTCGCGGAAAGAGAGACCGAGATAAAATCGCTGAAGGAAAGTTTAGCGAAGCAAGAAAAGGAGCTCCAATCGGTGAAAAAGAGTTTTGGGAAAGCCAAGAGGGAGGCTCATTCACTGAAGGAGAGCAAGGCGAGCAAGGAAAAGGAAAACAACCTGTTGAGAGAGACTTTATCTGAAAGAGAAAAGGAGGTTGCACTACTGAGGGACAGCGATTTGCAAAAAGACAAAGAAATTTGCTCTCTCGGTGAAGCACTAAAGGGAAGCGACAAAGAAATAGAATCGGCAAAGGAACACTTGGCTGAGAGAGAGCAAGAGGCACGGTTACTAAAGGAAGCCGTGCAGGAGAGCACACACAGGGTAGAGGCTCTGACTGCAGAATTATCACACAGAACCGCCACAGTCGGCCAGCTACAGGAATCGACAGCAGAAAAGGAGCGTCAGATAATTTCTCTGAGGGAATCCGTCGAAGAGAAGGAAAAGCAGATCACAGCCCTCCGTGAGAGCGTGACCGAAACAGAGCGGCTCATCGCTGCCAGGGATCAGGACTTGCGGGATTTACAAGGAAGGCTTGCCGAGGCCGAGGCTGAGAAGGCCTCTGTGGAAGGAAGCAAGGAGGAGACGTGCAGGGAAAACAGCCTGCTGAAGGAAAGTGTTGCTTCAAAGGAGCAGGAAATCTGTTCTCTCAGAGAAACCCTTGCAGGCAAAGAGCAGGCAGTTTTTTTGCTCCATGAAAGTTGCGGAGAGACACAGAAGCAGCTGTCAACTGTGAGAGAGCATTTGGTTGAGAAGGAGCAGAGTTTGGTATCACTAAGGCAGTTGCTGGATCACACAAACGAATCACTGAGCTCTGAGTGCGCAAAGAAGGCCGAGATCAATAACCACCTACAAGAGACTGCTGGCATCCGGGAGAAAGAAATCGAATTGCTGAATCAAACTCTTGCAGAAAGAGAGCGTGACCTATCTTATCTAAAGGAGGCGCTCGTGAAGAAAGACGAAGAGATTAAATTGCTTAGTGAGAACATAACAGAGAAAGAGGCACAACTTATTGAATTAACTGAAACGATTAAACTGAAGGACAGCGAATATAGCACACTGCAGCAGTCTTTATCGGATAAAGAGAGAGACATTCTTCTTCTCGGAGAGAGTCTCTCGGAAGCACAAACGCAGAGCGGTTTGTTGACGGAAGCCACCACAAAAGCGGAGCAAGAGATCCGTTCTCTGCAAACAAGCGTTTCTGAAGAGAGGGGCAAGCTGTCTGAGCAGGAGCGTGAAAACAGGTACCTCAAGGAGATCGTTGAAACCAAAGAGAAACAAGTCGCTGCATTGTCAAACAGCATGGCGTCCGAGGTGGGCCAGAAGGACGATGCGCTCGAGAGCCTGCGTGTGGAAATGGAGAGGCAGAGTGCCGTGCACAGGAACCGCCTGGAAGAGCAGGAGATGCAGATTGCCGCCCTCAAAGAACAGCTGTCCAATGCCGTGCTGAAACTGCAAGAGGATGCATCGCTGCACCTGCAGCAGGTCGACGCAGTACAAGTGCAGTTGAAGGAGAGGATTACGGAAAATGAAAACCTCGATGTCCTCCTCAAAGAGAAGGAGGCTCTGTATGAGGCCGAGGTGAATGATTGGAAGGACAAGTACAACGGCCTTTTGGGCCAGAACACCGATGGCGCAAAAGCATACAACGACCTTTCCCTGCAGGTCAATGAGTACCGTCACCTTGTTGAGGAGGGACAAAAGGAGGTAGCGGACAAAGTGCGGCTGGTGGCCGACCTGGAAAAGAAGCTGGAGGAAACAAGCGGTGAGCTGGGAGTTGCTCGGGGTCAGTTGACGGCACAGGCGACACTCTCTGCAGAAGAGAATCAGCTGTTGAAGGCCCAGATGGCTGAGTACCTCGAGTCCCTGACTCGTACAGAGGGTGAGCTCAATGACCTGAGGTCTCGCGAAGCAGGCGAGATGCAAAAATTTCAACATTCGCTCCAGGAAAAGGAACAGGCATTTCTGTCGCTGCAGGACAAGTTTGCGTCGCAGGCTGACGGAATGGAGGCTTTGAAGGAGGCAGTAAGAGCCAAGGAAGCAGAGTGCGCTGATGTAAAGTCTTTGCAAGACAACGTCGAGGCGTTGGGTAAAGAGGTTGACCTTCTGCAAATGGAACTGCAAGAAAGGGGAGAGCACATCAAAGAGCAAACGTCCTATCTTCAGCAAAAGGACAAGGATTTGTCTGATCTGCAAATGAGGTACGACAGTCAGGGCGAGCACCTGGACGCTATGAAATCACAGTTGAAGCACATTGGGCAGCGCTGTGAAGAACTCACGGAAAACGTGAAGTTGAAGGATGAGGTCCTCCAAGGCTTGCAGACGCAAATCATTGCTCAAAGCCAAGAGATGGAAGCTCTCAAGAGCGGCAGTGAAGATGTGCAAAAACACAAGCTGGCCCTGCAGAGCTTGCAGCAGCTTTACGACGGACGGTGTTCAGAGCTGGAGGGCCTGAGGAAGTGGGTCGAGCAAGAGGTCCAAGACAGACAGTCTCGCGAAGCCCACTACCAGCAAGCCCTGCAGCAGAAGGAGGACGAGCTGCAGAGGTTGGTGCTAGCAGCCCAGACTGGCGATCTGCTCACGGAGCGTCTGAGCAGCTTGGAAAACGAGCTGCGCGCAAAGGATGGCAAAGTGCAAGAGATCCAGCGGGAGATGGAGGGCCTCCAGCAGAGGCTCGCTGAGGCTCAGGAGCAGTTCAAGAGGAGCGAAGAAATGATTCGCAGCCAGGAGCTGCTGGTGACTGAGAAGCAGGGCAAGGCGGAGGAGCTCACGCTGGCACTGAGGGAGCAAGGCGAGCAGCTGAGCCATTTGCAAAGTAATCTGGATGATAAGGAGGTCGAGAGGGGGCTGCTTGATAAGTCTCTTTCTAACAAGTCGGCAGAGTTGAATGAAATTACGCAGAGTCTATCGGACAAGCTTGTGGCGCTGGAAGAGGAGAAGTTCGTTTTGACTAATCGCGTCAAACAGCTGGATGAGGCGCTGAATGGGGCGCAGCAGGAGAAGCTGGAAGCCAGCCAGGCTGCCCCGCCTTCACCAGGCAGAGAACATTTCTCGATAGAGCCGCAGGAGCTCCAACAGAAGACAAATGAAGTAAATTTTACTGCTCAAGAGAGGGATAATCTTCATGCAGAATTGTTAAAAAAAGAGCAGATAATAAAGCATCTCACTGAACAACTCAACGCTGGTGAAAGATTTCCCAAAGTAGATGTAGATGCTGGACATATTACTGATATCCTTCCTATTGTAGAGGAAGATGGATCTCGCGTGAGCAGCCAACTGCCAGCCACGCAAAAGCAAGAGCAGCAAGAAGGTGCAGTGGAAATACCACAAAGTGCGACATCTGCTCTGCAACAGGACGGGAGTGAGCTAACATCTCAGGTGCAGAGTCTTGCCAAGGAAAACAAGGAATTAAGCACAAGACTGGAGATACTTGCGCAGGAGAAAGAGATTCTTTGCCAAGAACTGCAAGGTCAGATTAGTCTGTTACTAAAGGAGAAAGAAGACCTCCTGTTGAATCCAAATGCCATGGCAAAATCCATACAGCCACCAAGCAGTGAGGTGGAACCCAGGCCGACTGGACACGCAGAAGAGGACAAAGAGCATTTGCACGACCAAGTGGAAAGCTTGATGGCAGATAAACAGGGCCTGCTGTCTAAAATTGAGTCACTGTCCAAAGACAAAGAGCAAATGAAAAAGAAGCTCCAAGCTGCACTTGTGATTAGGAAAGACCTGATGAAGAAGGTTGCAGAGCTAGAAAAATCAGGTTCCCGTGCAAAGGAGGAGGGTCACAAAGAGGGGCAAAACATACAGCTTCAAGAGGAAACATCCGAGCTGGCAGCCCAGCTTGCCCAAGCGCAGCAGCTCCTCGGTGAGAGGGAGCACCAGCTTGAGGACCTCAGATTGCAACTCGAAAACAAGGAGGCCAATGTAAACTCGCTCAAAGAAATGCTCGCAGCCAAGGACTTGTTGATTGAAGAACTGCAAGTAAGAGTGCAGCAGCCTGATGATGAGGGCATACCCAAGGCGGACGTGGTCTTGGAAACAAATGTTTCGGACGTAACCCAAGCCTTAGTGGAGAAGGAATCGAAATTTTCAGAATTTATGTCTGTCCCCGAGTCCAGGGAAATATCCTTTAAGCAAGAAAAATGTCAACTGCAGCTGGAGCTGGATAAGGTCCGTGCTGTGAGCAACAGCAGCATGGAGGCTGCAGTGATCGATGTGCAGATGGAGGAAGTTGAGGAGCTGCCCGGTGCCGTCACGCTCGCTAATGCCACGTCACTCTCTGAGCTTCTGGCAGTCCTACTGGGGGCACAGCATGAGAAGAAGCAACTGCAGCGAAAGCTTGACGAGGCTCTGCTATCGCGCAAGGAGACCATTCGCAAAGGTCAAGAGAAAGACAAGCACCACCGCGAGCAGCTGAGGCAGCAGAAGGAGGAACACAGCGAGCTGTCGCAGAGGGCCATCGTGCAGGCCCAGGAGCTGGACGAGCAGAACGTGAAGATTTTAGAGTTTGAGACCCAGCTAGAAGAGAAGCAGGAGACTATCTGGAGGCTGCGCTGCGAGCTGCAGGGACACGATGCTCGGTTTGCGGAGTTGCAAGCCTCCGTGGAACGCTCCAACGAGAATCACCAAGCCGAAGTGCTCGAACTGCAAGCTCTGGTGGCGGACAATCAGAATGACATGCAGAGACTGGAGAATAAGTTGAGAAACAAAGATTCTGACACGGAGGACGCTTTTCGCAGGTTAGAGGATGAACGTCAAGCTCAGATAACGTTCTTCCAAAGGCAGCTGGATGAGAAGCAGACTGTCGTCGAGGAATTTCAGAGCAGGCTGCAGAGTAAAGAAAATCTGGTTGACGAATTGAGGAGCCATTTGGAAAGGTTAGAGAATGACCTTGACCAATTTAATAGCGAAAAGGCCAAACTTTTGGCCGAATTGCATGAAGCTCAGGAAGAGCTTAGATTGAAGGAAGAGGTGAAAATGGCTTTGGAAGAAGCCTTGCGAGATCTGGAGTCAAGGCGCCAACAAGAGGCAGAAGGACTCCGCGAGCAGTGGCAATGTGCTGCAGCCGAGAACGAAAGCCTCAAGCTAGCACTCGAGCAGGTCAGTAAAGAGAAGACTGTGGAAGAGCCAGAGAAGAGTGATGGACCTCATGATATGGGGGAGCCTCCCCAGGCAGAAACGCCTATTCAAGATCATCAGGTGGAAAGCATTAATGTAGAAAGTGAGCAGAAGCTCATGACAAGTGCACCAATGCCGTTAGAAGTCGAAGATGGAAAACCAAGAACTGACGGAACATCCGTAGAATATCACTTGCAGGAGCTTTCACTTTTGAAATCTGAAATGGAAATTCTGAGGGTCACGATGGCTGAAAAAGTCACAGAAATCGAGCACCTTTCCCAACAGATCGTGGAGCAGAGCCAACATGTTGACACGCTCATGGCTACGCTGCTGGAAAGAGACTCGGCTCTGGATGCCCTGGAGATCCAGCTCAGGAAAGAGCAGCAGCAGCACGAGGAGGTCGTGTCGAGGCTACGAGTGGAGGCCCAGGAGGTGCAGCAAAAAACGGTATCAGAGGAAAGCCCCGATGGGGACGCCAAGGGCAAAGATATGCTCAATCGGAAACTCCAGGCTGCCCTTATCTCGAGAAAAGAAGTCATACGGGAAAACAGCGTCCTGAAAACAAGCAACGCGACACTTTCCGAGGAAAAATCGGACTTGCTCAACAAGGTTTTGTCCCTCGAAGGAAGATTGGTTGACATGAAACAGGAGCTTGAGACTCTGTCTGTGAAACTTGTGTCGGCGCAAGATGACAAAGCTAAAGAGGAAAAGGGCAACATGCTAAATTTGGAGCGCAAGCTCGCCGAACTTACGAAAGCCAATGAGGGTCTCGTTACAAAGCTTGGCGTTCTCCAGGGAGATAAGCAAAAGTTGATAGCGGAAGTGGATCGCATCCTTGAGGAAAACCAGAACCTGGAGGCCTCCTGTGAAAGCCTAAAAATGATGATGGACGCTGTAACACGAGAGAAAGACGGTGTGGTGAGGGAGAAAGAAGAACTGGGGAAAGTGTTGGAGGACGTGAAACAAACTCAGGTGACCGAGGATTCTGAATGGCAGGCAAAACACCAAGAGCTGCGCGAGGAATACGAGACCCTGCTGCAGTCATACGAGAATGTGAGCGGGCAGATGGAGCGGATGAAGCACCTTGTGGAGAGCGTCCGGCAGGAGAAGCAGGAGGTCCTGTCCCGGCTGAGCGCATCTGAGACCGAAAAGCAGGGCCTGCTGAAGCAGGTTGAGGAGGCCCAGGGGGAGGGTGAGAAGCTGAAGGAGAAAATGCGAAAGTTTGCCAAGACGAAGCAGCAGAAGATTCATGAGCTGGAGGAAGAGGTGGAGAGGCTGGCTCTGGAGCTCCAAGGCATTCTTACCGATAGAGACAAGAATGCCTATAAATCCAGTATCGAAGCCGAGGTCACGGAGAGAGATGGGCTGCACGGTCGGTTTCATGATGAAAATCGTGCCCTGTCAGAAGCTCAAGAAAAATTGCGACTTGAAGTCGGTGAAAAGGAACAAGAGACAGAGTCATTGAAACAGGAGTTGTGTGAGCTCAAGCAGAAAATGGACGAGCTCGGTGGAGAACGGGGAAGGGAGCATGTGTCGTTAGAGAAACGCGTGGATGTCGAGACTCTGCAAGCAGAAATTAAAGGACTTAATTTGCGTCTGCAGGACCTAAGCACAGAGCTGGCACAGAAGGATGATCAGCTTCAGGCTGTGCTGACTGAGAAGGCTGCACTGATTCAGAAGGTGGAGGAAGTCTCAGGACCCAGAGTAGAAGAGAGCAGGCAGGTGTCCTTCGCCGACTTGCTACAGGATGACTACGGCAGGGAAGGGGAGAAAGAGCCAGTCATTCTTGCCGAGAAGGTGCAAATCCTTGAGGATGATAAAAAGATCTTGGAAGAAGAACTAGAAGGGGTGCAGGAGGCATTTGGTAAAATAAAAAATGAGAAAGAGGCATTGGAAATGGAACTTGTTAACAGCAATCGGAGGATCCACGAAGTGTCAGAGACACTGCAGAGACTGCAAAGTGAATTCGAGAAACGCGAAGCTGATTTGGCCAAAATGGTACGTAAAAACGAGGAGCTTGAACAGGAGAAAGGAGACCTGGAGGAAAGCTTAATGAACCAGATGGCAGAGCTCAATGGGACGATCGCAAACTATCAAGAGGACATTGATTCGTACAACGAAAGAATAACGGAGCTGGAGAACGAGGCGCAGGGCTTCCAGGCGATGTTGCGTGAGGCAGAGGAGGAAAAGGAGCAGGTGGTTCGCGAGCGGCAGCAGACGCAGACGCGAGTGGCGCGGGAATTTGAAGAGCGGTTGCGTACGGTGGAGCGCGGGAGTGAGGGTACACGGGGACGGGCCAAGGAGCTGCAGGAGCTGCTCCGGGAGAAGCAGCAGGAACTGAGCCAGTTCCAGCGAGACTGCATCAAGTACCAGCAGAGGATCACTGGCCTAGAGAAAACGGTGAAAGCTCTGGAAGTTGTACGCAACGACGTTCAGAATGAGCTCAGTGCGGCGAGATTCAGACTGAGCGGCGCGGCAGAGGAGAAGGCTAGGCTTGAAGCCGAGCTCTCGGAGTGCAAAATTAATATTGACGACACGCAGAGCGAGGTCGCCCGGGTCCTGGCTGAGAACGACAGAGTCAAGGAAGAGATGCAAAAGAAGGAGGAACAGCTCAAAACCCAGCTCAAACGGAGAGAAGAAGAAGTCGAACGCAAGCTCGCAGCCGAAAGGGAGAAGCAGCGAAAAGATCTCCAGAACTTTCACGAGCAGATGGAAATGATAAGACGGGAGAAGCTCCGGTTTGAGGCAGATACGCTTGACCTGCAGGCGACGGTGAACATCAAGGACCTGGAAAACAGGCAGCTGCAGAGCAGCGTGAACGAGAGCCTGGCGCGCCTCGCGGCATTCACACGCAGCATGACGTCGCTGCAGGACGACCGAGACCGCGTGCTCGAAGAGACCAAGAAGTGGGAGAACCGCTTCCAGGAGTCCATCGAGCAGAAGGAGAAGGAGGTGCTGCTCAAGGAGGACCTGTGTCAGAAGCTCCAAGATGAGGCAAAGAATCTCCGCATCCAGGTGGAGGAGCTTGGCATAAGATCGTCAAGGCTCGAGCAAATGAACAGCGAGGTCGAATCGAGCTACCAGAAGGTCATGGCAGAGCACGAACAGGAGAAGGACGATTGGACCTCGTCCAATAACGCCCTGACCGAAAGGCTCAATGAAGTGACCAGGCTGTTCGCACAGGCCGAAGATGAACTGAAGCAGCTTAAGGACAGGAACGACAATCTTGCCGAAATAAGTGAAAATGCGGAGAAAACCATGGACGAACTGAGGGCATCACAGGAACTGCTACAAGAGGACGTTCATCGGAAGGAAAAGGAGCTGCAGAGGCTGATGCTCGCCTGCGATGAATTACAGACAGACGTGCAGAATCAAAGGCAACTCACGGAGCAGCTGGAAGGAGTCATCGCGAGCAAAGAGGAGGCGATCTCCAGGCTCTTGGTGACGAAGGAGAGCGAGGTTTCTGAAATTCTCTCCGACGCCCGGCAGGGTCACGAGCAGGAATTGCGGCATCAAGCGGAGAAATTGGAAGCCGCTAATGAACAAAATCTGAAGGCCGAGAGAGAGCTGCAAAAGATGGCAGACCGTCTGACGAGCATGGAGGCTAAAGTGAAAAAGGCCTACGAAGACAAGGACAGCTTTCAGAAAAAGCTTGAAGCATTTACCAAATCGATGGCTTCGCTGCAGGCCGACCGCGACAACGTGGTCTCCGAGTACAAGTCCCTGGAGGCGCTCCACCTGACCAAGATGAGCGAGAAGGACCAGCTAATCCAGGAGGCGGCCTCCGAGGCCAACGGCCTGCAGCAGGAGATCAGGGACCTTCTGGCGCAGGCCGACGATCTCAATGCGGAGAATGCGCGTCTAAGCGCGCAGCTTGCCCGCTACCGCGAAGACCTGGACCAGGTACTGACCCTGAAGGACTCCCAGCGCAAGCAGCTGCTTAAGAAGCAGCTGGACAAGATCCGCACACTTGAGAACGAAAAGGCTGACGTGGAGAGGGAAGTGTCCCGGCTGCACAAGGTCATGGGCGAGAGGGAAGAAACGATCGCATCGCTTCGGGGTGATGGCGAGCAGCTGTCGGCAAAGGTGGAGGACCTTGAGAAGGAGGTCGCCGGCCTGATCGGTGAGAAAGAGCAGCTCTTGAAAGACGACCGACTTGGTGAGTTGCAGCAGAAGTTGGACTCTGTTACAGCAGAGTGCCGGCGGCTGGGGGAGGAGCTCGCTGCTAGTGAAGGCAAGGTACAACGAGCGGAAGGCAAGCTCGTTGAAGCCCAACAGGAGGCCGACAGAAAGCTGAAGGAAGTCGAGGCCAGCTACAACAAGGTGAGATACGAGTGTTCAAAGTGTTGTTTAAAAAAAAATGTATAAATTCTTCACAGGCTATGCTGTATTCTTTGTGATGGACACATGTGGGCTGAAGCTGACGAGGATTAGTTATAAATATAAAATTAATATTTTAGGTCAGTCAATCATGGCTTAAGTATACAGACATGGTTAATGAGAATAAAATGAGTCGGGATACAAAAATAGATGCAGTTTAATAATGAAAAAAGGTCGATGTTTCACTTAAATGTAAACCAGTGTGATTGGGTGGAATATAACTTGACATTAAATGTTTCGCATAATATGGCAGGGTTTACAGTATATTAGTGAAACGTTTGCTTTATAATGTTAATGACTAATATTTGATACGTGTTTAATGGAAACATGTACGTAATATGGCACCAAGTACATTACATGTTGACAAGACAGCTATTTATAAATAATCTTCCGTTTCAGACATAATTAACTTGGGTTATCCCATTGCACAGTGGCGAGATGTTAACTACCTTGCCTGGTATTCAGGAGGTTGTTTCGACCCTGACGCTTATATATTTGAAGTTTGCATGTTCTCCTTGTGGTCATGTGGATTTTTCTCCGGGTGTTCCGCTTTTCCCCTCCACATTTAGAATCAACATGCAATTAAGAGTATTTGGCCGCTATAAATTTCCACGTGATGAGCCACTTTTTGTTGAGCTATCATTTGTGATAGCCAGGTCACTTCTGAAAAAGAGCTACAAAACTTAGTGGGCCTTACCTGGCAAAATAAAAATAGTTTATCGTTTACTTTAATTTGAACCAACCGTTTCCCATCACGGAAGACCCCCCGCGACCCTAAGCGCCGGCCTCTGCACGCAGGACCTTGCGTCGCTGCGTCACGAGAGCGGCGTTCTGCGGGTGCAGTCGGAGACGAGCGATGAGCGCGTCGCCGAGCTGGTGCACGAGCTGCAGGCCGCCGAGCTGACCGCGGCGCAGGCCACGCACGAGGCCCGCGCCCTCCGGGGGGCCCTCGCTTCCCTGCAGGCCGAACGCGACCAGCTGGAGACCGGAGCCGGCTCGGGAAGCCGTGGGACGCCAGGGGGCGACGAGGAGCTGCCGTCACTGAGGACGGAACTGGCACGGATGCGGGAGGACTTGGCGAAGGTGTGACGGCTTTTAAACGCTTTTGAAACCCACATTTAGGCCTGAGCTCTGCTCTCCGTCAGGCCGTCCGTTTGTAACAAGCTGGAACGGAACATCCCCCATCGGCTCAGGGCTGTAAACAGGAGATGAATGATGTCCCCTTACTCATTTTACAAGGAATAGCTAATACAATAAATGGTTATGGCTGTGACCGTGTATATGCTTATGATGTTATGAATAGGCCAGAAAGCAAACATTTGGCACACATATACAGTGAGTCTGTGCTTGTACATGTCTGTTGAACTTCTTTCGCACCGTACATAGCCAACCATGTGCACGTACAGCCATTTTGTCAACCCACTGCTGGATTAGGACCTTAAGCCCTGTGTGGCTTGTGGGGGTTTCGTTATCTCGGGCTGATTTTTACATGCATGTGATGGTGGGATTCATAGATGTGGGCGAAAAGAAGTACATTACAACTTTGGATATTATAGCCAGTACAAACTGGGTTTCACGCATAGGGTAGGGTCACCTAAGAGTTCTACATTGCTTTAACTCTTGTGCCAAACACTCATTCATATTTGGTCCCCATCAGTGAATGAAGTTGCTCTTTTCCCATGACGTGTGACCCCCAAGCTAACTGACAGTGGCAGAAGCCCACCCCCTACCAGTTCCTAGTAGCGTTGTGCAATCGTTGTTTGTGAATGGTTGCCCCCGCAGGCGCTTGATGACAATGAGGGCCTTGCCGGCGAACTTGCCGCCCTCCGGTCCGACGAGTCCGTCCTCCACCTGGAGTCGCGCGTCGACGAGCTCACGGAGCAGCTGGCGCGGCGCGACGCCGAGCTCGCGCGTCTGCCGGCTGCGTCGTCCTCGCGCGCCGGTGCCCCGGGAGGGACGGCGCGGGAGGAGGAGGCAGAAGCGGTGCGGGCGGTGGCGTTGCGCACGGAGGCTCACGCGCCGCCGAGGGAGCCACGCAGGATGGAGGAGAGGAGACTGGGGGCGGCGGCGGAGACGGCGGTGCCGGCTACGGAGCAGAGCCAGGCCGAGGTGCAGAGCTTGCGGAACTCGCTGGCCGCACTGCAGGACGACCGCGACCGACTGGTACGGTGAAATGTGCACGTACAGCCCTTTTATAAATCCGCTGCTGGATGCGTGCAGGCGAGCATACACGTGGCAGCATAACAATGGATTTTTTGGCACCACCCCCTCTGTTGCCCACCAAGTAGGCATGCAGCCCTCTAAACACCCTGTGTATTGTGCATAGTGGTTACTCATCCAAGTGCAACCCTGCTTCACTCCTAAGCTCTGATGACTTCGGGCAAATTCCTGATGATTTTGTTTCTATACAGCTATAAACGGTATACATTTATACCACTAGCTTTTACTCATAACCCAATGACAAAACATATGTATTGACAACGCTAATCATAACTGTTGACAATTCATGCAATCGAGGAAGGAACAAATGATTAATATTCTACTTTTAATACTGGCAAGCCTTCGCTAACAAATCCACTCCTGCTGCTCTCATCCCTTCGCCACTGCGTGCTCTGTCCCCCGGCCCCCCGTCGGCGTTTGACCCCAGCTGTGGGAGCTGCGTGGGCTGCGTGAGCAGTACGTGCGCATCGGCGAGGAGAGTGGCGACATCCCCCACCTAAGGGCCGAGATGCACGACCTCAAGCAGCAGGCGATGGCGCAGCAGGCACTGCAGGGCGCACACCGAGAGGAAGTGTCCATCCTGCAGGTGCAGGTGTCACATATGCGGTGAGCCACCGGGCACGAGCCCGGGGAAAGTTTGGGCAAAGGGGCGCCATGGTGGCAAAATGTTAACTACCTCTGCAGGAGGTTGTCGATTCAAGCCCGAGACTGACGCCTGTATACACGGAGTTTGCTTGTTCTCCCCGTGTTTGTGTGAAATTTTCTCTGGGTCCTCCGTTTTTTTCCCCTCCACATTTAGAAAGATGCGTTCAGAGTATTTGGCTGAAATAAATTTCCACGTGGTGATAAGCCACTTCGTTGAGCAATCATTTGTGGCCAGGTATCTTCTGAAAAAGATATATGTAGCTCAGTAGGCTTTAGCTGTGTTTGTGTTGTACGAGGGTTCTCAACACTTTTTGGCTTCCTTGTTGGATTCATGAGTTCGATTTTTCCCCCACTTCTGGTCTTTATAAGGCACAAAATCGGGTCAGTGGCATAGCTACCGAGTTTGCAGGCAGTGCTAAATGCACCAGAGGCTACGGGGCCGGTGGTGGCCAGGAACCGGGCAATGAAGAAGAGGGGGGGGAGGGAAGTTGGACAGAGGGCCCGAGTTAATCCCTTGCACCAGGGCTCATGCTGACTACGCTTTGCTACGACTGGATTGGATGGCTGTTGTATTACAATACTGCGGGGTGGGCAACACAAATCTAGATTTAAAGATATATTGTGGAAAGTTTATAGTAAGCCTATAATGATAGTTAATTAAAATAAATTATCACGCTTACAATATGAGCAATCGCATGCGTAGGAATGGTATATGATTTTGGCTAATTGTATGCAAACATTACATTCATTCTAATGGAACAATGTGGAAAAAATGAGACATTACAAACGATCATGAAAATTAATCAGATTTTTCTGAAGAACGGCACTGTGGTCGAATGCAAAGATATTTCCAAAGCTCAACGTGTCCGTTATTTCAGGTCCGACAACGAAGCATTGCTGGCGGAAAAGCAGGCGATGAAGGAGCAATTTTTGGCAACACTTGGAGACAGAGACTCGCGCATCGCCGAGCTGCAGAGGTTTTGCCAAGAGCTGAGGTCTCAAAGTGGCGGACTGGACCAGCATCTCACCACGGGAAAGGTGTTGCCCTGACAACCAAATCATGCTTGTGGATCCAATGGGAGCCTCATTATTAGTTACACATCTCAATTATACAGAGTGTGCGTTATATCAATAATTTAACCTTGTTTTTGTTTATTTCTATGTACCGATAGTTTACCACTTTCGTGTTCATCTTAAAATGTACTTTAATTAGTACTTTACTGTTAATATAAAATGCAATACCTAATGTAACTTTTAATTTCCATTAGAGATAACAATTACAGATAGTCTCAACTGACTTGATAAAGCACATTACATTTTTATCCATTTTCATGAATCAAATACATAATGTGAATTTTTATTAACTTTGAAGTGAAATATGTTTTACACTTTTCATCGTATGTACTATAGTCTGCCTATAGCCACACCACCCAAATGGCGATGGATCTCGTCACATTTCGGAAGCTAAGCAGGCCTGAGCCTGGATAGTACTTTGAAGGATGACTACTGTGCACACCAGGTTGTTATAGACTGGGCCAGGCTACGTGGTGGGCAGCAGGGGTCAATGCAGAATAATCCATTATCATACCGTACTTCTGTGATCCCACGTCTATGCTTCTGACATTACAACCCACACCGGTGAAACATTGTAGAATAACATCCATGACCTGCAAATCGTGGGGAAGCCCTCATCCAACAGTAGATTTGTTGTCATGGCCATAATTAACATGCAACTTTTTTTTCCAGCGCATTCTTAAGTCTTGAAGGTAGAGAGTTGCGCACCCGGTAGCAGTGGAGCTCACCTGCCGCTCGCTTGGTCTCGCCCCTCCCTACAGGCGGCTGACGGAGGAGACGGCTCCACCCCAGAGGAGGTCCTGCGGCTGCAGTCGGAGCTGCAGCGGTGTCTGCAGGAGCTGCACCAGAAGGAGCTGCGCTTGCAACAGCTCAACAACAAAGTGCGTGCTTCCGCAAGCCGGGTCTCCGTGCGCGCGCGACATATTATCAGGACTTTCCCCTGCTGATGCGCAGAATTTAAGTCGGGTATTTGTGGAAGCCCTGGTTACTTGCTGCAACTGCCAGCTCAGGGCGCTGAGCGGCGACTGATAGCTATTCTGGAAACGGCGGGGTGCAGTAAGTCCCACGCAAGCCCTTTTGACATTGGCACAAATTTCCGAATTACTTTTGGCTGTTTAATCCACCAGAGCTATGAAACTATATAAAGCCATGGGTGAAGCAGATGCTGGCATACAGTTAAAAGGAGAAGGCATTTGGTTTATTTCTTCGTAAACGAGAGTTAAGGCTGCGATGCCGCACCAGGGGCTGAGACGCATCGCAAATTTGGCCACATTGCTAATGAAGACAAATGCAAATTCTCGCCAAAAATAGGAAAAAAATAAACATTTATCAAGGTTTTGTGAATGTAGGTGGCCTCTTGGCATAGGGATTGGAGCACTAATCTGCCGCTCGTGATTATGATGAACTGGGTTTCGCAAGTGTAGCCAGCTGTGGATGCACACAAGTAGAGTATAGCAATTAATTTTGCTGCACTGCCCTATGCTGCCCCCATTCTCCAAATTCACTTCTGGATGAGGGTTTCCAGACATCGTGTGGGCTTTGGGGTTTATTTGAACGTACTTCACAATGCTGCTTCGTGCTGATTGATGAAGACAAGCAGGATGATTGGTGGCAAGATGTTAATTCCCTCGCCTGTTTTCCAGGAGGTCGTGGGATCGATCCTGGTCCTGATGCCTGTATATTTGGAGTTTACAAGTTCTCCCCGTGGTCGTGTTAATTTTACTGCGGGTCCTCCAGTTTTTCCCTCCACATTTAGAAACATGCCTTTAAAGAGTATTTGGCTGCTATACATTTCGACGCAAGCCACTTCGTTGAGCTATAATTTGTGGCCAGGACGCTTCTGTAAAAGGGCGATATAGCCGAGTCGGCTTTACCTGGTTAAATAAAAAATAATCTAGTTTTTGCTTTTCTAACAGAGGAACCACACAAACGCGATAAAACAATGGATTTTACTGCATTGCCCAACGCTACCCCCCCCCACCGTCCGAGTTAAATCCTCACCAATTCTCACTGCAGCTGCTGGTGGCGGTGGAGGAGCGCAACGTCCTGGCCGGGCAGCTCAAGTCGCGGTCGTTGTCACTGCGCGACGCTCAGCAGCGGCTCAGCGAAGTGCAGGGTCGCTACCGCGGCCTGGAGAGCGAGTACCAAGCCCTGCGCCACTCGCTGCATCACGGCGACAACGTGAGGCTTCCCAGTACCCCGTTTATTTTTGTTTTGTGTCCATAGCCGCTTTTTTCGTAGCAAAGTCTCCGTGTGTGTGAAAGCCACTGGTTGCCGTTCAACTGTTCTACGCAAGAAAATCTGGAACTGAAAGATTTATAAAACTTCTCCATTGTCATTGTTCACATTGGACGAGGTCCAGAGGGCATAATGGCCAATGCTATTTGTGTGTGCCATATTTCTCCATCACTTTTTCTTTTTCACTTAGATGCCACGTGACATGCAACCCATGATATGAGGACCAAACCATGTGGTCACAATCTTCGCAGCTTTGTTGGTGTCCATGAACACCTTTCGTGTGTCTGCGTACTCTTGTCTGTTACTAGCCTGGGGCTCACTTATCTGCCTGATGAGTTTCTCATCATTTACAGAAGATGTTGGATTTGGTTTATGACGGTTGTATTAATACTGGATTAAAATATAAAAATATAGTGGGATAATGTCAGTAAATAGTGGTCCTTCACTGTTTATTGACATCAATTTTCTTAAAAGATTCCATGCAATATATTGTTCATAAGGCAGGATAAAGACAAACTTAGTGATTATTTTTACATTCTATTTGTGCTTGTACATTGCGGCCAGCAGAGTCTTTAAATTATTTATGGGGAACAGATCATTGCTTTCTTTTTACAAAATAAATCAACTGCAGGCCAACTTGGCAACTCTGCAGAGCAACTAATGGAACTTATTGAGAATTCTACCTTCAAGAATTCTCAATACGTCACCTTGAATTACAGACTGGCAAAGCCGACAGAGCTAATGCCTCTTCTTGGTTCTTTCGGTAAAGTCACGTAGAATGGAAATAATAAAAATAAAACATAATAAAATAATTCTCACGACGTTTCGGCCACAACGCAAGCAGCCGTCCTCAGGTGAAGACCAGGTCTTCTTTAAATAGAGCTAATGCCCTCAATGCTCTGAACCCTGCTTGGAGTCTGTGCTGACGGTGATTGCGCGTACGCAGGGCAAGGAGGGAGGGGAGGAGGAGGTCCCACCGGGAGCGCCGCAGGAGCGAGCAAGCGCTCGTCTCGAGGTCGACCCAGCGGAGGTGGCGGAGCTCCAGCGCAGGTGGGCGCGACGGCGCCGGTTTACACACCACTCTCGGTCACGCGCTGGCGCCCAGCGGGCGCCCGTACCCCTAATGGCATCGTTTATTCACCGCTCCCCGAAAAGATTCAATGATTTGTTGTCATTTAAGAGGTCTTCACTTCGATTTGGAGTATAAATTGTGTTTCGTGTCTTGCTGGCAGTTGTGTGCTTTTTTATATATTTATCTCATTTTGTTCTCTGTCATGTACGCATTAAGCCTAAATGCAATGTCAGCATCTAGTTTGAATGTCATTTGCATCGTCGCAAAATCTTTTTTCATGACCATTAGCTTTGACACAAAGTGATGCGGTGACAAGGGGTGACAAGCGTTATTTTAAAGTGTGCAAGTGCTTTTGTGTACTTGTATGTATGCAAAATTTATGACCCTACTTTCCATGCTGTTCACACGAGTCTGGGCATTTATTCTTCTTTGCGACTCCAGACTGACCGAGACGGAACAGCTCCACGATACGTCGCATCAAGAGCGCTCTCGGTTGGAGGAGACCCTGAATGAGGAGCGTGAGAGGCGGGTGGCAGCGGAGGAAGCCCTGGTTGAGCTGGAGGAGAAGATGAATCGGTACGAGTGGCGTTCAGTGAACGCCCCACTTCATTTCCTTGGTTGTCTCCGACCAAATAACCCAGAATGCACCAGCTCAGATTTCAGATGCTGAGCAGATTCGAGCCTGCTTAGCGTCCACGATGCCTCTGCCAAAGGGGGAAGATCTTTCACAATCTCGCTCCACTATTCTTTATTTCCCTCTATGTGGGGGGGACCCAATTACTTGAAGTTGTCAAGCGGTATTTTTATTGAGGAGTAACAATCGTCGCCTTTCGTGTGTGCCTCTTCGTTTTGTTTTGCGTGCTTCGTTTTGCCAGGCTGGAGGCCGCTCCCAGGCCTGCAGTGGCCACACCTGCTCTCCACGAGCACAGCATCATCATGGATTCGGACGACGAGAGGGAAGCTCTCATCATCAACCCCCGAGAGCATCACATTGTGCGCAAGGTAGCGTTAAACACCACACTGTAACAGAAATTTTAAACAGCATGCACATGTGACACGCGCGTACATACATAAAACACACACATAAGCTCTCATCTTAATTTGAATTGGTACTAAGTCATGTGGGGATGTGTTTACCAATCATCAGGGACTTGTATATTTGAATGAAATAATATTGGGCGACGAGGTCTAGAATTTGGGAAGCCCTAAATAGTATATTAAGGTTTTCAGACAAGAATGCCAACTGCCTTAAATATTAGCCACCTATATATATCATACAATTCTTTACTGAAGATGAGCCATTGGTCAGAATGTTAGCCTCTCGTTTATACACATGTTATATGCAAACTTTATGGTGAAGGCGGTGAGTTTATTTGATTTGCTTCTGTACCACTGACAATGCAGTCGCTTATTTATTTTGGAACTAAATGTTCTCGTTCGGTCATTCGGTTTACTTTAGCCAAAGTGGAAATTGAACACCGAACCTCATTCCTCGGTTTTCCCTGATTCCATTGATGGAAAGGTTACCACCAATGGCAGCCCCGTGTATTTTACACAACACAGATGAAAAGGAAATACATTTGGGTGGCCATTCACTTGAGCTGGTTCAAACACGATGCGAATTTAACATATTCACATAATGCATCTGAAAATATGATTGTCGTGCTATTCTTAAGTAAAAAAATATATACCTCTCGACAATAAAACATAACTGCGTGCCAACATCTACTCCCGCTGTGAGATCACTGCACGTTTTACCACTCCCATAAAAACAAACTCAAGATTACCATTTTGTGGATTATTTCCCCAAGAGTTTTCGTTTCCAAGGCAAAAAACAGCAAATGGTTATGACTCGCCTCCCACGCGTTTCCATGATCTGTCACAAACCATTTTCACGATGTATTTCAAGTGTTTGTTCTCTTTTTTTATCAAATAATTTTCGACCTCATATGTATCATCTATTTCAAAAGTGACTAGTTTTTTTTCCCCATTTTATTTTCAAGATACATCAGAATCAAAATCTATATTTATCTTTATTTATCCTGGAGAAATACATTGTGTTGGGGCACAGTCATGCCCTTGGCACGTAACGGAAGCCTGTTTCGTCTTTCGTCTTGGCAGATGTGAGATAGCTGGCAGAGTGGCACTTTAAACATTAAGCGTGCATTTCCCCCCCCCATCTCGGCAGATGCACAGCAATGGCTTGTGTACTGTGACTTTGTGTCGCATCACGCACCACGCCGTGTTTCATCTCGGCAGATGCGTGGCAACGGCCTGTGCGCCGTGGCTTTGTGCCACGTAACATACGACCGCGTGGTTCATCTCCGCAGATGCGCGGCGGAGGGTGGTGGTGCCGTCGTTGGCTGGGAGGCCGTGCCGCATATTGCTCGCGGCTGCTCCGCTCGCGGCCCCTGGCACGTGTCGCGCTCCTCTGCTACCTGCTCGTGCTGCACGCCGCCGTGCTCATGTGTTACTTCGGCCTCCTGTGAGCAGTGGGCCGTTTTCCCCGCAGGCCCCGCTGCCAGCCTGCATGACTGCCTACCAGAACGCGACAGGGCCCGGGTTTGGATTACAGGCAGTCGTTTCACAATGGGCGTGAATTAGGCAGGGTACGAGTCAGTCGATGAAAACTGTATTTATAACATTGAGTCCTTTACTCACCCAAGAGTTGCTTTGGTTTTGGTTGGGAAGATTGGCCAATCTTTTTGTATTGCTGTGTATAATGGATAATAGCACTAAAGTGTTGTAGATTTAATCACGAAAAGGAAGTTACGATAGGTGGGACACTTTCGTAGCAGAGCATGTTACTGAGACAGGTGTTTGCGGTACACCAAGGGGAAAACTTAAAGCCACAGGGTGAGGTGCGGTAGGAACAGACCTCAAAGGTCAGGTGTCGACTTTGCAACAGGATCCTGCCAAAGGAAGCATTGGTGAGTGTGGTGGCATCAACGGCTTTGGCCATGATGACCTCTTCACCTTGACATAACGAAGTGAGAGGCCACAAACACTGCCGTCATGTTTTGTCAGAGACCTGAATAAAGCTCTCAATGCAAAGTGAAATAATAATGTACCAAAATGAGCTACAGCAGAGCATGTCATTGTCAGACTAATATTCTGCATTCATTGGAAAGGTATCTGTTTCATCCTGACTGGCAAATGCATGAGGTAGTATTAATTTAATATTACCTAACATTTCCATAATATAATTATATTATATGCAATGGCAACAATTAATACTGAAATTGTGGTATTTGCTTCTGCCCTATCAAGAGATGCATCCATGTAACATTTTGATGAAATCAAGTCTGAATTGTCATTGTCAATAGCAGTGCTCTTAAGATAAAAATAAGTCCACTCTGAAACCCAGAGGACACTTAGATCACAAATATGAGTACTGTACATCATATGGTAATGTTGCGGGCAGTTACATCTTGTTTGTATTTTTATTTTATACTCTTGCAACCAGACAGTTTTGAAAGATCATTGTGGGTGGGGAAATAAAAACACTTAGTTTTGACAAAGTGCTCTATTAAAAAAACTTTGGTTGTTTGTGCTGCCACCCATATCTGTCAACCCATACGCTTTACCTGTATTCTTGTACAGGGAAACCGAGTTTTCAGGTCCATACGGCGTACAGCCGTATCAATCCGGGCCAAAAAAAATGTCTGTGTTTCTCTCTTGTGATGGGACTTTGTAGGATGAACTTGAGATTTATAAGGGCACGGGGTGCCTAATAAGGTCTGAAATGATCTGTAATAAGGTAGAGCGCTGATTAGGGGTTGACAGGTATGCACCACAAGTCCAGTTGTAAAATGTTTTTCCCGGTTTATGACAGGTGTAGATATTTGTGGACCTTTGTGGGAGTTGCATCATGTGATAGAGTAGATGTACAGACCTCCCAGCGAACTGCAAGGCTTTACCCTGCTAGAGTTTATCAAATGGTGTGTAAAAAAAAGTGCGGTTTTAAATGGGGCAAGTCTTAACGTCGCTGTATAAAGGAGGTTGAAACAATTGAAAACCTGAAGTGCAATTCTCTTGGAGTATTTGTTTATATCTTTAGTTTATTATTTAAAATGCTATCAGATTTGACGCTGATTATCTTTTGGTGCAGGTGGATTTAAAATACCGTTATCTCACTACAATTATATAGCTGTTACAGTGTGGGTTATTTTTTTTCTCCTTATGCCCTTTCAAACACAATAAAGCTGCTTTATAATGGGACAATGGCCGTGTTTTTCATTACTGCAACCATACTCTTCATAGCGCTTGGCAGGCGTGTACCTTTGCATCAATTCAAATAAATTAGCCGTCGCAATAAATGCATCGTCCTATAATAATAGATTATTTGCAATGCAAAATGTGTGCAATTTACAAGATGCTGCTGGACACGGGTGATGGCCCAGTGGTCGAGGCTGACGAGGACCTTCACCATGGAGACGAAACGTTGAAATCAGATCTTGTACAGACCCGAGATGGATTGTTTCCATTGAAAGGCTGAGAGATGGCAATGATTGGGGGAAGGCATTTAGCCTGCATTGGATAAATAAATCATGGCTGATTATGATATGCAAGCTATTTGCTCACATTTCAGAATTGGACAAACGCAACTGTACAAATGATAATTCATTGACTCGCTAAAATGTGGAATCTTTGTATGCGTGTGGAAATTTTTACAAACGTACACCTTTTGCAGTGACATGCAAATACTTCAATATTAAGCATGTTAACTATTTTACTGTATGAGCCAAATTAAGTGGCTGTAACTGCCTTAGATAAATTTCAACCTGCCATGAATTCTCCAAACCTCTGGGAATTAAAAGCGAAAAGGATATTATGAAAAAATGGCCGCCCATTGAGGTTTGAATTTGTAAAATGAGCCACCCAGACGAATTTGTTTAACTTAAAAGAGGGGTACAATTTTGTTCAAACGTGGTGGTAATGTGCAGTAATTGAGGCACTTGAAAACATACATAAATGAAGTACGTACCACCAGGAAGTTCAGTTTTTTTTATTTTTTCAGTTATTTCCTCAACTAAATTAACAAGTACACATCCTTATTTCTGATTTAATCAAAGCAATTACATTCGCGAACTCAACTGTACTGAAAATATTCATTTTACATAAACGAACCATGTAAAATTCAGTACCCTTTGTAATTACTGTCCAGCATAATCCTTTAATTTTTTACATTAAACTTGTCACAAATTTGGATGTTACATGTTTTCTCCCCTCCCCATCCCGTTAAATACAATTTCGATAACTGCTTTAATAAAGATGAAGATTGTTATGTTTACAAAAATACAGTACATTCAAAATAACAGCCATATGAAAATACAGCACCTTAAAAAAGCTGGACATCTTTAAAAATACGACAGTGATGATGCAAGGCGTACGTTTCACTCCCAGTGGAGTGCTCTGACATTGCAAGCAAGGCCTCCATGTTATGTTAACGTCTATGTCCTTGAAGCAATGCTCCACAAGGTATGCCCCACGTCCAAAACGTAGATCAGTATTTAACTCCTAAAGTTTACTGAGCAAGCACATTCGATAGTTTTCCTTCATAGCACTGGGGTCAAATTGCATGATCTATTGGGGTGTTTCCGATTCTGGTCCTTGCAACCCCACCACAATCTACCTTCACATGCTTGCCAGTCATCTCCATTCAAGAACAAGTCGATATGAACTCCACGTGGTTGATAATTGGTGGTACCAATCGTTGATAACACCAACCATCAGGTGAATCTCAATCATCAGATCTCTTTCACTTGCCCTCAACATTACATGGGGTGCACACACAAGACCTCTCGCTTAATTTGAATAGTATGGGACAAGCATGGTCTTAGTTTAATCAGCATTCTCAACAATGTGGTGGAACATGTTTCTTTACCATCATGCGCATGCAACGTGTAATTATTTTTTTATTGAACGAAGAGGATTGGTAAACGTGCAAAGGTGGCCATGGTTGGTTTGGAAGACCGACGTTTCGAAAAAAACCCGACCTTAAAAGCACTCTAGAAGCAATACTCGAGGTAGTTTTAATCATCACGAGTAATTTTGTTAGATTAGCTGATGAGTTTGAGAAAGTGGGATATTGCCGCTGTAAATAATGACAACGGATTCCTTGAACAACGAGTTCCTGCGTTCTTTACCAGTTGGCTGCTGTGATTGAGGCCACATCAAATCTGTTGCACACCAGAAGTGGTGTGAAAAGACTTCGGTTATTAACATTAAGATACATATTCAGCAGGGGAGGTGGTAGATAGTGGTGGTGCAGTAGTTAGCACGTTGCGCTAAGAATCGAACTTGATGTCAATTCCTGGCCACGGTTAACATCCTTGGTGAATGATATCCGAACCAGTTCCTGGCCATCCTACAATCCGCAGTGACCAGTGTGGGGAAGTATTATCCAACAACCGCCATGACTTACATGACACGTAGTGGCTTGACAAATAGCTGTAACTTATTATAATTTCACTGCTTGTACACATGAGTAGACCACAGAACCCTGCAGCCAAACGGATCGTGCAACATTTTTTACTCGGTTAAGGCGAGTAGCGACACACGTACGTACCCTCGCATATGTAAACCATGCAAATGCAATTGCAAGGGCATGTCCAGCACAGTGTCATTTCATTCATGTCAGTGTGAAGTGCAAAGCCATGCTTCGTCTGTAGTACACAAACAGGCTGAGCAAGTCCGATGCACATTTGCAAAGCTGACCCTCACCGAAAGGTATGTGGGCGTGACGAATGCATGCACGCTTACAAGGTGTGTGGATTAACTCTTAAGAAACTACTGTTAGCATGCAAAGGGTGGCTAAATGTCAATCA
Organism: Entosphenus tridentatus; assembly: GCA_014621495.2. NCBI lineage: Eukaryota > Metazoa > Chordata > Hyperoartia > Petromyzontiformes > Petromyzontidae > Entosphenus > Entosphenus tridentatus. The sequence goes on along the minus strand of CM025654.2, from coordinate 9,120,691 downwards.
ATGAAGGCTCTTTGGGCATTTCCAAAGCAGAATCATGAAATGTACTCATGCCATGGTACAATTGATACATATACTGCATTATTTCAAACATGATTGCATACACATTTTTCCACGTAATTTTTAATATGCGAAGCCACAGAAGAAATCTTCACTGCAAAGTTATGTACGGCTTATGCAAAACGTTTGTAGCGGTATAAAACATTACATGTTAAAAGTATACTTCAAACTTATACTGTATGACAGAATGTTGAATGTGTACTGATGGTTTTCATGTGCTTATACTGCATTTGTAAGTGTGCTTTTCATTAAATAACCCATGAGTAAACTGCACTGTGTGATTCTGCATTAAATAACCGTGTTTACTTTCACGATGGTAAACATTTCCGATTTGTTTAAACACTACACTAGCATTTTTTATTACAGCGTCGGCCTTAAGTAATACGAGTTTACAAATGGATCTCCGTCGTAAAAACACTACGGCGGCTCTAGCCTTCTGTGTGTTTGGTTAAACATCTCTCTCAGTGTCAACTTGGCTCAGCCCCCCGTGCATTTTCTAAAGATCATCCCCCACAAATCTACGCATTCGACACACGCATGTACACCCTTATAGGTCCGCCTGCTGTGCCTGCTGCTCCTGCTGCAGGGCTTCGAGGCGGTGAAACAGGGCGGCGCTGAACGCCTGCCGGTACGCTGGGCTCACCGTGTCGAGCAGGGAGTAGATTGTCTCGTGGGGCTGCCCATCAAAGCTGTCGTCCACCAGGTCAAAGGCGTGAGACACGATCTGGTGGCACCGAGGGGTAACCCGGGGGGGGGGGTAACCCGGGGAGAAATGGGGAATGTCAGTACATTCGTGGGCAGCAAGAGAACTCGAAAAACAGCACACACCCATTCAGACGCTGTCGCCTCGACAGACCTGGTTTCACCTGAAGACGGCTGCTTGCGTTGTGGCCGAAACGTCGTGAGAATTATTTTATTATGTTTTATTATTTTTATTATTTTATTACTCCCCTTCTACGTGACTTTACCGAAAAAACCAAGAAGATGAGCACACACCCTGTTGTGTTTTACTTGTGCTGTGACCCACCTGCACTTATTTAGAACTCTTTGTCAAGCCACTGGTGGATGAAGGGATTAACGGACCACTGTTCTCCACTCTGGTCAGTCAAGAATTGGTGCAGAGGAGATGTAGGAGTATAGAAGTTAAGTACAAAAAAATCTGCAGCACTGTCCTATAACCTCGCATCACCAAGGTGGCTCCCATTGATGCATTATCTCGGCTCAAACCTGCTTAGCTTCTAAGATATGACAGTATCAGCCGTATTAATGGGGATTTGTTAAAAAGGCAATATAGACTCTCACCTGGTCATAATTAAGGATATGTATACCACATTTCCACTCACATATCCAAACCAGCGCCAGGCCCTCACTGCCTATTTTTCATACTGAGCTGGTATGATACACTGACCTAAGAAGACATCTTAATCTGGCTCTCGGCCAATCAGTCTGATACGCAGGGTTAGGGTTATAGCACTTTTTTTTATTCCCGTGCAGAAGCCTGGCTTCTGCAGTGGATTAACAACTTGGCTCCGCTTGACCTGCACCAGGATGACTCAGCACTGCCCGAGCATAACTTTCAGTTGTACGGTGGAAAGAAATATGAATAAAAGTCGGGTGGGAGTGCAGGCAGACCTTGAGGCCCATGTCCGACAGCTCCACACAGTAGCGTTGCCCCTCCTTGGTCTCCACGTTGATGTAGGCGAGGTACTCGGAACTGGGCAGCGTTCGTGACAGCGCCATCGCGCGCACAGCGAACACCACATCGTTGATGATGGCGTCGGCCTCTGCGCGCATGTCCTTGCACTCCGTCTCCCAGTCGTCTCCCTCCATCGCTGATGCACAGCCGCAGTCTTGTCCGACTTCTTTCCTGCTAAGACAGGAGCAGGGGTGTGCAGCGTTAGCACGGGTGAGTGGTTAAGGTGCAGTGAGTAGTACCTCGTGTGGTGGGTGAACATCGGCACCAGGGGAGAGAGAAGTGGCTGGGCATGATTAAGATGAAGAGTCCATTAATATCAGCCGTTTATTTTTCATGAGAGAACTGGATTTAAATGTATACAACTAAACACAGCAAACATTGCAGTGGGGCCAGCCACACCAACTCCTATGGTGCCGTGTTAGCCTTGTTAGGCGCTCTCACAGCACTTTTCTCCCCTAGAGCAAGGGTGGAGAACCTTTTCCTTACCGAGGGCTGAATAGGACATGGAAATACTATACCATTGGCGGTAACACATCAACACACGCCTCAGTCACTTATGTCAATGGATGAGATCCGCTGAAGGACGGACGTGGCTAAGATTATAAACAGTATTGCCAGGTGTTAAATATTCCTCTCTAGTTCCAGATTTGTACGGCTCAGATCCTTCCAGTGATAAATATCGTTTCTTTTCCTGTTTTGCATTTCTAGGCCACAGACAGTGTGAAATAAAGTCGAATTCTGACCAAGGGCTGTGGGGTTCCTTTACCCCTGCCCCGGAGTCGACAAGGGTACAGTATATAGGGGATCGTTGTGGTAGTTTTTCAAATGTATAGATAAGTGCCTATGCGTTCGTGGGAGTGTAGCGGAGGCGCCCTGCCCTACCAACTTGGCGACCTGAGTTCCACCTCCAGCCGCAGCCAACACTAAGTGGAAAGTGACATCTAAACCGAGCCTGAGTAATCTCATCAACTTGCTTGCCAGCATGAAGCGTGGTTAAACAACCCACATCGCCCAAAGGTGTGGAGGGACCTTCGTCCAACAGTGGTAGAAGCATTGACGCAGTGTCTAATGCCAGTGTACAATAATGTGAGGATCCACATCTTTTGCACGTGTGGGCCAATGGTGGGCTAAGGGTGATTTATAAAATTAACAATCTGACCCAGTCCTGGGAGTCCCAGGACCGGCTCATACTTCAACACGCATTGACCAGCGTGGTGAAGTATGGTCAAACACCGTGGCGAGGCCTTCCTCCAGAAGTCAGCTGACGTTTAACGTTGGAACCGAATTAGGGTCATTTGGAGAATCAATTTTACGTCGCAGGATGTAATGACTGGGTGGAGACGTGCGAGATGGAGACGACTTGGGGGGGGGGGGGGGGCTTCATCCAGCAGTGGCTTGACCATGGCTGATGATGACAATATAACAAAGACAAAGATCCCCCGTATAGCCTTAACAGACTAATGTGACGTGCTGTTAGCGATCATCTTTGAACGTGGGCACGGGCACACGAGGGGGTGGATGGCCAGCACCACGCTCGGCCGCCTTTGTCTCCCCAGTGGCGATGTTTACACACCGCACCAGGTACTCATTTGAGGCTGAGTCGACCTAGGGGAGGAGGCCCAGGACCGGTTCAGATAGTCGTCACTGGTGTTGGTGGCCGTGAATCGAACTCGGGTCGCCGGGTTCGTAGCGCAGCGCCGCTGACCGTATAGAGGAGGTCTATATACATGCGCTGGATACACGTGTACATCCAATAAGGTGTACACGATAACACACACACACAGTGCTCCACACATGGGTAACAAAAATACCGTATCGATACGTCTCCCCATCTTCACAAACCAGCATTGACCAGCGCGGTGAAGTATGGTCAAAACGGCTCAACCCCTCCCCAACGACCCACACCGGCATGCGAACCCTACACCCCCCCCCTATCCAGCAGTGAATTCACAATCTTCACATTGCACGGGGACCCTGCAGTTGTAAACAAGGCGGCGTTTTCGGAATACCAATACAGTGCTGTACAGTGCATGACAACACTGACAGCGCACGCAGTACATCGTCGTAATCCGTCTACAACGGTAACAGCGTGTTGATAATGTGAATAATATACGATAATAACGTAATTGATAATAATAATAATGTTGATAATCGCGATCGATATTCTCACCGCGTCTCCCCACACCCTCGTGCCGCGGCTCAAGATGTCACGGCCCGCGACTCACTGCGCATGCGCGGTTCTAATCACCCCCCACCCCACAACCCCCACAACCCCCAACCGCACCCACAACCCCCACCCCACAACCCCCACAAGCACCCTACAACACCCACCCCACCACCCCCACCTCACCACCCCCACGTGCACCCCACAACCCCCACCCCACAACCCCCACCCCACAACCCCCCCCCCGCACCCCACAACCCCTAC
>CM025654.2:9043925-9116110 GCA_014621495.2 Entosphenus tridentatus | reverse complement strand
AGTTATGACTCAAGCGCTCTAGGAAATATAATAACGGGTTGTCGGGCGTGCTTAAGCGGTGTACGTAATCTAAAGGGAACTTTGTGCTGTTAAATTTCGATTTAAAGCTTTCGTGACTGCAGGAATTCATCTTCTTGGTTTTTTCGGTAAAGTCCCCTTCTACGTGACTTTACCGAAAAAACCAAGAAGATTTGTGCTGTTAATTCTAGATTTTAAGCTTTCGTGACTGCAAGGATTCATACTCTTTGGTTTATTCGGTAAAGTCACGTAGGTAAAATAATAATAAAATAATAATATTAGTATTTTTATTGTAAAAATAATAATAAAAGTATTGTTCTTTATTTTATTATTTTACCTACGTGACTTTACTCAAGCGCTCTATGAAATCTAATACAGGTTGGGCGTGCGTGCTTAAGCGTTGTACGTAATCTAAAGGGTGATATTATCCGAACTGCTCATCTGCTGGGGGACGCTGCGGGCAGAGGGCGTGGGCAGCCCGTGCCGGTATTAGCACAAAGAATTCGGCACGAAATATTTAAATAAACACACACACACATAGAGGGGAGGAAATAAAGCCAGGGCTAAGATAGTCGAGGCAAAGTAACCTTTAAGGTAAGTTGCAATGTGAGTGCGAGCGTGTGCGCGCGTGTGCTAATTTGCAGAAAGCTGATGATGATAAGCCTAAACTGACTGATACATTGTAGAATGTTAACGAGTTCCAGAGCATACTTTAGATTAACATTACACTTCCTTATTACTGTACGTTCGAATGTGATAAGTTGGAACTTGTTGGCAGCCACTGCCTAACACTTGTAAAAAAAATAATTGAAATATATAGCGGCAATCATTTCAGTGGCGAATATTCTGATATTGTCCACTGCATTGCATTGGTTGGGTGTCAGTCTTGCGAGCCGAGTTCGATTCCCTGCCACGGCTAACTTGTGTCTCTAAACCGGTTCTCAAGGCCCCCTCGCCCTTCTCCAACCAGCCCTCACCGTGGTGGTGAAGTATGGTCAAACGACTCGTGTGACCAAAAGGCACGGGAGAGGCCTTCATCCAGCAGTGGCTTGATCAAGGGATACCCGTGTATTATAATAATGTCGATGCTTGTACACTCATACGGCGCACACGCATATTTATACACGGATACATTACTCAAAATTGATGGATGATTGAACCCCTTTATCGATCCACTGCTGGATGAAGGCATCCCCACCATGTGTTGGTCATGATTGACCATTCCTCACCATGTGCTGGTCAGTGTGAGTGGGGACAGGCATGTGGTTATCTCTGATAGTGTATCTATCTTCTAAAGCCAGTAATGACGTGTGCCTTGGGGGCTCACGTTACAATATTAACGAATTATATTATTCGTATACAACATGTGATCACATATAACGGGCGCTGTATATATATGTCCACGTTGGGGGTTTGAGATGTATTTGGACTCTCACAGCAGAGGCAATGTGTGTGTGTCTCTATGCTTATGGTGGACATGTGACACGCATCAGCAGGAGGAGCAAGCATGTGGAAATCGGCCACAGGACACAAGGTGTCTACAGCCAAGGTGGAACAGGCAGGGGCGGATGACTGGGAGACTGACCCTGACTTTGAGGTTAGATTGTCCCCTGACATCTCATTGTGTGCGTGTACATCAAGCCCCTTTGTCCGTAAATTCACTGCTGTACGAAGGGTCCCGTGGGGGGTTATTTGAGCATACTTCACCACGCTGGTCATTGCCGATTGGTGTGTGTATGTTGAACTGCTTTCGCGCCGTGCGTAGCCAGCTGGGCTAATCGGAGGTGAAAATGGGTAGTGTAGACCTTGGAGCATATACTGCATTACAATCGTGGTTTTTATTTGCTTCCCAGCAATTTTGTTGACAATGTAACCCTTCCTGCAGCAGCCTATAACACTTGTTTTATGTGTGGAGCTCACCTATCTAAGCACGATCCAGGCTCAAACCTGCGTAGTAGTGTCTGAGATTTGATGCCCTGCCTTGAACAAAATTACCCTCTGCACCCAATCTCTCATTTGCCCATTACTTAAATGAATTACATAAAATAATGATGCACTTTATTTAACCTCGTTGAGCCTCATTTAGGCCTCGGCAAGGTAAGGTAATTTTCCTCTTTCACCGGGTAAAAGGGTAAAGATAAAGGGTAAAGGTGTCGACATGCCAAAGGGGTAAGGTAAAGGGTAGGGTAAAGGTAGCTCGAAAGAATTACCCGGTAAATACGGTGCCTTGTTTACCACTACAAGCTCCGTGGCGCAGTCTGTGGCCTCCATTTAACAAGTAATATTTTTAAAAAACTTTTTTTAAACACGCTTTTATGAAATGTACGAGTAATGGCAGAACTCCACGACTCCAGGAAGTGTCCTCGAAGCTTGCCATAACATAAAGGACCGTGGCCAATTACAGCCAACGTCAGTTGACCGTGGACAATTAGACCCAAGCCGAAACATAACATGTAAAAAAGAATGTCATCAGTATGACATAAGTATACCAAGTTTGCAGTCGATACCACATTGGGAAGTGGGTTAAAATTTAGTTACAAGATTTGAGGATACAACAACGACAATCGTGTAAAATTGGAATCATCGAGAGTATTCTATATGAGTAAAGCGCTCTATCTAGCATTTACCGTTATAAACCTTTTTCATGTGTAGTACCCCAGTAATTACCCTGTAATCGGGTAATTTGTATGGGGTAAGGGTAAAAGGTAGGGTAGAGTGATTGTATTGTGGTAAGGTAAAAGGTAGGGTAAAGATAGGCTCGTTGTTTTTACCTTACCTTGCCGAGGCCTAGCGTCATTACTAATTTTCAGGAGGTTTCTGCATTTCACATGTGGAAAGAAACAGAGTACCCACCACACATTTGTGACACTTCAAGCTCCGCACAAATGGAATCTAGAAACGATTTGCTCTTCTGGCATCTGACCAACTTGCGGCCAAGTGGGTTTGGGAGTTTCACGAATCTACCTGATCCACAACTCTTCCATTCAAAGTGCAAATTGAGCCTCTTTCATGTGTATTCACAGGCGACTGCATGAATATGAGTTATATTTATGGACAGCAACCTTCACAATTCAAAAAACGAGAAGTTTAACGTAGTTCCCATACTGTATATGCAAATATATACAGTAGTCTACACTCTACAGCAAATAAACTTATGGTCCTATACATACATGCATACTTACCACTAATTTAATAACATGGCCTTTCATGATAAATCATAACCTCCCACTGTTAACATGTATGCACAGAGCCTGCTGTACCTAGACGATAATGATAACAACCCATTGTTGATTTAAAACGTATCGAACCACTTCTAACCTTATAAATTAATACTTACAGCTTTCTAAATCTATTCTACTTAAAAAATATTGTTCAAATGACAGCTCCTTGCACGCATCATTGGTTTTTTTGCAGATGAGTTTTTGTATTCAGCTGTGTTGCCATTTGGGACGTAATCGACAACCAGCCAAATTATTCAAAGGGTTGCCCAAAACTTTGGCGAAATTACATCATTACGAATGACACCAATTTGTTTTGCCACTTGGACCGTGAAGCTATTATCGCTCATGAAATTCTTCCGAAGACAAATCCGTGCTGGAAAACGTGACATGATCCATGCGTCGACGTATTATTTTTTACGCTATGGGAGTACTATGGAGAGGAGGATGATGATGATGCTGATGAATGTGACGATGGGGGCGTAGAACGATGTTACAGAAAAGGAACAGCGCTGGGGAGCTAAGACCGTGGAAGGATCTGGACGTCAAGGACACATCAGGTGATTGAAGACCAAACATTACAACACCTTGTGTTTCCCACGTCATGAGATAGCTGCTTGCATAACCCCAAATGTATCTAAACGTTTGAAAAGATCCCAGGAGTGGATTAATCCCGTTCCGTATTTAGTTGAAAAAAAATAGCTTATTGTTTAAAATGCACACGTAAATATTGTTTTCTCTTGATTATTAGAATCCAGTGGAAGTTTCTGAGGCCCAAAAGCATCTCAATGAAACCTATAACATCATAACATCGTAAATGATACAAAACACACAAAAAAGGTAAAATTACTATTGCATAAGCTTCTGTAGTTGTTTGTCTTGCTCTTTACGGTGGTTTCATGGTATAACCCAAAAAACATACTGCAGAGATATGCAGTTCAAAATATAAAAATATTCAATTGTGTTTGGTTATGTGTGTAAACTTGACCTATTAACTCTATGATGGATAACAGCTCTTAACAAGTAATACAAATCCCATAAGTAAGAATAGAGTATGCTAATCACAACACTCCATACAGAAGTCGACGTACATTACATGTGGTTCTTCAAGTTATGAAATAGTTTTTTTTTATATATAAAACGGCGAAACATGGAACCACTTCGAGGAAGCTGCACATGAGGTCTCTGCCAACTGTTTCCTGTGGCAGGAAGCCGGCACCATGTGACGGTCAGTCTCTTCCTGTTGTGAAAGGTTTGCTCCATGTGCAGATTTGTGTACCACTCACGACAAATACGGTGTCCTTGCGGGAGTAATTGGTATCGTCCAGAGGATAAAAGTCAAGGATATGCATTGTGACTGTGAGCCAGAAGGATTTGTAACGCATTCGTATTTTATGAGGGATGTGAGGTGACAGAGGAATTGGCAGCCTTTGACAAAATAACCCGAAATCCACCCAGTCTTGTCAGAGCCAAGCAGGAAAAAGCCTGGATTTTACTTGGATTGTTGACCAGGTTGTCATTGGTGGCTCTGCTTCATGGTAATCAGCAGAGGGCAATGCAGCAAAATAATGTACTGTATGCTGTACCATACTACTGTATTCCCATTTCTAGCTGTCTGCTTTCACCAACCCAAATTATGGTTTTCTCAGGATTATCAGGATCCAGTAGAAGTGCCTCAGGTCCAAAGAGCCAACCTGAGGCATCCAAAATAGAAATTGTGTGTGTATATATGAGACATTGAAACGTCATACACGACACAAAACTCACAAAAACTAACCTTACGACTAGGGTTGCCACCTCTGAGGCACATAATACCAGGACATATCATTGGAAGAAGAATATCCCAATACTGGAAGAGAGGATAACTACACGTAAATGCATTGTATTGGGTGGTGTAGACTGACAAAAAAACTGAACTTTTAGTGTTCAGGGAAAACCTACAGATTTTTGCCTCAAAAAGAGGATGATCCTGGAAAACTTAGAGGACAGGTGGCAACCCTGCCTATGAACTGCGCAGCATGGGAAGGCCCTCATTCCTTCAGTGGTTTGGCAAAAGGGTGATGTACATGTGCATGAACTGTTGCTACAATCTTTATTGCCGCAGCTTGAACAAGCTCCGTGAGAATGTGTCCAAGGATCACCAGGCCATCAAAGTGAGCGAGCTGAAGGCCGGACCCAAGGCGTCGCACGGCTACGGTGGGAAGTTCGGTGTGGAGCGTGACCGCATGGACAAGGTACGGTGACGGGCCACCACAGTAAATCACAGTAAATGAGCGATCCATGCTGCAAATCTCACAACAGTCTCATCTCACCTGCCACGGATGTGGTGACTTTATTACTAATCTGGCTATGGAAGCGTCGCATGAAGCTTGGCTTTCTTTTCCGTTCCCAAAGCCTTCTTTGACCCCAAACAATTGTTCCTACTTATACAAATTCGGTTAAATTTGGAGTCCTGTTGTCATGCAGTTCATACCTCGCTGCACTGTAAAGAATTGATTGTTAAGCAGCCAGGTTGATTGATGATCCACCACTCGTTAAATCTTGATTTGAAGCTATCGTGACTGCAGGAATCCATACTTTTTGGTTCTTTCGGTAAAGTCACGTAGGTATAATCAAGCTACTACCATGGTTACTATTCCCATATATTTCATTCATTGATTTCAACACCCATGTTGGACTCAGTCTACCAGACTGACTTGTCTAATCCTGAGCCAAATTCAGATACCTTGTGAGAAACAGTGTGGCAAAGGTTGATTCTAAAAGGTTGGTTATAGCATAAATAGCCAGTTGAAGACCATTTGTACCATGAAGGCATTGTGTTTGCACAGCTTGGACATGCCAGTTGAAATTGGGTATTAATGGCAGGCAAAAGTAGTCCCCCCTCACTGTCTGATGAGCATATCATCATTTACAGAGGGTGTTCAAATTGGGTTCGAGGTAGTGTGCGTACCTGTGTAACCCACAGTCGGCCGTGGACCACACCTACGTGGCTGAAACCACGAAGCACACCTCCCAGACCGACGGCGCCAAGGGGTTCGGAGGCAAGTTCGGCGTCCAGACGGATCGTATCGACAAGGTGAGGCCACTCGCACAACTACAGGGGCCGGTTAGCACTTTTGGGTTACGCCGCGCCTGTGCGGTGAAGAGTGATTTTGCCTTACGGAGCACACAACCTTGACTAGTTATGTGACCTCTGCAAACTGTTTGGAAGTTGCCATCCCAGTTAGAACTTGAGTAATGAGATTTGTCCATATCTGGACGGCGGTTTTTGTATGAGCAAGCGGTGCGGCAACCATTTATCGGTGACTTGTCAGCATTTATGTATCATGGCCACTATACCACCTTTTTGCAAGCACGCTAACCACTGCGCTCTCTGGCTGTTCACAAAAAAACATTTGTGAATGTAAAAAATGTGCGCACATGTATCTACTGATTGAACTGAAGCCATCATCATCATCTGTCATGACCATCACCACTCGCACCATCCCAGCTAAACGTCAATAATAGCTGTCCTCAAGATCTCTTGCTGCCGGTCATAGGAACATGGAATTTCCTTCCATCGGTCAGGACCCCCCAACAGAGATAGCAACCATCCACTGCTCGTTATAGCATATAGACACTGTGACTTGATTATCTCAGTTGCACTGAAGTGCACCGTGAAATGAGAAACACTCTCTGACCGACGTGAATAATGATGGTTTGTTTTGCAGTCCGCCGAGCGGTTTGATTATAAAGCAGCGGCGGCGGCGCACTCTTCGCAAAAAGGTTAATATTGCTCGATAAAGCTTGTGTTCTGGAAGTTGTCAAAGGGTGTCTGCTGGAGCTGTCTTGGCTGTCTCTGGGGCTTGTTGTGGTCGTTGCTGGGACATGGTTGCTTTGTCCAGCGCCGTGCCGCTGTGTTGCTCTGTCTCTCCTCTCTCACATTTCCCCTATCCTGAGCAACACCCCCACCCACCACCACCCTTCAACCCAAATGTGGTTTCAAATTTCTGTAGAGCATCTTGAAGTGCGATCGTATTTTGACGCAATATAACTTGAAATCGTTATTTGTAATGCCGACATGAAACACATCTGAGGGCTGGTTATTGTGGGATTTCAGCAAAAGACTGTATCTCACGTGGGTGATGAGCTGCCTCAAGAAAGCAGCTGCATCGAGAAAGCGGCGAAAAATTTGGGCTTTGTAACCAGACTAACGCCTTAAGTCAAATACATTCCATTGAAATCCGACAAAACTGCATACAAACCATACACCATGAGACACACTGCACTAAAGCCAATTCGCTGCTAGGACAACAAACAATCGAAGTCGTGTCTAGGAGCTGTTCCCTGACACCAGGTGGTTACACTTCTTGCCGCAAGAGTTCACAATGCAAATGTGTTTTAAACGCAAAGCAGGTGCGGCGTGACGGGAAATGGTGGGCGCGTTGCATCTTGGCAGCAGTTCTTCTTTTCTTCAATTCCGCGGTGTTCGTGACTATCGGGGCACGACTTCCGCTGCCCTTGCTTCCTCATTCCGTCGCTGCTCGCGAGCTCTATTACTGTCCACCTCTTTTGCATCTCCAATCTGTCCCCCCACTCCTTGGCCCGTTCTTCGATGTCGTTTGGCCAGCTGATGCGCAGTTCTTAGTCTTCTTCTCATCCTTCCAGCACCTTGCAGTGAGCCTGCCACCGGTCACAGCATTTTTCATTTTTATGATATCACGGTTTTTGACCCTTGATTATTTCTAAGGTTCTACTTTCATGTTTACAGTCACACTGGCTATAACGTCCTTGTTTGTAACATCGTCTTTGTACGAAATCCTGAAAATCCATTCTAAAAGCTTTCATCTCAAATGCCATGATCCATTTGTCCTGTGTGGCTAATGTCCTAGTATCATAGCCGTACGTCGTTTACGGATTTGACCAGCTGGCTGCTGTTTCTTTTTATAGTGCCTTGGCATTTTTGGGCCATTAGGGCATGACCACTTCCTTCACAAATATCTCTTTGCAGTGGTCTTTCCATTTCTCTCTATCGCTGCATCCTTCAACTAAGATAGCTTCCAGCCCGTTCGATGTTTGCCTGTGAGACAAACGCTGAATGCACTCGGATGGTGCGTAATGTGCACCGTGTGCTGTCGTGCCCCACACACAGACTGCGCCCATGGTTTCGGTGGCAAGTTCGGTGTGCAGCGAGACCGCATGGACACCGCGGCCCTGGGCTGGGACCACAAGGAGGCTGCGTCGACGCATGAGTCCCAGACCGGTAACCACCTGGTGAAAAGTCACGCGTGGGTGCCTTGTGGAGAGTCTCGTCCTTGCCAGAAATAATAACAACGCCCTTTATCCTGGAAGGCTCCGATGGGTCTCGAGACTCCTTTTTTCAGGAGGGTCCTAAGTTGTGATGTTTGGCCAATTCCTTTAATGGGTGTTTGGCTTCATGTGGAAGGGAAGTGGAATACCTGGAGAAAAGACAACTGTGCATAAGAGTTGATGACACTCACAGCTCTTCACAGATGAATTCAGTCCATTGCTGTACTGCCATATCATGGCCACCTCTTAGCCTGTATAAAAAATCTGGTATTTCCAGTTAGCCCCCATCTTAGCACTAACCAGGCTCAAATCTAGATTATCTTCCAAGATATGACGAGATTGGGTACATTCAGGGTGAATTGACCATCGACTAAAGAATGTGGAATTACCATCACTGTTTCATGACCTCCAGTGGAAATGAGCACTGGACCATTGGTTATTTGAGAATGTTAGCGGTAAGAACTTTATTGCATAGGTTTGACTATCTCAAACCTGATTTTGATATTGTGATGAATTGTCGTGTGCAGACCATGCCAAGGGATTTGGAGGAAAGTTTGGAGTCCAGACCGACAGGGTGGATACGGTAAGCAGCATTGTGCACCGTAGAGATCGGACCCGAGATCGATGTTATTTTTTCCAAGCAGAACATTGCAGATGTTCAACCGCAGAAGTGTTCTATGTTGCACGTCGGTACAAATCACCAACACATCTATGGTTAAGTAAGCTGTAGAAGTGAGCGCACTTTTGTGCAACTTTAATCTTACTTTCAACTGGGCAATTTTTGTGGCTTCTGTAAGTTTGTGAAATTCAAGGGGTTATCAATAAATAAATCATTCAATAATGGCTAGGGGTGGCACAATTTACCCTCCAGAAATCAGGTGAATTGTATTTATGTTTAACTTCTTTCGCACCATACGTAGCCAACCGTGCTAATCGGAGGTGCGAATTGTCACAATCCAGTGATGCAATTTGTTTAAAAATATATTTTTTATTGCGGTGAATGGTAGCACCTCCAGTGATAGCAGCTGTCACGCGAACTAATCTCATGCAACGCATGCAGCATTTTGTCAAATGTTCTTTTTGCACGTGCGATTGGGTGAGCGCATCACTTAAGCTGACGAATCGACATCAATCGGTGAATCGTTCCACGCCGAAGAACTGGCGGCATCTTTCTCATTTCAGTCAGCGGCCTCCTTCAAGGACATGGAGGGACCAAAGACCAACTACCAGAAGACCAGGCCCGTGGAAGCAGGTAACGTGCGTACCGGACCGTTGCAAGCGGTCTTCTGTAGAGCCGATTGTTGGCCACGTTTTTACGTCGGCGTTTGCCGTTCAGTGGTGTTTATTATTCGGCCCCATGAGCAAACTGAGTGTTAGCACCCGCTACTCACCGACTCTGAACATTTTAATATCAATTTATGATCAACGTAATCATTGGCGTCGTTGTGGAGAATGTGAGTACACAAATTTAATAAGCAGAGCAATTTGGCTCCTTTATTGATCTCTGCCTCCACGTAAAAAATAAAAGTATTTTTGCCACTTGCCGTCAACCACACTTGTGAGTGAATCATTTCAGCAGCACTGGTTCATTGCAAGCAAACGCTGAACCGGCTTCGACTTAGTGCCTCATCGGCAGCCTTATCATGTAGTTTGGGTGTTTCATATGCTTTGTACTGCATAAGTCGTATGCTTGGCTTGAGTGCTGCTCGCTGCTGATTAACTTCCCATCTTATCTCCCACGGTTCATTAGCTGTTAGGGAGTGCATTCTCCTCGTTTTAATTGTTATTGATTCAAGTTTTGTATCTGCTTCTGCATGCCACATCTAAATGAGTCCTGGTCGTTGTATGAGCGCTTGCCATTGTGCGTTAAGACATGCACAATGCCTGCTCTTACTGTACCACTGAACAACCAGCTGCAAACTTCTGCTACATGTGAGTCAGCTCTTGGCCAACAGAGTCCCTATTTGACCAAATATAAGTTTCAAGAACTGAAATATTCTCCAATTGTTGTATTCCATCAACGACCGTGGATTTAAGGCCTGTGACGGATCAATGTATCACCATCATCTTCAGCCATGATTGATCTACTGCTGGATGAAGACCTCCCCAAGTCATCACCGTATCTCATGGTCCCACGATGCCACAATCAATCTTGCTTCTGCACATGATCGAACTCAATGCTCCATCTCCTAGGTGATACATAGCTTGGGCATAATCCCTCCTTTGGCTTCCATTCCACCATCGATTAAACTTGATTCTCATGTAAATATGAGTATAAAAATGGTGTGTGCAAGAATCAGCTCTTACAATGTATGCTAATTATATGCAACTTTTGACACAATCTTACGTATAGCCTCGTGGAGAAAACACAACACGCAATGCAAATGAGATGGTCAAAATAACCCTTTCTTGAACCCAATTATGACTCCAAATCATGAGAATTAATCAAATCTGCAGGGGGGTGAATCATTACATGTGCATGCACGGCCCCTTTGTCAGTCCACTGCTGGATGAGGACTTTCCTACTTTGTGTGGGTCATAGGAGTTATCTGGCGATACGTCACGACACTGGCATGTATGTTGAACTTTTTTGCGCACCGTACGTAGCCAGCCGTGCTAATCGGAGGTGCGGGGGAAGGTCAAACAAATTAAACACAAACATCAGTCCTCAAAAAATGAGTGAAGGTCTGTGATAATGGAGAGCATGGATGTGGGAGCACAGAAACAAAGTACAGCCTTGGGTTTTGACGCGCTGCCCTCTACCGCTCAAATACCTCGGGAATACAACTTGGCGGCTTGTCTTTCGGTACTTAAATGTGCATCCTTTGACGTGTCACCTCCAAGCGAGCTCCGGTGCCCGGAACATCCGTGCCAAGTTCGAGAACCTCGGCAAGGCCAAGGAGGAGGAGGAGCAGAAGCGAGCTCAGGAGGAACGGGAGAGACGCCGGGCCCGGGATCGCGAGGAGAGGGAGCAAGCCGCCCGGCAGCAGCAGGTCAGAGCAGTACGCGTGTATGCACGTACGTTGAACTTGTTTCGCTCGCCGTACGTAGGACAAGAGTGGTAGCAGCTGTCGAGTGCGCAGGCGGTGAAACTGCCCCGGGGCCCCACGGGCCGCAGGGGCCTTGGCGCCAAGGCTGCAAACGGGGACGGTGGGTGGGGGGCGAAGGCGTTTTAGGAAAGACACATTTATCATGTATCTATCCTATTGTTATTGCCAATCACAGCGATACACTCTGCTGCCCCTGACGTGGCTATCTGGCTTGACCAGCCATACGAAAGAAGAAAATTCAATCAACTGTAATCAAACAAACTGCACTTTTTTGACAACGAAAGTTTTTTGGTACCCTAGTAAACATTATCATGAGCACCGTTGTTGTTGATGCCCGACAGGCTGCTAAAAAGGACGAAGAGCCGGCGGTTCCTGCGGAGGCGAGCAAGGCTGCGCGTTTCCATGCGCCTCACGGCAGCGTGAACGAGATGCGTGACAGCTACGATCCGGAACCTCCTCAGCAAACGGAAACCTTGTACGAGATAGAACCCGGGTCGGAATCCAGCGACCAGCCAGATCCTGCTTACGAGCCAGAACCGGCTTACGAGCCAGAACCTGCTTACGAGCCAGAACCTGCTTACGAGCCAGAACCTACTTATGAGCCAGAACCTACTTATGAGCAAGAACCGGCTTATGAGCCAGAACCTACTTATGAGCTAGAACCGGCTTATGAGCCAGAACCTGCTTACGAGCAAGATCCAGCTTACGAGATTGTATCTGAGTACAAGACAGATCCTGCATACGAACCAGATCCCGCTTACGAGCAGGATCCTGCCTACAACACCGTGGGGGACATCCAGTTGCAGCAGCAGGAGGAAGGTACGTGCAGATGCACCATCGGGCCTAACACCTCATGAAGGGGGAGCGGTGGCGCAGCGGTTAGGCCACTGTGCTACAAACCCACTGACCTCAGCTCGATTATTCTGGCAGCGGCTAACACCAAGTAGCGAGGGATGTCTGCTGATCGTGGGCCCTGCTGCCCCCAACACCTTCACCATACCAGCGCTGATGGATGAAGGAAGGCTTGCCCAGGCCACCCACATTGTTCAGTGCGTGTTGGTGAAGGTGGGCGGTGGTTTAGGACCAGTTCAGATGTCGCACGCCGCTTCATGGCTAGCCGTGGCAGGGAATCAAATACAGGTCTCCGTCTTCGGAGTGAAGGGCACTAACCACTGATCCACCGCTCCAGTCCGTGGATAACCGCAGCCGCACGAACCGTTAATTTGGTGGCACTCCAATGGCAGTGCGCAAGCACAAATAACACATACACACAAACACGTCTCGTCAACACTGTGACTTTTAAGTGTAAAAAAAGATATAAGAGGCAACGTTTTAGACAGTGGTTCCAACTTCTGGGCACGTGGTAAAAAAATGGTACCATGGTACAATTCATAGCACATTGTAGAAGTGTATAACTCCCCCTCGTGTGCTACGATGAAGTGGCCATTGCCCGAGACGTTGCCTATTATACATTTTTCCTTCTTAAGGCCTCAGTGTTTTATTTACGAACGTGTTGATTTTTGTTGTTGTTGTCACGTGAAGTGTGTGTGTTATGGAATTACAGACAGTTGAGCTTGGAATCTGTGTTCCGTGTCCGTGCGGGATGCTGCACATTGCCTGTTCACACCAATTATGCGGGAGCCTCTTATGGTTGTTTTGCCAGACTACAAAATGAGACTTTCCCCTCGTCCTCCGCAGGTACGACAGCTGTTGCCATCTACGACTACCAAGCAGGTGAGACGGACGCGACACGCAAGAATTACGCTTCTGCTATACTTTTCCAGTTTTTTTTCTGTTCAAATTCAGAATTTTATTGGAGAAGAAATTATATGCAAATGTGCGGTGAAGAAATTTTATTTATTATTATTAACCTCGCTTTCCAACGAGATAGGCATGTCATCCAGCACAATAGAAGCGAGCGTTGGTGGATCGATCACGCGATTGTGTAAAACTCTTAAAGCCTACTGTGATGCAGAGTGATCGATGAAAGTAGCACTGCAAGATGCCCCTGCTCTAGAAAAACGTCAGCTGGCCGGCTTTTTCCCACATCATGTTTTCTCTGCCGTGTCTTGAAGTGTTTGCTCGTGAAAAGTGGTGAAGAGATGCCAATGCAGCAAATTGGCTCACGAACCCATTTTATGCACAACATTGAGTGCTATCTCCTTGCTTGCTTGCTTGAGTTTTTTTCCGGCTACTCTGTTTTGCTCCCACATGCAAAATACAGCTTAAAAAGAATTGGCCCCATCGTACCAATGTGTAAGATCCCTCCTGAAAATAAGTCTTGAACCTCAGCGAGGCTCTCCAGTATTAGCAAGTATCATCATCATCATCATTATTAATGAATACGCTTTTAATACCCTACTAATTCTGTCTTTCGTACAAAGCCGGCGACGATGAGCTCTCCTTCGAACCGGACGACATCATCACCGACATCGAGTGTCTGGATGAGGGCTGGTGGCGTGGCGAGTGCAACGGTCAAGTCGGGATCTTCCCGGCGAACTACGTTGAGCTGCGGCAGTGATTCCCGGGGGGCGATGTCATCCCCTTTTCCACTCGCCACACCTGAGCCAGCCTGGCACTGCTCAGAGCCCGAGCCATCTAGATGACGCCGTGACGCTAAACTAAAACTAAACTAAACTCTTTTTATTTCACCAGGTAAGGCCCACTGAGCTATGTATCTTTTTTTTTCAAAAGCGACCTGGCAACAAATGATAGCCCAACAACGTGGCTTATCACGTGGATATTTATCGCAGCCAAATACTCTAGAACGCATATTTCTAAATGTGGAGGGAAAAAACGGAGGATCCGGAGAAAAATCTACACGAGCTCGGGGAAAGAGACACGCAAACTCCACAAATACAGGCGTCAGGGTCGGGATTGAACCCACGACCGCCTGTACACCAGGCGAGGCAGTAAACATGTCACCACCGTGGCACCGGTGTGCTGACTTCACGGTGTGTTGACTGACATCACATCTGGATCTGGCCGCAATCGAGATCCAGATGTGGTGTCTCGATTTTGGTTACAGCTAGGCACGGTAAATAGCCGATGGAAAACCACCTGTACTCCGCCGCCCCTCCCCCCACACTGGATCGGCTCTCATGTGCCAGTGAAAAAGAGGTCAAATTAGAGGCAATAAATCATTGGTGGGAGGA
The DNA here is from genome assembly GCA_014621495.2 of Entosphenus tridentatus. Lineage (NCBI taxonomy): Eukaryota > Metazoa > Chordata > Hyperoartia > Petromyzontiformes > Petromyzontidae > Entosphenus > Entosphenus tridentatus. The sequence continues at coordinate 9,101,380 of CM025654.2, read as the reverse complement.
ATGGTGGTGGAGGAAATTAACATACTATATTTTAGTGGTAAAAGCAACATACCAGTGTGTCTGAAGAGGATAGTTTATAATCCATGTACATTATTACCTGCCATGAAATGGGGTCAGAAACGTGGAAATTCATAAAGGTTTTGGGAACAGAGGCTGAAAAGTGTGCAGCGGATATCAGGGAGAGGTGTCTATTCCTATAATGCTTTTGCAAACATTGATTTATAGCGTTTTTAAGCCAGGTGTGCTCTGAAGGATTTTCTGGAAATTTGCTGGAAATGTTAACTTGATAAAGGTCTACTGTACATAGTATAGACTTATTTTGCTAACAAATTCGGGCTCTCACTTATCCACCATGATGATAACTGCAAGTCTTTTTGTTTTTAAATGTGTTATGGCTCTTTTCAAATTTTGCTTCTATTTTTGTGAAATAAAAAAATGTAACCCCAAATTAAGCGTGACGGTAAATCTTCACCTCTTCATTTTCAATATTGTATTGTTGATGCAATTTAAATTCACGTGCATGTTTTTTTCCAATACGGAAGTCAGGGCGCTTGCACACGCTACGTTGGTTGCCGCGAAAACATAGATCGTCATTTCATGGATATGATAATAACTGCGCACAGTTGCGCTGAACATCAAAACCTTCTGTATACTTGTGTGTCCACTGTGACTGTCATCACACGTCCGTCACATTACCAGGTGCAGAGTTACATCTGCATTAAATGTAATCGTACACATTATTTGTAAAAACAAAACTTGTGACACTCCATTGGCAGTGGCGCACAAATAACAAACTCTACAAACTCGTAAAGCGCACTGCCCTGAAAGGAAAACTAAAGGGGAAGTTTCGAGCAAAAGACTTTTTCAGTCATTGTGTCACTTAGGGAATAAGGAGTCTTGCGCCAACGCGACGAAAACGTTCGGCAAGAGAGAGTCACCAACGAAGGGTCGAAGAGTCGGTGAGCGATGGATGCGCGAGTGGGAGAATCTCTGGATGCGCAGGTACATCCACGGGTACTGCCAGTGAACTCATTGCCACGGGGTTGTGTAGCCTCTGCTACTTTGTGTCGACCAAGGCCGTAATTATAAGTTTTTTTGTGGGGGGGGGGAAAAAAAAACCCCCCCCCCCCCCCCAATATTCAAATATGCTCAAAATGTACCCCCCCCCCAATATATTGCTATAAAATAGATTTCTGTTTATATGATTGTGGTTATGGTTGTACTTTATTAATCCCTAATCTCTGCCATTACATACAATGAAACAAGAAAAGATAAAAAAACAGCAATGTTATACATTATTAGACATTTTTGTAAAACATACATAAAAAGTCCATCCTATGTGTTAGTGAATTTTTATATATTTTAGGCAGGAAATTCGTTTTCAAATTTAGATTTTTTTTCTGGAAGATTTGGTCCCCCCCAATGTTGACTCCATGGCTACGGCCTTGGTGTCGACACCTCTTCCCTTGCAGGTTGCCGATGTGAGCTTCTTCTAAAGCTTTCACTCCATCGCTGCAGATGTGCCACCCTTTGCCTCTCTCTGTCTTTCCCTACAGAGATGGAGCAATCGCTTCTTATATTGTGGCTATGTTGAACTTCTTTCGTACGGTACACATCCAACCGTGCTAATCGGAGGTGCGGGAGACCACGAAAGATGGCTACAGCTTGAAAAGACCTTCATGCAGCAGTTGATAGATCACGGCTAGTGATGTAGAGTGGGGAAAGGTGAAAGCCACTGCCCAGTAAACTTGGAACGTTGGAGCAACCATTATAACCACATGCCAACGTTCGTTCAATTTTGCATGTTTACCCGGTGATGGAGAAAGGTCCTTCTCTGTGGTCACCATTATTAATGTCAAGCAGTCCGGAAAACTTTGTGTTGAGTGGCGCTGATGATGATGAATTCGTGCTTACACGCATTATGCAGGATTGCAGTTGCTGGTGATGCAGGCGCCAAGTTTGGTTATTTCTCAACAGGTAACGAGCACACACCTCGTCAAGCCGGTGACGTGGCCCAGCGGTAGCGCATTCGCCGCTCATTGCTAGAGGTTGACGGTTCGAACCTAGCGGCAACCCTGATTAATACTACTGGTGAATTAACCTTAATACTACTCGCAGTCTGCTTCAAAGTGGATGTTCAAGATCCCGTGGCGTCATTCACAAGAGTAAGCCATTGTGTGCTGGTGTCAAGATCCAAATTTGAAAAATTGTCCATAAATTACTCGATTGGAACCTGCGCAGCAATCATCACTCCCACTGCGAAAACGTGGCAGGAGCCCGCTGAAAAATAAGAGTCGTGATGCTTTCCTGGGTGAACATGCAGATGTCAAATCCTGCACGGGTCTCATTCATAGGCAGCCTCAACCGACTAAGAATAACATCAGAGATTTCCAGCACACAAAACCATTGTTGAGGATTTCAAAAAGTTGTTCTTAAATGTAAGATGTGCACAATTCAACTACGTAAGGCAATTGCACTCTACAATATTGTAAACATACTTTTTTTAATCCTTTATATTAAGTTCACTTGCGCGCTTGCTTGCTTGCTTACGACCGTGCAAATCTTTCGGTCGTTTTTTAACCCACTTCCCGTGATCCAATCGAGCTGACATTTTCCACACAGACTCGTTGTGCGTGACAATTACTTTTCGTGAAAATTTTTTTCCAAAATTTTACACTTTTTAGGACAAAAATATTATATTTAATTACCAATTGCTTAATGGTGGCATGCAATCATCTGACCCATAGGTGGCAGCCATCTCAAGCCAGAGGACGAGAGGACTCTAGCCGCCACGCATATAAAGGATTACCTTATAGTGAAAAACTTTGTTTTTACGGGTTAATTTTTTCGTGCTCGATTGAGGCTGTCAAGTACCATGGCAGTTGCAGCAGATGGCAGCACAACATACAACCCGGATCATCACATAACCCCACTGGCAATATTGTGGTTCCAATTCAAACTGCCCAATTTTCTGACTAGGTCACGACACTTGTGCGTGTCATAATTGTCATGAGTCATGATCATTCCGCTGCTGGATGAAGGACTACCCAAGCAGTCACCTCGTATGGTCCCACGTGGCAGATATATATATTTTTTAAATGTACAACTTGTTATTGTTTCAAGTGTTTGGAGCCACGAAACTGCGTAGAGTGACCATGTTTGGCGAGCGTTGATGTGGCAGCGGTCGCGTCGTTTACTCGCGTATTATGAAGCACCTCGCTCACAAATGGCATTGTTTACAGCAGCCAGACAAATATTAGCATCTCGGTTATTGTGCAGAAGAGTTTTTTTTTCTCAGTGCGGGTTGACATGTATCGTGTAGTGTGTTGCATTTACCAGCCGGTATTGGGACAACGGTGCCGTTTTTTTCACTGGTTAAAACAAAGAGCAAAAAAACTTTGTAAGCTGCGAAGTTACTCCACAGAGCAGCGGCCACGTGGGCCAAAAACGGGCCACAACTTAATTTCCACGTGTAGCTTACCACTTCGACACGAGATTTTACCCGTCACTGGGAGCATCTTAGACGCACTAATCTGGCACGAGAGTGGAATATTTTTTAACCTGAAGGTGGGCTTCCTTGCGGTGGTACGATGTGTGATTGCTTGCCAAATATATTTCACAGCCCTATTCAGCCCTGAGTAAGGACAAGGTTTCCTAACCTCTGGCTGAAATGCACAAGAGATAATAGTAGCGGTACAACTCCATCCCAAACGATACAAAACGGTGTTGCAACTGAAGGTCACGATTCTGTTCAATAATTAATCAATGTTTAATGTTGCATTGAATGGTAACGCCTCTAATGGCTGATGGGCCACGGTACATGTGTATGACTACAAAAAGCAATATATTGCTTCTTAAACACGTGGTTAGATGCATGTGTCCAAAGCAAAGGAATCGATATTAAGCCACGAATTAATTCATTGTTGCGCAGCGCAAAATTTTTATTATAAAAAATAAGCATTTCGTTTGCCAATCTTGATCACAGAAATACAGATGTTAGCACTGGTATTGATAAGTCTTGTGATACGTTTCGTAGCAATTGGTTAAAGGGTATTTGCAATTATGACAAAAAATTAAAGTGTCCCTGGATGGAATGAAAGACAGGCTTAATATTTCTGGGAGATTGCAATACATCGTCAAAATAGTCGATTTAAATTCCGGAGTTTTTTTTATTTTGAAATACAGTTATACAGTGTACAATTATTAGAATTAAAATGTTGAACCACAGAGATTAAACTCTCACACTTAACAAATTATTTTCAAAACCAGAGTTTAGTTCGGTTCCAACGTCTGCTAGACTTACCAGACACAATTTATAACGCATTAACCCAAATTGCACTGGGTTTTTTTTTACAGAACGAGCTTTTTTCCCCCTTAGCCGTAATTACTAATTATCCTTGCATGGCGTGACCAGGGTCTCAGTGGAAATTGCCAATTTGTGATTGAAGTGAACTTCTGCAACCTCGCGCTCTGTCTGCCGAAACAACCGCGTCAAGATGTGGCTGTCGCTCTGGTTTCAGATTTCCCCCCAATGAGCTCAACGGGAAAAAAAACAGGCCATTACAGACTCTAGATTTGAAGCTTTCGTGACTGCAAGGATTCATACTCTTAGGTTTTTTCAGTAAAGTCACGTAGGTAAAAAATAAAATTAAAAGTTAATAAAAGTATATATTAGTATTTTATTTTATTATGTTTTATTTGTATTATTTTATTATTTCCATTCTACGTGACTTTACCGAAAGAACCAAGAAGATTAATAAAAGTAATAATGGAAATAAAATAATAAATCACGTGGCCTCAATCATTTTTTATTTATTTTATCTTCATTATTACTTTTATTAGCTTTAAATTTTATTTTTTACCTACGTGACTTTACCGGAAAAAAAACCTAAGAATATACATTACAGAATCCTAGAGACAGGACCCAAACCACCCCCCCACCCAATTTTTTTTTATCCAAGCCGCTCTCGCAAGTATCCAAATCAGCAATAATCTCGTCTCCAAGGTGGCCCGAAGATTTGTTCTAACCATGCCAATATCATAACCTTCGCCAGAACGGCGCGAGACCCATACATTTGGCAGAATAACGGCGCCGCAGTCGCGGGAGAGGGGCGGGACGTCAGAGTGGGAGTTTTGTGCCGTCTCTGCGTTATTCGTGCCAGCCAGGACAAAGCAGGGGGTCATTGCACGTCTCTTTAAATGTCTTAAGGTGGGATTATTGAAACGTTATTATACCAACAGACACCGTTTCGTTGTTTTTTCATCCAGTGATGACATATGCAACGTATAACTTTTTAAATTAATAATCATTCAATCCACCGCTGTAATGAGCTTTCTCCCCTAGTATTTTGGTCATGGGGGTGGTTTGAACATACTTCACCACGCTGGTCAGTGTGGGTTTGTCAAAGAAGTGGGTGGGGATGGAGGCGGTGGATGTTTGTAGGGACCAGTACACATGTAGTGACACAGCGCCGACTGCTGTCAAGCAGCGGCAACTGCGGTGCACACTCAGCGCACTCACGCCGTGGAGCACATTGCATGGCGCGCGTGTGTGTGTCTGTGTGTGTGTGTGTGTCTGTGTGTGTCTGTGTGTGTGTGTCTGGGTGTGTGTGTGTCTGTGTATGTGTGTCTGGGTGTGTGTGTGTGTCTGGGTGTGTGTGTGTCTGTGTGTGTGTCTGGGTGTGTGTGTGTGTCTGGGTGTGTGTGTCTGTGTGTGTGGGTGTGTGTGTGTCTGTGTGTGTCTGGGTGTGTCTGTGTGTGTGTTTGGATGTGTGTGTCTGTGTGTGTGTCTGGGTGTGTGTGTCTGTGTGTGTGTCTGTGTGTGTGTGTCTGGGTGTGTGTGTCTGTGTGTGTGTGTCTGGGTGTGTGTGTGCCCTGTGGCTAAAGCACAACAAGTTGGCACAGTAGGGGGGCACAGGTGGTGCATCAGCCAGTCATCTCGGTCATCTCAGTCAGTCGGCCCGTGGCACCTGCTGGGTCTGCCCCGTGACTTCCTGCCAGCGGGCGTTCGACACTTCACGTGGCCTCAAGGTGCACATGGCCTGGCACAAGCGTCATGGTGACGTCACCGCCACTTAGTGTCGAATGGCGGTTGTTGTTGTGCCGGCAGGGCGGAGGAACTGGGGCAAGGGGGTCACGGAAGACCTCAACGGGAGGGCCCTGGAACCCGCTGGTGGGTTCGAGAAGGGAGGCGCCGAGTCGAATAAAAGCAGCGGAGAGCTCTGGGCTGCCGGTTCTGGGAGTGGACTCGTCTTCGTCGTCACTGTCTCCACCGCCTTTGTTGCTGCCACCTTTGCCCGATTATTGCGCGGCCGGACTGTTGTTGACTGTCTCGGTCGTGGTCGAGAGAGGAGGCGATCCGGTGTGGCGTGAGCGGCCGGAATGGTGTAACGAATAAAAGAAGCTCCCTCCTGCAACTACCTGTCTGCTGTCTTTTCTTGGATTTTCTGTTTGCGCATAGTCACTTTAAGATGTTTTCTTGTTCATGTTTTTTTTGTTTGTTGCGGTTGCACCCAATTCAAGAGCCGAATGGCTCACAGGGCTATACCTAATAAATGAACTTTGAACTTTACCTCATCTCCGACTTATGCTACACACCGACACTACACATATATAGGTCACCACTTGCATAAGCCGTGGCTGGAAATCGAACTCGGGTCGCCGGGTTCAAAGCGTCGTACGCTAACCACTGCGCCACTGCCTCCCCCAGTACTACAGTGTAGTTGAACTTTAAAAAAAAACACTTATAATAACATTCAAACTGAAAAGGAACATTCACTTATGGGGTGTGGAGATGCTGTATACAGTTTTAAGACCTCACCTCTATTGCTAATACTCATCTATTGTGTCACGCTGCCAGTGGTGAAAGGCACGACAATAACAAAACAACAAACAGCGTGCACCGGGCACGCCGGAGATCTGGGTGTGGCCGAAGTTATCTTATTGTGCCTACCGTTCAATCAACACCAGGCATTCCACAGACAGAGAGGGCAGTTCCCACACGCATGCACACTACGCATTCCTTAACCCCGCTGCGTTTACATAACTGGATGTTGGTGCTTATGTCTTCTTTCCAGGGGCGATCGTAGGCTCGGTGGCAGATATTCGTGTGTTCCTGTGTGAAACTCTCACGGGCTTTATAGTCTCTGGATTAATACAAAACTCCCGGATATCGGATTCAGACAGTCTCCCTTGGGCAGAGTCCCACGGGAGTTAGCGGACTTCAGAGATTCCAGGGCCACCAAATGTTTCTGCGCGGAACAATTGCACCGACATGTGACACCTGTTGCCCGCTGCCGTCCGATTTCGAGCTTGGTGGAATGTTTTTGGTTATTCCGCCGTTCATGTCCCAACCGTTGTTATTACCTTTCGCCAACACACGTGCGCGCGCGTGTTTGTGTTTTTTCTGACGAAGTAGGCAAACAATTGGCAAATGTGGATGACGGTTTGATTTCGTTTTTTTCTCTCTCTCGTTCAGTTTGTTGATATTATTATTGTGTCTTTCCCTAGGGACTTTGTGGGTTATTAGTGTACTCTGGGAAATGACCGAACAATAATGAATTGGGAACAAGTGGCTTTTTGTTGACATATTGTACATACTAGCGCGTGACAAATATTCCGGCTTTGCGCGCAGTGTAGACATTTAGTAATTTATTTACGCGTTTGCTATAGAGGCATTGGCTGTCGATGCTGGGGTTTGTAATGCTACGACAGATTCATCAAACCATTTTCATCATCCACACGTGGTAAGGAGATAATACTCAAGACCCTGCACAGATGGCTCCAAGAATCCATCTGATGGTCTGTCATCTCTTGTCCAACTCAACCTAGTGGGTTTGGGAGTTTTAAAACATCTGCTTGGTCTACCAACCCTTGCCTCCAAGGTGTTGGGATACATGCTTGTGTCATTGAACATCCTCATACGTGTCTCAAGACCCATTTCCCAGTGGGTCCTTCTTGGGAATACTCTTACCAATTCATCATCTCTGACTTGGCACGTGGGAGATGCGCAGAGTGCCTGGAGAAGAAAAAAAATATCCACGCGTTTGCGGTGAGAGAGCACAAAAATGCCATACAAATATCGTGTCAGCAACCTACTCTCTCTGCTACCGCCAAGATTGCCCTGAAGGTGAGTGTTTTCGCAGACGTCTCTGTGCCATCCACTAACTCTGCCCCCCATGGCGGCACTGCATTGCAGCGTATACATTGTCACGACAGTTGTCGCTCATGCCCCTCACCTCGCTAAGATGTGCCCTGAGTGGCAGCACCTCTATTGGCTGTGAGGGTAACGTGACCCTTAACACGTTCCTTCGGAGTGGGCAGGTAGGAACTTGGTTGGACAGCGCATTCGTGCACGACAGACAGACAAATAATCCCTGGTGGGGAGTGTGGAACCTGTTGTTCCTACCTGTATAAAAGATAACTTGACTTGAGGTAGCCAGGCAGCCAGGCAGCCAGCCAGGTAGCCAGCCCCCTTAACTATCGGCCCCTCCCCCTTTGCTTAGGCACCTCCCCTTACCCCCCTTCCTTAGGCCCCTCCCCCCTTAGGCCCCTCCCCTGACCACCCCCCCATATCCTCAGGCCCCTCCCCTGACCCCCCCTTCCCTCAGGCCCCTCCCCTGACCCCCCCTCCCTTAGGCCCCTTCTCTGATCCCCCCCCTCAGACCCCTCTCCTGACTCCCCCCTTCCTTAGGCCCCTCCCCTCTCCGTACCCGGCAGTAGGTCTCCACCAATCAAAGAGCTGCTTATATTATATATATATATTTATGCACGACAGACAGATAAATAATCCCTGGTGGGCCGTGTGGAACATTGTTCCTACCTTTATTATATGTGTAGTGATATATCGCGGGCGTCACTGTGGTGGCATGGCGTGCGATGTACTCGCATCGCGGACATCCCCGATGGCGATGTTGACACAGCACATCAGCTCCGCATTTGAGGCCGAGTCGACCTAGGGGAGACACAAGACGGGTTCAGATAATCGCCACCGGTTTTGGCCGTGAGCGAGAATCGATCTCGTCGTCGTGTTCGTACTGGAGCGCGCTAACCGTTGCACCACCGCTCCTCAAACGATGGTGCTGAGAGGGGGGGGGGGTTAGCCTGCAGCCACGTACACAATGGGCAACAGGTGCACGGTGAGTTGATTTGTGGATTCGATAATTGGGAATTAACCGAAGGTGGCGGAACTAGTTGGGGGGGTGGGATGAGTTCAGAGAGAAGGGCCATGGCCGCGGTAGATCTTGTGGTGCCGAGGCTGTAGCTGCTGTAGTTTTCATCACGGTGGTTGAAAGGAAAAGCAATAATATAGTCTACAGCAGTGTTTTCGAATAAAAACGAATCTTTGTTTTTCTCTCTTGCGCCCTCTTCATACCCATAATTGCCACCGCGTCGTCACCAGCCATGTTCTGTCAACTGCTGGATGAAGACCTCAAATCATTGCCGACCACCGTAGTCGCAACAATCCACGAAGCTCCTGCCCCGCAAGCTGATTGCATCACTGCCATCTTCGCAAAGGTAATATACTCCAGAGAATTATCTCCTTTGGCTCCCACTCTGGCATTGATTAGCACGGTTGGCCACGTACGGCGCGAAAGAAGTTCGACATACAACAGTGGCGTAATTACATTGTCGGCTCAGGGGGTACGGCAATTGGTCAGGTGTGATCACAATATTTGATTTGTCTCGCACGGTCGTACCGACGCTGTTATATATCGCAGGCTTCTCTAGCCTCATCGCATCGTCGTTATGCTCACGGTCTGGAACGTTTAACGCTGTCGGGGCGTTCAGTCTTCACAAAACTGCAGTCACTACTAAATAAAAGTTTAAAAAATATATATAACAAATGTAAACCGCGTTTTAAAACAAGTTTGAGTTTTCCTACACTGTTGTTGAAAACATCGCATGTTGATTGTCAAGGGGGCCCCCCAATTTTGTTGCGTTGACCACGGTGGGGTGGGGGGCGGGGGGCAAGGCAACCCCTGCCTCCACTCTCTTTACGCTGCTGACATACATCCAGTACACACGTTCATGGGTCTCGACCACTGGACACATCGTCTCTCGCTCACGACGTGGCTTGCCCGTGCCCCCCACGTGTTCCTAATGGCCACGATGATGATGATGGCGATGTCTAGAACGTGGCGGTTCTGCTCTCTGGTCCACGGTTGCGTTCCTCCTTTTTTTTTCCCAGCACACGTGGCAAATGTATGAAGGTAAACGCAAGGACTTAAAGCTTTCGTGACTGCAGGAATTCATATTCTTTGGAGCTTTCGGTAAAGGCACGTAGATAGGTTCAAAGAAAATAACAAAAAATAACGAAAAAACTACGATGTTTCGATCGCAACACAAGCATTTTTTTTTCTTCCTGATGACGAACACTTGTGTTGCGATCGAAACATCGTAGTTTTTTGTTATTTTTTTGTTATTTTCTTTGAACCTATCTAAGTGACTTTACCTAAAGATCCAAAGAATATAAACACAAGGAGTTGCATTTCAAAGGGGCTCTTAAATGTCACGGCATCTCAAAGCGCCGTACATGAAAACACACGGGTCACAGAAACAGAACGCATTCACGGCGACGAAAGCAGGCGAAAGAGAGTGGCTGAGACAGATGAGCTAACATCTGACGGGCAACACAGGCACACAGTGGGCAGTGCACCAGGCTTTACACTCGGCCGTCTGGGTTCGATTCCCTGCTATGGCTAACATCACAATAATAATGATATTTGATAAGTATTGTTTTTGCTGGAGCAGTCACACCTGATGACGGATACTTGTGTTGCTTCCGAAACGTGATTTAATTTAATTGTTTAATTTTAATTGTATTTTTTATTTTGTTTTCACCTACGTGAATTTACCGAAAACAACAAAGAGTATGGATCCTTGCAGTCACGAACACATTCCTGCGGAGGGAGCTGGTAGGAACGTTTGGTTGCTCGGTCAATGGGCAGGGTCAACGGCGGCGTAGTGTATTCCGCAAATATGCCCGACTGTGAGGGCGGACACAAGCCGGCGTGAGTAGGTTAAACGTTGAGTTTTATAAGGGCACCACGGGGTGACCAGCCCCTCCCCACCCAGCCCCACCCCTCCCACCCCCCACCCAGCCCCACCCACCCTCCTCACCCAGCCCCTCCCCACCCTCCCCACCCAGCCCCTCCCTACCCTCCCTACCCAGCCCCTCCCCACCCTTCCCTCTGCACCCAGCCCCACCCCTCCCATTTTTGGATGCACGACGGGCGGACGGACACAATGATCCCCTGTGGGCTGGTGTAACCAGGAGGTTCCTACCAGTAAAACTTCAAATCTAGAAGTATTGTTGTTATATCCGTGGTATCTGAAACCAGAGACCTGGGCACACACAGCCGTCACCTTCGACAGCTCGCACTGACTGGCGTAGTGAAGTATGGTCAAACAACCCATCGGGACAGACGTGACATGGGGATGGGTGGGAGAGGGTCTCGCCGAAAAGTGGATTAATTGATAATTAGCCTTGAGTTATTAATTATGTATTGTATGTTGAACTTCTTCCGCACCGTACGTAGCCAACCGTGCTAATTGGAGGTGTGATTTAGCAACATCGTCGCCTGGTTGAAGTTTATGAAGGTAAAGCGAGAGAGAGAGAGACCCGCAAAAACAACATTTGTAACCCGGCAGCGATCTGGAAATAATAATGATATATCATTAGTGTAGAGTCAAGGCGACATCTGCACTTGTTTGCCATTCGCCGCCATCGTGACATCACGTGTGGAGTCTTGGAGGCGATGTTGACATTCTCGGACTGTCGGACCAACGTTGGATGCAAATGGACATTTCTGAGGACCATCAGTTTAACACGTGGACTTTCGCGACCAATATTATTCATAATCAACGTTTTTGGGTTAGATCGCGTTATTTATAAATGTGTCGTAACCCTCCACCACCCGACACGGCCAATCAGCAAAAAAGTGTCACGTTGACAAAAGACAAATAGTTCACTGCTTTAGCCCACCGGTGTGTTGACGCGTGAAACCACAACATTTACAATTTTTGAATACGACGTTTCGCTGGTAGTTGCATCCAGCATCATTATTCTGGCGAATTTCCCGATGATGCTGGATGCAGTTACCAGCGAAACGTCGTACTAAAAAAAATTAAATGTTGTGGTTTCACGCTTCAACACACCGGTGGGCTAAAGTAGTGAACTATTTGTCTTTTGTCAACGTGACACTTTTTTGCCGATTGGCCGTGTCGGGTGGTGGAGGGTTACGACACATTTATAAATAACGCGATCTAACCCAAAAACGTTGATTATAAGGACCATATTGGCGTGTGCCTACCCTCAACAAGTGGCATCAACTCGGAGCAAAACGTAAATATTAAAGCTCCGCGTTTGTGTCGAAGGAAGGACAACAACCAAAACCTACGCTCACCACCACCATCATAATCATCATCATCGCGATCGAGATGAACGGGTCACGGCTGCCTTAGTGCCGTCGGAACGACAGGCGACGATGTCGACTATACACGAGGCGTCTATGACCAAATCACATGGAAAGCTAAGCAGGGATTTGAACCTGGACAGTGTTTGAGAGGGCTATGGTAGCATGCATAAGATATCTGTTTATTTGGCTGCTGCGTCGCTTACGTTATCAGAATCAGAATATGTATTTACACTGGAGGAATCCTATGAGCTATGAAGCTATTTTTCACAGATGTCCAGTTGGGACAGGTCCTAACGTTATGGGCAGCAGCGAATAGTACAGCACAAAGCTGTTGCTGTACTGTACTTCTCTGTTCCCACGTCTATGCTCCCCGCCTTTGCCAGCGCCCCATTGACCATCATGGTGAAGTATGGCGAAATAGCCCCTCCCGCACGATGTGGGAAAGGCCACATCCAGCAGTGGAGCGACGCGATGGCTGCACATAAACACAGTAAACATTGAACTGGCACAAGTGTCAAACCCATCAATGACGAGAACATCCACATGGTGACAAATCCCAGTGGCAGGCGTATTTACAGACAGGCGGCCCACCCTGCAACAGTGAGAATAACGCCTCTCTGTAAACGCTGCGGGCAAAAAAAAACCTCGGCAGGTGCTTCCTGGCCAGATAAATTATTCGTAAAGTCGTAAAACCACCTACATCGTCACGACCAGTATCTGCCCCATCACAAACGGCAGCATTTGCTTATCTCGGAAAGCTTTTTTACAAATTGATCGTGCATTTATTTCCTCCCGACGTTGGCAGCCACTTGTACAATGTTAGACCTGGTCTTCTTACGTAGAGATGCATATACAAAGATCCCCTGTATAGCCTCAAAAACGTGTTGGTGCAAGTGCTGTTCGCGAGCACCTATGAAGGCTGGAACGGCATACTAATTTGAGGTTCAGTCTACCTAGGGGAGGCCCAGAACCGCTTCAGATAATTGTCATTGGTGTTGGTCGTGTGCGGGAATCGAACTCGTGTCGCGCTTACCGCGACACTACCGCTCCCCACATAGACTGTCATAGACAACCATACATTCACATACAGATCCATAGGCTTACACAGAGATCCACAGACAGCCATGAAGACCCACAGACTTGCACACAGACCCCATAGACTAAAATAGTCCCTTCTTTCGTATGATAGGGATACGTTCAGCAATGTGAATGTTGGCAAGTGAGCCAATGGACGCCTTCAAGAGTAGCCTGGTGAAATGTTTGAAATGCTACAGCGAATGATCGAGGCGGCCAATGATGTACCGTATACAATTGTGTGGTGCATGATTTGAGATATAGACTCACACGGAGAGTGGAAGGGGGGGGGGTCACACAAACTTGCTTAGGGACACATCATAGACTTACATAGACAACCATAGACCTGACTACGATAGTAGCAGTAGCCTTGTGGAATTTTTGAAATTCTCTCGGCGAATGATCAAAGGAGTCAGTGGCGGTTTTGCTGCACGCGTGCGCGTCCCACGGTAAACCCACCGAGCGAGGTGTTCGCGTGTCACGTGCACGCACGTGGATCTTGTTTTCACGCGGAGGGTAAATCTCCCCCTCCTGAGCACCGTAACGTTCCGCAGAACCGTGCGTAGCTTTCGACGCAACGAAAGAGCCGCTCGGTGCGCGCGCGGGCGCGTGCGATTTGTGTGCCAGACACTGTGAAGCGTGGTGAATGGGGTCTCAGCCAGACTGCAGCCTGGAGTCCAATATTCATCGTTGAGAGTTCTCTCCCCCCCCCCACCGCCGAAGGACGAAACGATTCCTTATGTTTGGCAGCCCCGTTAGAGTTTGAAAATCTCTAAACAAATTGCAGGCGTTTGCACTCATTTTTTGCGGGGAGCGGCGAAGCAGTGGTTAGCGCATTGCGCTCTGAATCCGGTGATCCGAGTTCGATTCTCAGTCACGGCTCACATTGGTGGCAAGCGATACCTGGACTGTTGCTGGGGTCTCTCCCTTCCACAACTTGCACTGATTAGCACGGCGAAGTTACGTTTGGTCAAACTGTCCTGTGACCAACATGGTGTAGGCAGGTCTTCATCCAGCAGTCAACTAGAACGTCAGACTCCCCTTTGGTATCGGTACTTGAAAATACGATCAGGTCTGCATAGCCTCACAGTTGTGCAACAATTTAACTGGTGCGCCATGTGTCAAATTGTGAACTATGGACGAATGCAATATGATTATGTAAAGTAAGGCGTGTCATGCCCAAATAAGGTCGCCCTGGCTACGCGTGCTGGACGTCGGTGAGAAGGAGCTTCATAGCTCATCGGATTCCTCCAGTCGACGTAAATATTCTGATTCAGATCAGGAGTTATGGAACCGGAATCGATTTTTTTTAACGACAGCGATTTCGATTGCATGCTCAACGCCCCGTGCTCGATCTCGTGTCTCCAACCCACAACAACGACTCAATCCCAAGGTCGACCCCCCACGTCGAGCCCCCAGAGTGCCGCCCACTACCGATCTCATGTATGCCGCGTAGCTCAATCACATCATTATTCCCAAGGCCACGTGTTCGTTTAAACTTTAGAAAACGTACGTTTATGGGGGGGGAGGGGGAAGCACCGAGGTTGCTGGGAATGAACATTTATCAGTTGTTTTATTCACATCCGGGAATACGTGTTTTTAATTATAACAATTGCAATAATTCCCATGATTTACACTCAGGAGCTTTCGAAAAGGCGGCCAGCGAGTCGGTCCAAATCTCCAGTGACCGACACGGCACCGGTTTGGTGGGGGGGGGGCATTGATCCATTAGTGGATTGAGAATGTCTGGAATTAATTTGATATCATATTGTGGCGCACATCTGGCACGCGAAGGGTTAACGATAAGAGCAATGCATTATCTGATCGATGGGTAGCGGTGATTGAAATGCAGCGCTTCTAGACCACCGGCCGCCAGCTTAAAAGGCAACAGGACAAACACCGCTCTTTGTTTACGCACGGGAAGTGGGAAATAATGTGCGCGTGAGTGTGTGTGCGCGTGCACGTGCGCACATGCACGTGCGCGCACGCATACGGAGGAGCGGTGGTGTAGCAGGTTATCGCCTGGCGTTACGAACCCGAGTTAGAATCCCGCTCGTGGCCAACACCAGATACGAATGTCTGAACTGGTCTTGGGCTTGCCCTAGGTCGACTCTGCCTCAAATGAGTACCTGGTGCGATGTGTAAACATCGCCACCAGGGAGACGAAGGTGTCCGGGCGTGGTGCTGACCACCCATCCATTCCGGCCTTCATAGTTGCTCTTAACCCAACATTATGTAAAATTTCAAAATGCTGTTGATTCTCTCTTCAGCACACCGGTGGGCTAAAGAAGTGAATTATTTTGTCCTTTGAAAAACGTGACACATTTTTTACTGTTTGGCCGTGTCGGGTGGTGGAGGGTTACGTCACATTTATAAATAACGCGATCTGACCCAAAAACCTATATTATGAATTATGTTAAGGGTATACGGGTGGAATCTTTATCTTTGTACCGGGAAAAGATTAATGTTCACAATACTTAATACATGGATGTATATAGCATCATCACAAGCACATTGGTCATGTTTATTTGACAGGCAGTCGGTCATATGCAGAGGAGGCGAGAAAGGGATTCAGACTGCACTTGGACAGAGGCACGGGGATGTGGCAACACCGAATGGAGTCGCAGACCGTGGCGACGGCAGAGGAGAAGTGTCGTCTTGTACCAACGGAGATTCAGTCGGCGTGACGTCCCGTGCAAATGGCAGGGCATTCACCGCCAGCTAACGTCCACCGGTGCGTTGCTATTGACACGGTGGCGTTATAGGCAGCTCTCTTGACTGGGCAACTCGCGTTCGTGTGCCGCGTGCTGTTCCGGCGTGATTGCGCGACGTGGCACGCGGAGCGAAACGTCGGCCGGGCCGCCGTGCGGCAACGACACGCGGTGCCACCAGGACACGCGTGCGAGTGTCGAAGCAAACCGCGAGTGGCACCTGGGTGAATGTGGTGGTACAGCAGTCGTGCTGTGACTGTTCCACTTGAAGACGGAAGCTTGTGTTGCCTCCGAAACGTCGTGATTTTTATTTTATTTTTTATTTAACTTTTATTAATTTAATTTTTTTTTACCTACGTGACTTTACCGAAAAAAAACCTAAGAATATGAATCCTTGCAGTCACGAAAGCTTCAAATCTAGAATTAGTGGTGGGTGGTCAGAGCCGTCGCGAGTGTACGGCGAATCTGGCGCGACAGCCCCAGGCCCCGCGCTTTGGGGGGTGAGTGGTAGGGGGGGTGAGTGGTAGGGTGAGTGGGGGGGTGCGGTGGGAGGGGGGCTTCCACGTCACGTCACGATGTCAGATGTAATAACTTCTGGTTTAGTTTCGAGGCGGGGGGGGGGCACACAGTGGGATTTTCTCCGTACCCCCCGCCCACCCCATGAAGGGCCCTGCTGATGGTGGTCCCGTGCACTCCCTCCCGGCGATGTTGCTGCTGCTGCGGGGAGCGGACCCACCGCGACACACATCCCGCTCGAGCCCCGTGTCCCCCCCTCCCTTCCCCAATGCAGCTGCTTGCGTTCTGCAGCTGTTTCCTGTGCGTGCCTTCCAGCACAGTTCCTGGCTTGGTGTTGCTGCTGCTGCTGCAGCGCGGTTAGGGGGCTTGTATGGGTGTATGTGTAGCGGTTAGCGCGCTGCGCTACGAACCTGGCTACACGGGTTCGATTCCCGCTCACGGCCAACACCAGTGACGATTATCTGAACCGGTCCCGTGCCTCCCCTAGGTCGACTCGGCCTCAAATGAATACCTGGTGCGGTGTGTAAACATCGCCACTGGGGAGACAAAGGCGGACGGGCGTGGTGCTGTCCACCCCATCCCCTGGCCTTCATAGGGGAACGTGCGTGAGTGTGTGGGTGCGACAATCGAGCTGACTTGTAAATAAGACTCATCCTGCTCCCACGAGTTCTCACCTGGTTAAACAAAATACACTTTGCACTTCTATGGGTGTGTAATCCGTATGCATAAAGGGAGCATCTGTGCGTGTGCGTGCCTGCTTGTGTGAGTGTGGGTGTGGCACGTGTGCGTGAACGTGTTTGTATGTATGGTGCTCGCTAACAGCACTTGCCCCCTACGGTCTCACAGGCTACACGGGGGATCTTTGTCTCTTTGTATGTATGGGTGTGTGGATGTGCGTGTGTAGTTATGTGTGCATGGGGAGCGGTGGCGTAGCGATTAGCGCGTTGCGCTACGAACCTGACGACCCGAGTTCGATTCCCGCTCACGGCCAACACCAGTGACGATTATCTGAACCGGTCGTGGGCCTCCCCTAGGTCCACTCAGCCTCAAATGAGTACCTGGTGCGATGTGAAAACATCGCCATTGGGGAGACAAAGGCGGCCGGGCGTGGTGTTGGCCACCCACCCCCTCGTTTGCCGTGCCGGCCTTCATAGGTGCTGCTTGCTAACAGCACTTGCCCCAACAGCCTGTTAAGGCTATACGGGGGATCTTTGTCTTTGTATGGTCGGCTCAGGCTGAGTCGACCTATTCGAGCCTGCCATGTGCCCTGTGGAGTTCACCCCGGCGAGGAGTCAATCATTTGAGCGATGCAAGTGGGTGTGTCCCCCCCCCCCCCCCAATATATATAATAATTACGGCATTGCTCAGCTCCCCAAGTGTGATTTGTGCACGAGCCTCAGTGTGGGTTTGTTTTTTTAAAGACGCGTGCTGTTAGAATTGCTTTTGCAACAAAAAAAACCCTGATGATTTCAATATCTTGATGAACGTCGTTGTAATGCGTGCGAGTTGGTAAACTTGTTGTTTGAAATTGCGGCTCAAATTGAGGAAACTATATATTTTTTAATTATCAACTCTCTGTTCATTGTAAGTAACTGTATTGTTTTCAACACATTTCCGCCACGAAGTGAAACGGGGAAGACAAAGCCGCAGCGGCGGAGTCGCAATCAATTTACACTTTCCCGTCTGAGAAATGAAAGCAGAGACAATAATAAAATACGTTACGGTATTTCGATTTATTTTATTGTCCATTGGGCGGTTATATCGGCGGCGCATTGGTGAGCACACTGTCGGCCACGACGCCTGCCACCTGAGGTTGATTCCTGGCCATGGCTAACATCGGTGGCGAACGAACCGTTCCTAGAATTCCTATTCACCCACCCGCATTGGCAAGGTTAGTGAAGTATGTTCAAACACACCCCATGACCCAACATGCCGGGGGGGGGGGGGGGGGCTTCATCCAGCAGTGGAGTTAACCAAGTGCTCGAACTTAATTTGTCGTTATTAAACATTACCCTTCGACTCGGTAGTTCACCTGGTCCGTTTCAAGTTTGCCGAACCTGGAAAGTGAACGGTGCATTCTTCATTATCCGTGCTCGTGCATTATGAATGAGCAGACATTGCTCTTAAGGAAAGGTCCATCACACTTAAGAATCCATCACCGGGGCTGGGTGCAGTGCAGAGAATTTCCATTGAGGGGGTTGGGCAAGAGCAGCTCTCGATTTAGGAGGGCGAAGTACAGTACAGTAAGTACATGTTGTAGTAATAAGAAGTGTGATTTATAACGTGCACAATATTGCGCGCACACACACCACTGACCGTGACTCTGAGGTGCGGCTGTAAAGCCCTTTTTCCAATCCACTGCTAGACCAGGGCTTCCCCAACACTGTGTGGACCTTGGCAGGTTCTTTGACCTCAAATTCACCAAACTCGGTGCGGGTTGGTGAAGGCGGGCAGCACAGACGAGGCATCATAGAAGTACAGTCCAGCAATGTCGATGTACTGCCCTCTGCTGTCAATCGCGTAGCCCCATAGCAGCCCAATGACAACACGTTTGCTCCTGGTGGTTACCCATCCAAGCACTGCGCAGGCTCAACGCAGCTTAGCTTCCGAGATGTGACGAGCTTGGGTGTATTCCAGGTGAGTTGGTGATAGGCAGCACGTTGAACTTCTTTCGCACCGTACGTAGCCAACCGTGCTAATGGGAGGTGACAGGCATGTCGGCAACAGCATCCCAGGTGATCAGGTGGGATAAGGGCGGTGGATAGGTGACGCAGTGGCTTTTTTTTGTCGCACGATGGTCTGTGAGCCTGGCCGCTTGAAATTTTGAATACCGGTTCGTGGCTTGACAGCAGTGGTGAGTGAGATCAGAACCGGTCTGGGCCACCCCAAACTCCTGCTCTGCCTCCCACCCTCAGCGCTGACCAGCGTGGGCGCATTTATGGTCAAACAATCTTCACGACTTCGACAGTAAGGGTGGGGGAGGGGGGTTTCGTCCAGCATGTGGATTTGACAAACAAATGTGTTGTCCTTTCGCCCGCACCTCTGATTAGCATGGCCGGCAACGTACGGTGCGGAAGAAGTTCAACATACATACATACAATCATCATGAACTTACATGAAGATTTCATTATTTCTCTACGCTGTGCTGAAGTTAGGGTTGTGTGTTTCTCTCTCTCGATGAGTTTCGACGCGTGTAAGAGTGCGCACACATTTGAGTGTAAAGAAAAAACCCAAAAACGGCACCCCATCTTCCAACCAGGCGTGAGGATTTGTCTTTTTTTTAATTTAAATGTAACGGGTTTTTTTGCGTTTGGGATGATCCGCGGAGATTTAGGGCCGTGATTACCCAATGTTGCTCAGAGCCGCGTGGCGGATCTGTGCTTCCCTTCGGCGGCGCGAGTTTGATTTCCCCGCGGGCATTCATCTCGCCTCCGCCGGCGTTTGTTTTGGCACAGCCTTGCGGCGGTTACACCAAACGGTGAAACCCCCCAAAGAAAGGGGGCGCTCCGCCGATGACTTGACCGGGAGGATGGGAGGGGGGGGCGCTCTGCCATTCCTCCGTACGCACGCACGCGTTGATCTGCCCACCGTGGCATTGCTGTAAAGCCCCGTGGCTGGGCCAGCGATGTTGGTGGTCGAGAAGACCGGGCAGTGGTGAAGCTCACGAGAACGAGGACCGAGGTGCCGTCCTCCCACGCCCGCCCCGACGCCGCTTTTCTTCGGTGCCGTGTCTGGCACGGACAGCCGACGCTGAGTCACGGCCGTCCGTTGTGCGGGTCGGGTTTTTTTCGTTGTTGGCGGTGGTGGAGGTGGTGGCGAACGTAGTCACGATCGAAACTTTGGCCCCACTCTTCCGAGAATCACGTTTGCCCCCTTTTCGCAAGCGGCCAGGACATGCCGGGTTCAGAGAGGTACAGCCAAGGACTGCGAGGCTGTGGGCTCATTCTTCTCATATCGCCAGGGGGTTCTGCTTAATGACGAATTGGGTTCAGGTATAGGTCCGCCACTCCGAAGCTTGCGGGCTGGCGTGATGTTAGACTCCGCGCGATGCGGGCGAATTGCCTGTGTGTACGCATATGCACGCATACGGCAGTGTTGTCAATCAGCTGCTGGATGACGTCCAGCTTTCCAAGTACTACTCGCCTGATTCGCCAAGCAGATGACGTTATAATGTCATTCCATTGCACGAGGAAGGCATCCCCCCCCCACACCGTGTTGCTCAGGGGGGTTGTTTCACCGTGTGTCAGTGGGGTCATGATATACGACAGGCAGGGTGGGGATTTCCCAGGCCCGGTTCAGATATCACTCGCCAGTGACGTTAGCCATGGATAGGGATCGAACGCGTGTCACGAGGATCATAGCGCAGTGTACGAAACACTGCACGACCATCACCACCCCCTCCCTCCCCTCCTAGCCATGTTTATAAGGGTAGGGCGTTAAATAATTCGATACACACCTCATTGTTTAATTTTCCCTTGCCGTTAGAGTCACCCACAAAGGCCGCTCGCTACTGGTCCTCGGGCGTGATGTAAAACGACGTTTAACATTCTTATTTTGACAAATGCCCCGTCCGTCCGTCCGTCCGCCCAGTGACCAGAAGGGCTTGGTGGGATGGGCGAAAGGGGAGAGGCACAGAGATGCGAGCGCGATTGTCAGCAGGAGGGGAGAGCGAGAGAGAGGAAGCACTTGCACACACGGTGGTCCACCCAGCACCCCCCCCCCGCTCTCTCCACCCCACCCCCCTCTCTCCACCCACAAGCAGCGCCACCCATCCCCAGTTCCACCCCCCCCCCCAGCCTCTCCTCCAACCCCCCCTCGGATTCGGGCGCCACCCCCCCCACCACCACTCCCAGCGTCTCCCCCTCTCGCCCTCCTCTCTTCTCTCCACGAGGCTCGTGCAGCAGTGAGGTCATGATAGCATCGGCAGATGACGCTCGTCTGTGTGGCTGGCCGTCCGTGCGTCCGATCGTGAAGACTGCTGCTGCTGCTGCCGCCGCTGCTGCTTCTGCTGGAGAATAGTGGAGCTTTCATTTGTGTACAGTGAGTAACCGTGGCTTTGTGACATTTACCGACGCCTTGCCTGCTTTAAAAGTGACTTTAAGCCAATGGTATTCGACTCATGTATTTTTGTTGTGTGTGTGTGTTGAGTGTGAGTGATGTGTATTAGTGAAATATTGGAGCATTCTCTTACTCGCGAGTTTAAATTTTCACGGGAATTGTAAAACATTTCAGTGGTGTAGAAGTTCGTACACATTTTCCTGCGAATAATTTTGACCGGACCACTTTTTATTTTATTTTCAGGCGTATAACGTGGCTGGGTTTTTTTTTCGTGTGGTCATAATTCACATCACAGCCCCCCTCCCCCCCCATCTATGTTGGAGTATCACTTCGCATAATCTAATCCACACCAATATACAAGGCACAATGCGAATCGCCTCTAGAGGCGGGCAGCAGCAGCAACAACAACACAGGAGGAGGATGAGAGGACATCCGATAACATCTTGTAACAGCGTCGGCGACTGACAGACGTGAATTCATGCCATGAAAGGGGGGCGCCCCGTGCCAGGCCGGTTATGGAACAGCGGGGGGGGGGGCAGACTTGGCGTTTTTAGGACCAGGCCGAGACATTGGCCGTTTGAAGCTCCCTTGCCCTCCCCGTCTGTAGGGAGCACGCGTGTGAGACAAAGGGAGTGAATAATGGGCGGGCTAAAGGGCGGTGGGGGGGGACGGGCACGTCTGCAGAATCGCTCCGGGGCAATAGAGGCAAGCAATATCGTATGGTGGGAAAAAAAAACCCAAAAAAATGTGGCGCTTGGCGTGAGCGGCGTTTTTCTTCGCCTGCTTGAAAAGTGCTTTGGCGAGCTGCTTTTGTGCATCGTTAAATAATGCTGCAATGCACGCACACAAAGAGAGACAGAGAGAGGTGAACACGTGCACCGTGCGATCATGCAAACGTACGTGACGACGAATACGCGCATCCCGTTTCCCTTCCCAGCATTCACCGTTCCTCCGTGTCTGAACCCCCCCACCAACCCTCACCGCTCACCCCCCCCTCATTCAAATGCGACGAGCTTGATAACGGAATTGAGCGAATCTGCTGAGCTGGCGTGTGGCGTGAAGCCGGGTTTGATTTTTTTTGTGTTTTTACCCCCCCCGCACGGGAACGCGAATTTGATTTTGTTGCTGCACGCGGGACGGGGTCGTGTTTATCAGACGCACATGTCGGAAATGTTAATGTAACACATCGGCGATGGTACTGTACGCATGATTTGAGACATTTTATTTGCAACGCCTGACCGTTAAAGGCGCTAATAGGAGCTTTTAGTTCACACATGGGTCGTTTAGAGTCTATTTTTTTTTGGGGGGGGGGGGTGCAAAAAATATTTTGTCGTCACCGATGGGAAAGAAATTGATGCCAATGCTCAGGAATGTGTTTGGATGGAAGTATGCACCCGTGTCGTGTCTGTCGGGCCCTGTTATTTATGATCGGTGTATTAATTATATTTGGGGTGAAGACTCGCTGACCCAAATCAGGGAGTGGACCCCAGGGTTGTAAATAACTGTGCATGCTGTTGTCTTCACACACCGCCACGTTGTTTGTCGCTTAAAGTGACATTTCATAATTGTGATAGCAATAGCAACTATCTAAACGAGTGCTATGCCAGCGGTGGTAATTCCATGTTCCTATGATGGGGTCCAGTCTGTAGAGCACAATCGCTGCTGAATTTCAAGTAAATATTGTTCGCAAAGTTATCATCATTATCATCACCCATGTTCAATCCACTGCTGGATGGAGACCGCTCCATGCCACCGCCACCTCCTATGATCCTGTGATGTGGTGAGTCACTTAGGGGCCTGCACTGGAGCTGATTTAATGATTTAATTGCTCCATCTCTGCGGCGGATGTACTTTTGGGCGGTCTTCTGTTCCTCGGCTGCCACTGTAATTCGCAAAGCAGTGCTTATTTTAACAGACCTCCAGAGGAATTATTGTACTGCCTTGATCCCGGCCAGGATTTGAACTCAACATTTAATAACTGGAAGCTCTGCTACACCTCCGACTGAGCTATATATTTCCATACCAATAAAAAATATATAAAAACGTCGCTGACAACTTTAAAAAGCCGGGGGGGGGGGGGGCGTAGTCTGTATTTATTATTACTTTTACAAAGTCACCCTGACAATAAGCCAGTTTTTTTCTCTCTCAAAAACTTACACTGGGGGTCATTAGCTGTGGCACAATTCCAGTGCCTCAACGAAACAAAACACCCCCCCCCCACTTCTCAAGGTCCACCACACAGGATGGGTGTTTCTCATTTTGACTCACCTCCCTCTTCTTTCTGCCCCTGTGCACAACGTAGGCTGCACATCCCCCCCCCCACCCACAGCCCCCCACCCACCCCCAACACACAACACACACACACCTGTGCAACCTCAGTCACTTGTTCTCGTGCGAGAAGGGCACAAACCGTGGGGTGTGTGTGTGGGGGGTGGCTTTGGAAGTTTTTTTTAGTGGGGGGGGGGGGGGCAAGGGGGGGGGTTGTGAACCCATCCCGCCCTGGCTTTTGCAGGGCTGGAGAAAGAAGAGGCGGGCGGACGGGCAAAACTGACGACGTGTGCAGGGGCAGGGCGAAGCTTTCAAAAAAAAAAATTGGCCCAATGTTCTAACGGCAGGACTGACTCCAGTTACACACTGCGTGTGTGCGTATGAGGCCACAGCTGTAGCGCATTGGGATCACCCAAGGGATTCCCCCCCCCCCCCACTAATGAAACGCACAACACGGTCGGCTTCAAAACCTGGCGGCGGATTTGGCCTCGCCGCCGTCTTGGACTCGCGCACTCCCCACACGCCTCGCTCGATCGATCCGCCGTAGAGAGGGGGGGGGGAGATGTAGGAGGGGGGGGGGGGGGAATCCACTCTGGTTGTGTTTTTGTGTGGTCGCGATGAGCTTCACAAATCTGTGTTTTTTTCTCTCTCTCTCTTCTCTTTGGTTATGCGTCTCTTAGCGGCGAGTGCTGTGTTTTGTAAATGAAGTAGAGCCAGTATTTGTGTTTATGTATAGTGGTGGTGGTTGTGGTGGTGGTTGCCCATCGAAACACAATCCCAAGCTGAGCTCTGCACGACTTTAGACGTCTCATGATTCTGGGTGCATTCCAGGTGATTTGGTCATTTGTTTTAGACTGCTGATGAGGTGGAGGGGACGGGCGCGCTACGTTGTTACAGGCAGCAGACGACAATGCAGCAGAATCCACTGTTGTACTGTCCTTCTATGCCCCCCCCCGCCGCCTTCATCGACCTCCACTGACCAGCATGGGCGAAGAGCGGTGAAGACAACTCCCACGAAGCGGCACAGCACGTGGGGGGAGGCCCTCGTCCTGCAGTGGATTGGCACAATGGACTGCACCATGCTCTCGTGCTTGCTTGTGTGAAGGTGATCCACACCGTGAGTTACCATCCACCCGTCGTTTGTCGGTTTATTGCTGTGAGAGAGAGAGAGGGAGGGAGAAAGGCAGAGGAGGAGAATAAATCCATGCAGCATTTCTGACCAATCGTGCCGTGCGCAAGAAGCTCTTGGCCCGGGGGCTGCTCTTGTGGGCCAATCGATAGCACGATGAATATATATCTTCCGTGCGGCAAGTGTGCAGGCGGTGCAATTGCTCACTGCACAAAGACCACTGCACTGGGTCGTGTGCACACTCCATGCTGCACGCTCCTGTGCGTGCGTGCAGTGAGCGATGACGTAGCGGTGAGCGCGCCGTGCTACGAACCCGTCGACCCGAGTTCGATTCCCGCACATGGCCACAACCAGCGATTATTATTTGAACTGGTCCTGGGCCTGCCCTAGGTCGACGCAGCCTCAGCTGTAGACGTCGCCACTTGGAAACACAAAGGCGGCCGGGCGTGGTGTTGGCCACCCACTCCCTTGTGTACCGTGTCGGATTTCATGGGTGCACACGCCACTGTGGGTCATTGGCATTTGCTATCAAGTGTGCAGGTGGTGCAATTGCGCGAGGTGGTTCAAAGGCTGGTGTGGCCCAGTCCATGGAGCTTACGAAGAGGTAGGGTTGGGGAAATTGGACTTGGAGCCCCCCAGCATTTCATTCATTGCACCCAGGACCCATGCCAACCAATGCTACACCACTGTCATCTTCATCATCATTGCACTTGTATGGTGTCTTTTTACATTCACGTTACAAATAATTTTGTGCACAGTTGGATACAGAGAATGCCCTTTTGAGGACGGATACGTTTCCAAATGTATCTTAAATATTGCAATACTGTACTCTCAACAGAATCGTTCGCCAACTGAATGGGTTACTGAAGAGCACATCCTCCCATTGTCACAATATTAGAGGGCATTATTTGACCTCCCTGATGTTCACTGCGATTAGGAAATGCCATCGCGGCTGTGCGTCTCGGTGCAGAAATACATCATCAGCATCAGCATCAGCCATGGTATGGTCACTGCTGAATTTAGGGTTTCCCTAGACATGGCCGCTTCTCGCAGTCTTGCAAAGCGACAGCTGCTGCACGCCAGCTGATTTGTTAAGAATCGTGGGCTTGGTGGTCAAAAATAAAGACGGAGACTCAGAATCTTTATTTAGACCGGAGGAGGAATCCGATGAGCTGTGATGCTTTTTTTCCACAGACGATCCAGCAGGGACGGGTTAATGAGTTACATCAACAAATAATACGAAAACAATTATACGAGTAAATGATAGATAAATTGGCAAGCAAGTCGCTTACTAATTAAAAAAAATAATTTACATAAAGTGTAGAAGTAAAAATTGCACGACATACATTGCTGCAGATTTGTCAAAAAGCTTGGGGCAAGGCAGCAAAACAACAACAGTCCCAGACCACACCAAGTCAACAACACACAGTCCTCAATTACATTGGACATTAATATTGAACTATCGATACACGGGTAAGATTCAAATTTAGAAATCACATTGGCAAATTTATAGTGGCAGCCACAAGTCAGAAATGCACTCCGATATATACTGTACTATGTATAAAAATACAGTTATTGTATGTATACTTTTAAACACTCGTGCCTTACTATGATAAGCCCCGTAACATGATAAACTAACGGTAATATAGGTGATGGGGGAAATTTTTTTAATTAAGCGGATTTTATGTTTTGTTATTCTGAGAAATGCAATATTATATAATCAAACATCTCCTTTGAGCCTCCATAATTTCTGGGAATCCACTTTATTACCACACCCTGTGAGCTCTCTTATCCGAACATTTTTCTTTAAACCATTGTGCGTAAGGATTACGTGGGTCTTATGTTACATGTCTTTAGCTGTGAATAGGTGGCGGTGATAACTCGGTCACCAGATCCTCTGCTTTGAATGTTGATTAAAATAATGCTAACGATGTATTAATGTACCGTATATCCATTTACCAATCCACTGCTGGATGAGAGCCTCCCGCACACTGTGAGGGTTGTTTAATCATAGTTCCCCGTGCCGGTGAGTTTGTGATATGTTAACTTCCTCGCCTGGTACACAGGAGGTCGTGGGTTCAATCCCAACCTTGACGCCTGCTGCTGTATATTTGTAGTTTGCGTGTCTCTCTCCCCGTGGCCACGTGCATTTTTCTCCAGGTCCTCCGGTTTCTCCCTCTACAATAAGAATCAACGTCACGCGTTTAGAGCGTTTGGCCACGATAAATCCCACATTATGACAGGCCACTTCGTTGAGCTACCATTTGCGGCCAGGTCGCTTCTGAAAAATAGATCTACATAGCTCAGTGGGCCTTACCTAGTAAGATAAAAAAAAAGTTTCGATTTAAAGCTTTCGTGACTGCAGGGATTCATCTTCTTGGTTCACGTAGAAGGGAAATAATAAAATAATAAAAATTAAACATAATAAAATGCAATTTTCACGACGTTTCGGCCACAACGCAAGCAGCCGTCCTCAGGTGAAGAACAGGTCTGTCGGAAAGACAGCGTCTGAATGATTATTATTTTATTATTTCCCTTCTACGTGACTTTACCGAAAGAACCAAGAAGATAAAAAAAGTGTTTCGTTTTGGTGAAGGCGGAATGACTACCAAGAAGGGTTGAGATGTAGCTCGCCACTGATATTAGCCGTGGCCATGAATACAAGCCAGCTCGCCGGGGTCGTAGTGCAGCGTGTGAACCGCTGTGCCACAATTCCACCCATGCCGCCTCAGAATCTTTCTTTATCCTGGAGAAATCCGATGAGCTATGAAGAACGTATCAGCAACAAACAGTACACCAACACGATAGGGCTTGCAAAGTATAGGAAAGGTAAACAAAACGCAAAATAAATGTAAATAAATAAAGTTTACGAGTTAAAATTGTGTAAGACATTTCGCAAGCTTGGACAAGGCAGCAAAGCAACAGGAAAAAAACCAGTCCCTGACCACACCAAGACAACACACACAGTCCCTCAGTGAAATTCATATTTTGTATCTACATATGGTAACTCCTATGATAGCAAAGTAGGATATTGTTTTTTTCTCTCTCTGTATGTTACTCTATAATAAGTCCACTTTGCTAAGCACTGTGGCGCTGCTCCCCCATGCTCCCAATTTAAGGATTACACGCAGTTTGTTTAATGACTTGAGCTGTGAGTTGTGCGGGAGTTATTCAGATGCCTGGTACTTTGAACTGGATAATGAACCAGGCCAATCGAGTGCTTTCTAAGCCGCAGCTTTCACAGTTATTAATGAAAAGTCGTCCTATACAATTGAAAGTAACCCCCCCCCTCCCCCTCTTTAAGTTGTGTAATTGTAGATGTATTACAAGATTTGCATGAGTCTATTTAGCATTTCCTGCAAGTACAGAGGTGTACACAACAAAACACAGCATTTGTGTTTGAGCACCTGGTGCGGTGGTGTGTAAGCATCGCCACTGGGGAGACAAAGGCGGTCGGGCGTGGTGCTGGCCACCCACCCCCTCGTGCACCATGCTGGCTTTCATCGGTGCTTGCTAACAGCACTTGTCCCAAAAGGTGGTTAAGGCTATATGGGGGATTTCGATTTAAAGCTTTTGTGACTGCAGGGATTCATCTTCTTGGTTCTTTCGGTAAAGTCACGTAGGAGGGAAATAATAAAATAAATTAAAAACCATTTCTCACGACGTTTCAGCCACAACGCAAGCAGCCGTCCTCAGGTTGGACAGCCCTGTTCTTCATCTGAGGACGGCTGCTTGCGTTGTGGCCGAAACGTCGTGAGAATTTTATTGTGTTTCATTTTCATTATTTTATTATTTCCATTCTACGTGACTTTACCGAAAGAACCAAGAAGATATATGGGGGATCTTTATATTTTGTGTGTGAGTCTAAGAGTACGTGTGTTAGTGTAAGAGTGTGTGTGTGTAAGAGAGTTTGTGTGTGAGTGTAAGAATGTGTGAGTGTAAGGGTATGTGTGCTTATGGGGAACGGTAGTTTAGCGGTTAGTACAGCACTTGCCCCAACAGTTAAAAGCTCTACATGGGATTTTTGTCTTTGTGTGTTTTGAGTGTAAGGGTGTGTGTGTGTATGTAAGTGTAAATATGTGTGTTGAGTGTAAAGGTATGTGTGAGTGTAAGGGTGTGTGTGTAAGTGTAAGGGTAGTGGTGACTGGTGAGTGTAGCGGTTAGTAACCCGGCGACCCGAGTTTGATTCCGGCTCACGGCCAACACTAGTGGTGATTATCTGAACAAGTCCTGGGCCTCCCCTAGGTCGACTTAGCCTTAAATGAGTACCCAGAGCGGTGTGTAAACATCGCCACTGGGGACACAAAGGCGGCCGGGCGTGGTGCTGGCCACCCACCTCCTCGTGTGCCGTGCCGGCCTTCATAGGTGCTCGCTAACAGTACTCGATCCAACAGTCTAAGGCTATACGGGGGATATTTGTCTTTGTGTAAGGGTATGTTAGAGTGTACGAGTGTGTTGGTCTGTGAGTGTGAGGATATGTGTGTATAAGACGATGTGTGTGTTTGGGGGGGGAGTCTGTTAATACACAGCAGACCTGAATACAATAGTGCTTCCTGTTTTTTCAGTGCAATGTTTTCCTCTTTTGGTCTTTGAATTCATTTATTTTTTCCTTTTGAGTGCAATACGTGTTCTGGATTGGTCAACATCATACCTTCGTTTTTAGCCACCAGTACTGCAGTGCCAGCCACATCCACCCACGACATTGCAGAGTTCGCTTCTTCCCATGACTTTAACCGGCACACACGTTGTGTGCGTCAGCAAAGTATCATCCGAATATTTACAGTGGGTGCCTTTTTACGGCGTAACATCTGAAACGTGTTTACTGCCCGTCAGTTAATATTTTATTACAAGAATTAAAATGTGGGGGGGAGGGGAGGCGGTGGTGAGCGGTGTGTTACGACATTTTTCGTGATGATGCTCTGGAGCCGGAGTGGGTGACCCGAGTGTGATCCCTGACCACGGCTGACATCAGTGGGGCCGGTGATATCTGAACCGTAGTCAACGTTGCAAAAGCAGCACATGGGCGGTTTCGGTCTCAACCTATCCCCGACTCTCAACTCACTTCATCAACCCACGTGGCCCGGCGTGGTTAAGTATGGTCAAACATACCCCCACGCACCGGCATGGACTGACGAGACCTCGTACGTTAGATTATATTATTCAACGCTGCTTTAGCTAATACGTCTCTTAGTTCACTGTATAATGGATATTTTATTTCGTAGTGAATTGCTCTGTGAGGACTCGCACAGGAAATGCTTAGTTGCTCTTGTAGGCATGGCCACATGTAATTTACTGAGAAATGCTTTAAGATCAAGATTATTAAAATTATACTCGCAGTGCCACTTTACAGCGTAACGGTATTACGTTTCAATACGGTAAACTCTCGATGCAGGAATGCGGTGTGTATATGATCGCTTAATGTTCGTGTATGTAGTGAGACCGAATACACTGGGTTTTCAGAATGCGTGTAACTTGAGGTCAATTTGACCTTTTAAGTTTTGGCTTATTCTGTTCTTGGAAAATCATCGGCTGTCCCCTTTATGGTCCGTATAATAACATAAAAAAAGACAAAGTGTTTCCCTCTTCCGAGACGCATAGTCTACGGAGGCAAGTGCTGTTTGCTAGTGCCTCCTTAAGACCAGCAAAACACGTGAAGCTTTACTATGGCCAGCAACATTGTCCAGTTGCCGAACGGATACATTGTAAGGTCTTACTTATTGCACACAAAGTACCCGCCACAAATGAACCACAATGCCTCGCTGATCTCGTCAAGGAGCATAAACCATCACGCGAACGGCGGTCATCCTTGCAGCAGTGGCTTTTGGCTGGCCATCGAAGAATAGACGGTCACTGCATCACGCGCTTTCAGATGCGCTTCTGCGGCCGTCTGATACGAGGAAGCCAGCCACTGGGAGCTATGCACTTTTAAATCTAGATTGACAACTCATTTCTTGAGAACTGCTTTTTGTGTTTAGTTTGTTGTCTTTCCCCCGCACCTTCGATTATCACGGTTGGCTACGTGAACGAAGTTCAACATACATACATGCATACTGCTGTGGCATGGATCAGAGACATGGGCGTTGATAAAGAACGTGGAGCAAAATACATAAAGTGGCGTACAGAAGATGAAATACTATTTTTTCATCCCGGCATATTGTTATGTTGCTTGCAATTACACTATGTAACACAATTTTTGTTCCTGGGTAGTAATTGTCATTTCGTAATTGCTTATGTCTAAAAAGTATTAAAAAATGTCTATTATTCCCCACAAACTTTGCTTTTGTGACCAGGACAGTGATATTTTGAAATTTACCTATTTTCTCAACGAGTAAACGGGCAAA
Source organism: Entosphenus tridentatus (assembly GCA_014621495.2). Taxonomy (NCBI): domain Eukaryota; kingdom Metazoa; phylum Chordata; class Hyperoartia; order Petromyzontiformes; family Petromyzontidae; genus Entosphenus; species Entosphenus tridentatus. Next base: position 9,069,864 of record CM025654.2, on the reverse strand, counting down.
TTTGTGTCTTTTCATTCACATAAAGTCAGAAAAAAACAACATGAATCAAAATGAACATAGATTTGTTTTACTAAACGAACCCGAAAATTGTTACACAGTGTAATTAAGCGCATTAAACGTTTTTAAAAGCCACAGTGTTTAAGACGTAATTTTAACTGTAATAAAAAAAAGCGAGTGGACTTGGGCAGGACATGTCACTTGGAGAAGGGATGATGATCGGTGGTCGAGAAAAACGACGCAGCGCCAGCCACGGGAGGGGGGGGGGGGACGTGCCCGATAGGATGGCAACCCGTGGAGACTGAGCGATGGAACCAGCCCCGTGTGCACGTGCTTGGTGGGTCGTTAGATCGCAGGGCCCACGCGCGTGTGTTTTGTGGGGAGAGTGGTTGTGTCGCGGTGAGTGCACTGCGCTATAAACCCGGCGACCCGAGTTCGATTTGCACTCACGGCCAACATTGGTGACGAATATCTGAACTTGTCCTGGGCTTCCGCTAGGTCGATTGAGCCTGAAATTAGTACCTGGCGCAGTGCGTAAACATCGCCACTAGGGATACAAGATGTGTGCCACAGTGCCGGCCTTCGTAGGTGCTCGCTGACAGCACTTGCCCCAAAAGTCTGTTTAAGGCTATATGGGGGATCTTTGTCTGTTATGTTGGTGCCTATTAGTGGCGGGGGAGACGGTCTGTTCCATGGTTTGCCCCCCCCCCCCCACCTCGTGCTCCACATGATGCGACCGCAAGAACAAAGGCGCCTCTGAACGATCCAAACACCCTCGACGCAAACCGCGCAAATATCTGGCAGCGAAAGAGGCCGAACGAGAGCAAAATACAAAAATCAAAGTCTCAACCGCTACACCAACCGCTCCGATGCCACAACGTCGCGGCGTTCAACTCTCCGCGTCATCCCGCAGTTTCACTCGCTGGACGAGCCCCGCAGACCACGGCTTGAACGATTTCCGGGGGCGTCCGTAGCGCGCGCCGGAGGAGCCGCAAGCCGCAGCGAAGATGTATGCTGGATGTGGTGTTGCCGTGCGGAAATGTTTTCTGGGTCACGAGCTCTCGAGATTTAAGCCCCCCTGCATTTCGACCGTCTGAAACGCGTTAATCCACATCCACTTACTAGTTCACGTGCTCTTCGCTGCACTTGGCTTCTAAAGTATCGATTACACGGGGGAGCCCGAGCTTCTGAGAAGCCAACTCCCTGCCCCCCCTTTAAGATATTAATACCATGCGTCCTACTAACTGCCTTCATCGTGCCTCCACCGTGACTCTGGATCCCGTGATCGCTAGTGGGTCCTGTGGCCCGGCTGCGCGTGGTGCAGATTTGGCTTTCGCATGCCCCGGACCGCACGCCAATTATCTACTGACGACAAGCCGCTCGCTGACTCTCAAGAATCCGTTTTTCAGGAGGGTTCCGTCCCACGGCGTTTGGGACGATTCCGCGTGAAACGGGTGGCTTCACGTGGGAGGACGCCGGGAAAACGTGGAGACGACAACCCACACGCCCTCGCGCACGAGGTCGGTGGGGTGGGCAGCACTCAGCTGTGCCGCCTCGCGGCCACGCGCAAGCCGCACGCCAACAACACCACCCGGCAACGGTCTGGCGGTTCGCCCACGTCCAAGAACTTGCCACGCTCAAAAAATCCTGCTTCGCTTTGCGAGGTCCGACGTCATTGGGTGCATTTGGGCGGGTGATTCGTTCGTAGAGGGTCTGTGAAGGCAGACCATCGTGATGCGGGCGCGACTAACGGCAGTCTAAAATAACGCGAGAAAAAAAACGATGCTGTTTTTAAACTGAACTTATTCTTTCGCGCCATACATAGCCAACCGTGCTCATCGGAGCTGTTTTACGAACAAGACCATGAAAACACAGCCGTCGATGGGTTGCAGATGCCGCATTACCATATCGCGCGTTGTTAGTTCGGTAATAGAGCCTGTTGTATACCGATGTAACGTAGCGGATGCTCGATGTAATTTGGTACAATTGAAATCCGATTCAGCATCACCCTGCGCGTGTGTGTGTTGTGTGCGCACGCGGCAGGGATTGAGCGGTAGTGTAGCGGTTAGCGCGTTGCGCTACGAACCCAACGACCAGAGTTCAATCCCCACTCACGGCCAACACCAGTGACGATTAGCTAAACCAGTCCTGGGCCTCCCCTAGGTAGACTCAGCCTCAAATGAGTACCTGGTGTAGTGTGTAAACATCGCCACCGGGGAGACAAAAATGTCCGGGAATTGTGTTGGTCACCCACCCCCTCGTGTGCCACCGTGCCGGCCTTCATCGGTGCTTGCTAACAGCACTTGCCCCAAAAGTCTGTTAAGGCTAGACGGGGGGGGGGGGGGATCTTTGTCTTTGTGCACCCACGTGACAGTTAATATTACGCACGTTCTGCAAATTGGTCGAGTATTTTTAGCGCGAATTATCCGCATTGTTGGCGCTGCGTGAGTCATGATTAGTATTTATTTGTGGTACGTTTAAGGCTAACTGCATCCCCACCTCCTATTGGCAACTGCGACAAGTCGCCGGGAACGTGCCATGCACTGAAAGCATTTCAATTCGGAGATCCTACGGCGTGCAGTGTACTACCTTGTGTTGAAGAATGGACCCATGGAGATGATGTCATTGAGTTGCTAACCATTTGGAGCCACTTCAGTCAGCGTCCTCATATTAAGTGGTGCAATGAGATTTTGTTGCATGGCAATCAAACCGAATTGTAGAGTTGTCATAGCTGGAATTATACAACATACGTTTAAAGTTTTTTTTATAAACAGGATGCTGTTTTCCCCAATTACATTGCAATTGTGCTGTCTGTGTGTCATGCCATGAGACTTAATGTTTATTCGCAAATTCTCAGAGATAGCAGCGTACCGCAGCGCTGGAAGATGACATCACAGAACTAGTTTTGAGGTCACTTCCTTCATTCGGCCTCTTTAGCCGCCACCCTTTAGCCACAGCTTTCAGTGCCCTGCATTGAACGTCCGTCGCAACGTCCCCTCCGTCACAAGAGCTTGACGTTCCGAGAGATGTAATTTTGCCGGCGTTGAGACCATCGACTCCACCACGCTTAAGAACTAAAACCCGTACTCGATCCTCCGACGAGCACAGCGGTTCCGTTAGACAGTGTGGCCCCCATGAGACCCCCCCATCCCCCCGAGCCACCGAAAAAAGTTTCCGGTTGTTGACTCCCCATGGAGGCGCGTAACACAATGCACCGGGTTCGCCTTTTTGAAAGATCGTTCCGTACGCTCACGGACGCATGTTGCGTACGTTCGCGCGTGCAACAACGTGTCACATCCCACCTGCGTGCGTTTTACGTCGGCGTTTTTGAACCAGCGGCACCAATGCAGCGTTTTTCACGGGCTACGGTGGCGATATTCACATATAGCCAACTAAATCGCATAATGCTGCCAAGCCTGAAGTTTTTGATCTTTTAAGAGTAGCGGCATTATTCAATGTATTCAATACTACCACTGTAGCATTGATGCCTAAGGTAATTGACAGACACTGGTGCGTGTGATTGGTCAATATAAAAATTTTAAATCCTGCAGTGCTACAGATTTCACATTCATGCCATTCAGGAGTTCGGGGGAGCAGGGTGTGTATAGACCCAAATCCATCCCTTGTTCATTTCAATCGTGACTCCGGATCACGACAGCAGAATTACGAGGCAGGAAAGAGTACAACAATTTTTTTACGTGACTATTTATTAATTCGAACCACACACGCGCACTCATGAATCATGGCAATACGTGGAATCGCGATGGGCAGGAGGTGCATAGTTTACACGGCTGCATCCCAAGCTCACGTGCGTCATCCTGTGCTGCCTTTGTCTTGAAGCCCCGCAGGGAAATGACCAAGTTAAGCCATCACTGGCTTTTGCCTGAGGTCTGTATCCCATTAACAGCAGGATTGACCAGTCACTGTGTCACTGGTGCTGGCAAAGTTACACAGCCACCCCCCTGCGCCCCCCCCCCCCCCACTTAAAAATACCACAGCTGAAATTCTCACAATATTTTCCTGGTGGCTCTGAGACAGAGTAGGTGGCACCACCACAATAGCGAGCCGTATACTTGATGTGGTGTGCCATGCGAGGATCGCTGGTAGACTTAAGGAGGTGGCGTTGAACTAGCAGCCACATCCATAGCGGGATATACATTTACTAGACGTGGTGTGCAGGATACTGACATCGTTTTTGGACTGCTGGGAGACCAGCTGAAGTGGGTGCCAACTGACAAGCAGCCACAGCCTGAGTGAGAGATAGACCGGATGTGGTGTGCCGGGTGCAGAGACATTTTCTGGGTCGGTGACCCAGACGCACGCAGCTGAAATGAACCCCCCCCCCCATTCGTCAAGAAGACGAATGGCTGGAAGTTGGTGAGTGTGGAGGCGGAGGATACGGGGGGGGGGTGGCTGGCCAGTATCAGTACCTCCGCAAAGCTTTAGTCACGGCCGCTTTTGGGGCCAGCGCAGCTAAACTCGCCAGCTGCCAGGAAACCGAGTGCGCGCCCTCTGATGTGGGCTCGGCTCTGGGATGCTTGAAGTGAGCGGGGGCCCCCCCTCCATCCACCCCATCGTCTTCTTCTTCTTGTTCAGCTGCGCTGCTGCCCACAACTTTTTTTAATTAATGTGCACGGGGGTCTGCGTCACACGTGTGGGTCGGCCACCGCCACCGCCTGAGATTCGAACCGTCTGTGAGAAAGCGAGCGAGCGAGCGAGCGGGAGATTGAGTGAGTGGTGCGTGCGTGCTGCTTTGAACGTGGAATCTTTTCACGGCTCTGTCATTTTTCACCAGGGGCTGAATTTAGGGCGTTTTGGGTCCCCAGCAGGAACCAACGAATTTGGGAATCCAGCCACCGGATAAACCTGTGAGTGTGTGATTCTATGCACGTGCATGTCGTGTGTATGTGTGGGAAGCGGTGGCGCGGTGGTTAGCGCATTGGGCTGTGAATCCAGCTACCTAAATTCAATTCCTGCTCATGGCCAATATTAGTAGAAAGTTTTTGAATTGGTTTCGAGGCCTCTTCCAGGTCTACTCGGCTTCAAATGAGCACCGGGTGCGGTGTGTAAATATCAGCACTCAGGAGACACGGTGCTGGCCACCCACCCCCTTGCGTGCCATGCCAGCCTTGATAGCTGTTCACCAACGGTACTTGCCCCAATAGTCTGTTAAAGGCTATACAGGGGGATCTTTGTCTTTTGTATATGTGTAGATAGTAGTGGTACAGTGGCTCATCAACTTCACTCTTCAATCCCCGGTGACCTGGGGAGATGAAGGCAGCCAGATGTGGTGCTGTCTCATAAGCCCCAAGATGACCGCTTACAGCCACCCAGGCATTGAGCAGACACCCATTTGTCATGCCAGCCTTCTAACAGCGCTGGCCCATACAGTTTATAGGGCGAACGGGGAATCTTAATCTTGTGGGTGTGTGTGGGGAGCGGTCGGGCAGTGTTTAGTGCTTTGCGGCGCTACGAACCCAGCGGCGTTCAATTCTCGGCTATGACTAACATCGGGGGTGGGGGGGGGGCGAATTAAATCATAACTGGTCCTGGGCCTCCCCTAAGTCAACTCGGCCTTAAATGAGCAACTTTTGCTGTATATATCAACAACGGAGAGGCAAAGGCGGCCGGGTGTGGTGCTGGCGACACCACCGGCATGCGCGCCGTGCCAGACGTAGCAGGTGTTCACTCGCAGGAGTTTCCCCCAAAAGTCTCCTACAGGCTACACGGCGTTCATCTTGGTCTTGCGTCCGTGCAGGCGTGTGCGTGTGCAGTGTATGTCATTTATCAAGCGTACATTTCAGCGTGCCTCATTTCCCAAAGGTGCGGTAACACGTTCGGCGTGGCCTACCTATTTTTTTTCTCGCCCCGCGAGCGTGCCGAGGGGGTCACGGGCCTCCTCCGTGCACGGACGGACGAGGTCCGGATCCGGCGCTCGCAGATGGGGGCCCTGCAGCTGCGCGCCGCCGGTGACCGGCGCAGACGTCAACGCGTGTAGCGTGGCGTGTCGAGCGATCTCACACCCGCGGCCGTAGCCGTGCGCGCGCGCGCGCACACCCGCATTGCAAGACGCCCAGAAGGTTCCCCGAGGCCAAAGGAGCTGGAGGACTGGGGTAACGAGATGTCAACTACGTCGCCTGGTATACAGGAGGTCGTGGGTTCGATCCCGACCCTGACGCCTGCTGTATATTTGGAGTTTGCGCCTCTCTCTCTCTTCGTGCTCTCGTGGATTTTTCTCCGGGTCCTCCGGTTTTTCCCTCCGCATTGAAAAACATGCGTCGCTTCTGAAAAAGAGCTACATAGCTCAGTGGGCCTTACCTGGTAAAATCACGTTTTTTTTTATATAGAACTACTTTCTATGTTAAAAATTTTGCCCTGCCACGCATCTCCGATTAGCACGGTTGGCTACTTAGGGTGCAAATTAAGCTCTACATACATACAGAATGCCACGTGTGCCCCCTTTAATTCATTAGTGGCAAACAAAAACAGACCCGATGGGGTGGGGATGGGGTGGGGGGTGGCCCTCTCTTGTTTGAGGCCTGGAGCAGGTTTCCCGAATTTCTCTCCCAAGCCACTCAGAGCGGGGGGGGGGGGTCGTGGAGAGTGCTATAGAGAGATGCACACTCCACTTTTCGCCGTGCGTGATCACAGCGTGCACGTCCGCAGCGGCGTGTGGCATGGGTACGCGGCAGCGTGAGAAGCGGGGCAGGGATGCAGGAGAGTCTCACGGTGGCCTTTGCAACTCTTGCGAGTGTGTGCTGGGCCATTGTCACGCGGTAGAAAAAAATTGGGTGCGGCCGCATCTTTCCACGGTGCTCCGATTGATCGACTCGTTCAGTCGATGGGAGGCGAATTTGCGTAACGGTGACCCGCGATCGTCCCCGTGCGTGGCACGAGGTCCATGTGCGTTGTGCCCTCAGCATCCCAGATATTGGTGCCACGTGACCTTGCCTCGAGGGAGAGCTCTCTCTCGCTTCATTTTCTTGAGTGCTGGAGAAGTTTGATGTTTCCATTTTGGTGCCAGGGGTCATAATGGTGAATCCAGGTCTCGTCACCGGTAATAAATCACCGCTTGAACGCGTCCCGATCTGCCTCCATCGGGTCGAGCTCGTCACAAGAAGTTATCGGACGCTTCCTCTTGATGTCGCTTGTCATCGTTTCTTTGAAGCCGGAGAGCGCACACCCATAGCCGTGTATGATAATGTGTATACGCTCATAGCTGTGTGTACCACAGAGTGTATACACTCATAGATGTGTGTACCACAGAGTGTATACACTCATAGATGTGTGTACTACAGAGTGTATACACTCATCGCTGTGTGTACTACAGAGTGTATACACCTATAGGCATGTGTACTATAGAGTGTTTACACCCATGGACACGTGTGCCATTGAGCAATCTCAACTCGAATCCCTATCGAGCGACCCGCGGTACAACCTGCCGCGATTACCAACCATCAGGTGCGTGCAGAGTGCGTCGGTTTCAGTTTGACGCTCCACTGGAAACGATGGCTAATCACGAAACCGCGGACCGTAGGGATGGTGGTGGGGGAGGTGAGGGGGGTCACGAGGAATTGCAGTTGGGAACGCGGCGAGAGCGCCCAAAGAGCTGGAACACCGCTACCGAGCTCACGTTCGGGATCCATCCCTGAGTCTTGAGCCAGTATCAGCAACAGACTCAAAACGTTGTTGTTGTTGTTTCAGAGAGCCGACTTCAATGTGTGATTGATGCACATTCGTGATGGACTGGACTCGTAAGAGTGCGCAGTGACAAATGTTCTTACTTGCGTTCAGGCGACAGCAGCAGCACCAGCAGGGCGATCTGTGGAGTGTGGCTGCTGACAGCGGTGAGCAGTGCAGCGTAGAAGCTTGCCCAGCACCAAACTTTTTATTTTCAGCCAATCTCGCTCGCTCGCTCGCCTGCGAAGTGTTTTGTTTGGCTCGAGTGGTCCACCCGGGGCTTGAACCCCACGATCTCAAGGGTGCCGACCGACTCGCGCAGTGACTCTTCAATGAGTCACCTCCGTGTCTTGTCTGTCTCGAGGATTGCTCACGGATCTATTGTTAGGTCGTGACTGTGGCGTCCAGCAGATGGTTGCTGATGCTGCAGCGGAAGTGCCATTGTCTGCGATGATGTGGAAGGCGGTGTTCTCGGTGAAGCCAATTCACAGATTAATTAGAGGAGCGCTCACTTTTTTAAATCCTTTATATTAAGTTCACTTGCTTGCTTGCGCGCTTACGACCGTGCAAATTTTTCGGTCGTTTTTTAACCCACTTCCCGTGATCCAGTCGAGCTGACATTTTCCACACAGACTCGTTGTGTGTGAATAATGTTTTCCAAAATTTTACACTTTTTAGGATTTTTTAAAATATTTAATTACCAATTGCTTAATGGTGGCAGGCAATCATCTGACCCATAGGTGGCAGCCATCTCAAGCCAGAGGACGAGAGGACTCTAGCCGCCATATAAAGGATTCAGTGAAAAACTTTGTTTTTACGGGTTAATTTTTTTATCGACATCATATATGGGCAAGGAGTGGAGCGATTGTCCATTGGTTAACCCGATGGAACCCCGATCACGAGATAACATTTTGCACACATCGGCATGGTAATAGCCTTGCAGGGGCATATTCAAACACATATTTAATGAAGCCTAATCGTTTGTTAGGTTGTGAGTAAGAGCGGTGAGTTGGAAATGGCACCGTAAAACACATTTATGAAGGTGATCTAATGACGGAGTCACCGTGGCATTGAGGTCAGCGCGTTGCACTCTGAATTATAAGGTTCTGGGTTCAATACCCAGTCGAGACCTGGTAGGCTCCTTGCAGTCGATTTGTGTTTGGGTATGTAGGTATGTTGAACTTCTTTCTCACGGTACGTAGCCAGCCGTGCTAATGAGAGGTGTGGGTGATATCTGAACTGGTCCTGGCCCGACCTTCACCAGCCCATACGCACCACGGTGATGGAGTTTGGTGAAACAACCCCCTCGACTCACACAGCACGGCGAGGCCCTCTTCCAGCGGTCTATTGAAGCTTTATTTTGTGTAACCAGGATTAGTCTCGTTTGCAAGAGTGATCGGGGTTCAAGAGTCTGCCAGCCGGGCACGATGATTGCTGCTGTGTGTATAATCCCAATTAAGTAATCTGTGAAGTAATTTTGGTCAATTTGGACCATAACGCCTGCACACGATGGTGTGGTCATGGTCCACGGTGACGAGATGTTAACTACCTCGCCTAGTATACAGGAGGTCGTGGGTTTCATCCCGACCCTGATGCCTGAATATTTGGAGTTTGCATGTTTATTTCACCGTGGTCATGTCGATTTCTGTTTGGGTACTCCGGTTTTTCCCTCCACATTTATAATCATGCGTTTAGAGTATTTGGCTGCTATAAATGTCCACATGACGATGAGCCACTTTGTTGAGCTATCATTTGTGGCCAGGTCACTTCTGAAAAAGTTAGCTGGTAAAATTAATATGGTTTATATAAAAAAACACATAGGAATTCAGGGTGTCGATATTCTTGGGTCTTTCAGTAAAATCACGTAGATAGGTTCAATTAAAGTAGCAAAAAATAAGAAAAAATAGTCAAGAAATAGAGGGTGCTTAAAAAAAATGTTAACACTTCGGAGAATTTGCAACAATGCCACAAGAAATGTGCCTCCGGGCTTTGGAGACCACCTGGAGAAGATTCCAGGCACGCGTTGACAATGATGGCGAACAAGTGAAGCTATTAACATACATCTGTTATCACGTCACAGTCTATTATCCATTCTATATCCTTTAAAACGATAGTCCCATATAGGTGTTAACATTGTGTTTGACGCGCCCTCTATATACCCTTGCAAATTACTTCGCGGGGATCTCTGAACGTCCGCTGCGAAGCAGGCGGGCGGCGAGGAGCTGTCAGCTGGGCCGTTCAGCACCGGCGGTGACACTTAGTGGCGGCCGCTGAATTCGACGCGCGAAGCCTCTGCCACGAGCGGCGGCGGTGGACGCGCTGCCGCTGGCTGGTGCCGCCACCTCGAGCTTCGTGAATTCGGATCGTGGACGGGAGGGCTCTTGTTTGTTTGTTTGTTTTGCATGCGGTGGCATTCACCACTGGTCGAATATTCTATTCTATTCACCAAGATGCTTGCCGACGAGAGTACAACGTGGCAAGATAAGGGATGGGGGATCGGGTAGTGGCAAGGGTGGAGGGAGCGAGGTGGAGGCATTGAGGGCGTTAGGCGGTGTTCCTTAGGGGGTAGCAAAAGAGGAAGGGAAAAGGCGAGTGGAGAAAAGAGATAGGAGCTGAGGGCAGTGTGAAAAAGAGGGAAGCGAGTGGGAGAGTCGGATGTGGAGAGGGAGTTTGTTCCAGTGTAAGGGGGGAAGCAGCGAGAAGGAGCGAGGGCGAGATTGGGCACGGGTTGGAGGAGGGGACACCAAGAAGATGGGCAGCTCGTGACCGGAGCGGGCGTGATGGGACATATCAGGGAATGAGAGAAGACAGATAAAGGAGGGGGGGGGGCAGTCCATAAAAAGCTTTGAAAACTAAGGTGAGTAATTTAAAGAGGCAGCGGTGATATTGCCCAGCCAACGTCAAGAGCGCGTAATCAAAACCGCTGCTACCAGCACCACGGTTGTGACGCGCGTCCCCCCCCTCCATTTCGGTGCACCGAGCGGGGGGGTGTTGTTGTTGTTTTTAACCGCCGCACACGGTGAAAGTGAACGTTGCACGTGCGATTTAAACCGCGCGCCGATACGATCGCCGCTTGCGAACCGCGTAGAAAGCGCCGCGCGGAAGTAAAACCACCTCCGAGCCTTTCCTGCACCTGGAGATGCGGAGAGTGGACGTGCGGCGACGCTTTCTGGAAGCTTCTCGAGTCTTGGGTGCAATTTTGAGTGCAAAACGTGCACGTGGACGCCGGCCCGTATTGCCAATTCCACTAGAAGTCCTTTTTCCCGATTAGCACACGGAAGGCTACGTACGGTGCGAATGAAGTTCAACATGCATACAGGGCCTTCCCATGCTGTGCGAGGTCGTTGGGGTTATTCGTCAAATCTTGAAATGCTTTGTTGTCCGTTACAGAGACCCGGCCAGGGGAATGTGGAAATTCCAGGTCAGGGTCAGTGGACACAAGTGCAACATTTTTGGCCATTTGAGCAGGAACATGCTTTGACTTAACCGTGGACATCCCGGCTGAAACTCGCAGCACACACGTCTATCTCTCATCCATCATGAGGGTGTCTTTTGGGGGGGGGGGTGGGGGGCTTTAACCCAGGCTCTCAGAAATGCTCGCTCTTGCACTGGTGGTATGAGCTTTATCTCTTGCGGTAAGCCACTCGGCTGCGAGAATTTTCCAAACCACGAAATCCAAGCTGTTTCCAACAAGGTGATCCGGTTTGGCGGTAGCCCACCCCCCTCGCTTCGTGGCGTTACCGCCTACGCATTCCGATCGGTAATTAAAGCCCCTCTATGTGTCTCCTGAAGCTGGATCAGTCCCGATGGAGTTTGACACTTCAGTTTAACACGTAGTAGGCCTTTGTGACCAATATCATCCATAATACAGGTTTTTTTTTGGGTTAGATCGCGTAAATATAAATGTAACCCCGCCACCACCCGACACAGCCAGTTAGTAAGGTTTGTCATGTCAACATAAAATGACAATTCGTTACTCGTACAGCACACCGGTGTATTGGAGAGCAAATCCACAACATTTACAATCTAAATACGACGTTTCGCCAGTAATTACAACCGGCATCATCAGGCGGCAGCCAGATTTGGGGAGAAATCCTCCTGTTTCGTTCCTTAAATAGAGGGATAGATGTGATGACGTCACACGTGAGCCCTTCTCGTGCGAAGTGGGAAGAGTAATGAATGTGTATAAATTACAATGGGAATCCATCCGTGGATGAGGAGTTTGACACTGTTGGCAGTTTGATTGTAAATGTTGTGGCTTTGCTCTCCAACACACCAGTGTGCTGTACCAGTAACGAATTGGCCACGTTTTGTTCACGTGGCAAACCTTGCTAATTGGCCGTGTCGGGTGGTGGCGGGTTTAACGACATATTTATATATTTACATGATCTAACAACAAAAAAACAGTATTATGGATGATATTAGTTGCGAAAGCCTATGTTTTAAAGTCAGGTTGACACTTGGCAAACTGGATAAGTCCGGGTGGAATTTGGCACTGTTGTTGACAGATGCTGGTATCCGTTACCTATCCATGAAGATACCTCTGTATGTACACGTTCGTTTGCCATCAACTCAATTGGCCACCAGCACTATGTCACTCTTGTTCCACGTAAAACAACGTTGGCGCGTAGCAGGATGGATTAATCACGTTCGGGAGACTACTTCTGGGTGACGTGTTTGTAAATTGACGAGTACGGTATATTAGGATGCGTTTGCCACTTCCTTCGGGGTTTGCCCCCCTTCTATCCGTGCGAAGGCTCGGATAATAGGATAACTTTAGAGCTTCCAGAAAAACACTTGGGAATGACTCGTCCGTGGATAAGTGCACCTCCGATTCGCACGGTTGGCTACGTACGGTGCAAAATAAATTCAACATACTTACGCAGGATGAATTGGACACCACTTTTAGCTGACACCTGTCATCATTCGCACAAGAAAGAAAGTTGAACGGGGTAAGAATCCTGGTATGAGCTGTGGATAATCATATTTTCCATGGGAGCATGGATACAGTGCTTGTAGTTACGGATAATAGTGGCCATGGATAAGAGAAGTGTCACTGGTCGATTGCTTTGAATGGCATAATTTCCACTCTGTGGGGTGGAGGGTTGGGTGGTTGGGGCATGAGGTCACCGTGCAGGCTGCGATAAGTCGTGTTGCTGTTTTGTGGGATCTGCGTTGAGCCGCGTGCGGGCAAATCGCATGAGAGGTGCTGGCCTAAAATCGCTCCAGGAGATGTCGCGTGCAACCCCCGAAGGCAGAGCCGGCGATGCGTGCGTGCCTATATTTGGAATAAAAACTTGTGAGTGTTTGTTGTTCCAAAATAACTCTGGACATTTCAGGGTTGTGGTTAGGCTGCAATGCACAGGCGTCAACTAATCACAGGTGCAAAAATAAGTGCACGTATTGACAAAGGGCTGTGGAACATTCGTTTTGCGGTGGCGCTGTGGTTAGCGCTACGCTGCGCTACGAACCCGGCGGCCAACTTGGGTGACGAATATATGAACCGGTTCTGGGCCTCCCCTAGGTCGACTCTGACTCAAATGGTTTCCCTTGTGCGATGTGTAAATATCACCACTGGGGGACAGAGGCGGCCGGGCGTGGTGCTGGTCACCCATCTCCTCGTGTGCCGTGTCGGCCCTTCATAGGTGCTCGCTCACAGCACTTGCCCCAACAGCCTGTTAAGGCTGCACGGTGGATCTTTGTCTTTGTTTGGTTGTGCGTGGGGTACTTGTGTACTTGCATTCGCCAAATAAATACGGAATGGGGGTGTGGATTCAACGTGTGGCGTCTCAAACCGGTCCCGTGCACCTCCACTTCCAACCTACATTGACCAGTGTGGTGAAGTATGGTCAAACAACCCTCATGAGCAGTACGGTATGGGGGAGGCTTTTATTCAGCAGTGGATTGAGACAGGGACGATAATTAAAATGAAAAAAGTAAAGTAAATCTCGATGATTGTGATCGAGTGTCTGATGGAAATTCCAATGATACATTTTCTCAGGGCTAGATAACTGCGATATGGCAGAAATATAGTCGAGGATAACCAGAAACATAAAAAAACTAAATTGTTGAATTGTTGTCCCCAAATTCCACAGTGGGAGGTTGGCCGATTTCACTCGGAGGGCAGTCAGCCTGGAGTTTTGTATTGCTTCCAGACCCGTGTTGAACACTTCCAAATGAATTTGAGTGAATTTGATTCATGACAAGGATGGTTCCGTTCAGCCAGTTCCCCAGAAATATTTACAAAGCAACTTCAAAAACAAAAGACATGTTGCACAAACTCACAAACAAATACAATCCCCCATCATTGGAGAAGCCAGTAAATTCCCTCCCACGGAGTGTGACATTAAAGCCAAGACAAAGCAACAGACTGCTGAAAGCTATTATCTAGTAGGTGTGGTTTGCGTGAGGGTGTGTATTTGCGTGGCCCTTGTAAAGCAAACACACATACAAAGACCCCACTATATATAACGCCTTTTCAGCCTGTTCAGGCAATTGCCGTTGGCCATTACAGGGCACTCGGGCATGGGGTGGTCAGCACCACGCTAAAGTCGCCTTTGTCTCCGCAAGTATTTACACGCATCACCTCGGGTGGTGCGTGTAAATACCTCGGGCACGGGGGTCGGCAAGCAAAATAACAAGAAGAGGCATTTTTTTTGTTTTATTTCGTTTCTCAATTCGCTTCCGCTGGGTGAGGGTCGCGGCGGCGGCATCTTGCGTAGGGCGGTCCGGACCTCCCTTTCCCGTGCAGAATACGAGGCGATGGTCCTTAAAAAAGTAACGCCACGAGGCAGTCCTTAAAGAGCCGCAGGTTTTTGACCCCCTGACCTATGCGAAGCCCAGGACTGGGCTGATGTTGGTCGTTAGCAGGAATGGAACTCTTATTCAAAGGTTGGTGGGCGGCGCATGAGAGTGCTGTTAGCGAGCACCTATGAAGGCCGACACGGCATACGAGGGAGTGGGTGGTCAGCACCACAACCTGGGCGCCTTTGTCTCCCCAGTGTTGGTATTTGCGCACTGCACCTGGTAGCCTCAGACGGCCTAGGCGGAGAGGCCCAGACCCGGTTCAGATATTCGCCACCATTGTTGCTCGCGAGCAGGAATCGAACTCGGGCACGTTGCGGTGTGCTAATCGCTGCGCCACCGCTCCCCACAGCTCCGTCTGCGTGCACGCGCGGGCGGACGCAAGCGAGCAGCCAGGTGGCAGACATTTACGGAACTCATTTCGTGGAGACAGAAAAAACAAGAAGCAGCCAGCATCCTCATTTTATCTTATCCAGGGGAGGGGGGGGGTCGAAATGTGTGGCTTTATTATTGCTGAGACGTCATATCGAGTACGTGTAAGCTAAATATAACCATAAGTGGTCAATACAATACACGTTTTTTTTATTTATAGTGCTTGCACTACATTATTTTTCAAGCCAAAAATCTTTGTCCAAATTGTATTGCAGTACTGCCAACTGCTACACACTGTACAGTCGTTTGTCAAGTCTCTGCTGCGCGACAGTCCTCTCCAAGCCATTTCGAACATTCTTTGCCATACTTCACCATGCCGGTCAGTGTTGGTTGGCTGGTAAAATGGTTAAGATATTATTAGCCACTGATGTTAGCTGGGGCCACGAATCAAACTTGGATGAGCGGGCTTCATGGTGCATTGGTGCTACCCACTGCCACCACCATGTGGTGATTAACATAATTCAAAATTGGCCTCATTTACTGAATTCACAGCGGGACCACCCATCGCCCTTAAATTGCACACACCGCGTTACAATCGCCATTTAACGGATTTTTCACGTCACTTAAACCAATTGGCCGGTTCATTTAAATTTAGTTTTCAAATAAGTGAATGAACGGACGGACGGGCGGATGGACGGACAAAGAAGCCCTCCACAAACAACCGTAAACGTTCAGCTCAAGCGGAACCAGCCCTCGCGTCGCATCGTCCCATCCATTAGCTGGAGTACGACCAATTGATTAGCACGGCCACTGTCCCCCCCCCCCCCCACCGATTGCCCACGCGCTCTCTCCAAGGCAAGGCGGACTGTGGGGCGAGCGCTCCCCGGCCACGCCGCCGCCGCCGCTCGAGCCGCGGTCCCTCGAGACGCCCCGGCGGATCGCCAGCTCCGAGCACACGCGCCTGGCCATCCCCGACAGCATTGTCCCGGTTGGCAGTTGTTTCATTATTTAGTCGTACACATTGAGCGAAACCAAATTTTATTTTTTTCATGCAGAATGAGGCACAGCATCCTATTCATAACCGCATTAACCCGCTATTTAGATGTCACCATTCCCAACAGGATTGATTGTTATAATTACGCATAATGGAGCGAGCAATTTTAGGGCATCTTTTTTTGTTACCACGGTATGTATATACCATCTGCTTGGGGAGCTTTTTTTTCTGCCTCCCATCTCCGATCTTCCCGACCTGCTGTTCCCATTCCTCGTTTTCTTTGTCTCTGACTCTCGCTGCCTGTGCTCTCTCTCTCTCTTGTGCGTGCGCGCGTGTGCCCGTGTGCGTGCGCTTGCCCGTGGGTGCTGCGCGATTTGCGGTTCGCGAAGACGCCCGGACACGCCCCTGCATGGGGAAGACGGCGCACGCGTGCGCGGCCGGATTTTTTGTTGTTGTTTCTGCTGCCGCTGCTGTTCCTGCACGGAGGAGGAGGACATCGTCTGAGCCACCGCTCTGAGCCACCCTCTCTGGCAGTTGCCGCCTCCGCTTAGCCATGTATTCGAGGTGAGTCGCTCACAATCTCGTCGTCCGCATGAGCCTTTCATCTCTGCCTCCAGCAGTGGCAAAATAATGGGGAAAAAAACGACGATGCAGTTTCTCAGAAATTTTGGAGCTGATTCGCGCGGTGCGGTTATTGTCGCCTCGAAACAAATCCTTGACCCTGGTTCTGGGCGCCACGGTGGTGAGATGTTAACCAACTCGCTGTGGGTTCTATCCTGACCCTGAAGCCTATATTTGAAGTTTGCGTGTTCTCCCCGTGGTCGCGTGGACTTTTCTCCGGGTCTTCCGTTTTTTCTCTCTCCACATTTAAAATGAACATCACACGTTTGGAGCATTTAGCGGCTATACACTTCGTTGAGCTGTCATTTGTGGCCAGGTTGCTTCTGATAAAGAACTATATAGCTCAGTGGGCCTCACCTGGTAAAATAGAAATAGTTTAGTTAAATTTTGCTTATTTGAATGCTGCCGTACGCCACCTGTGATAACATGGTCTGTGTATTTTGTTGTGGGAATGAAAGTTGAGCGGAGCGTAAATGATGGGAAAAGTTTGATATTGGGCCCCTCCTCAGAGGTGGTGCAGATTGTGACTCACCGTCGACGAATGTTAACAGTTCCACACTTTCCTCCTGAGTACATTTTTCCTTTTGAGCTCGCTTGACAGATGTGCTATGGTCGTCACCGTTTAAATACTGGACGCATTGTCCACGTGACGAACTGGAATGATCCAAAAGAAGAGCATAAATAACCGGTGTCTTAGACAAACACTCACGTGTTCGGATTCACCTGCTTTGTTCTTCATTGTGTCGAGGGGAGAAGATCCCACTTTTTTGCCAGGGGGAGAAAATGTTTCATACAGTATCTTCCACGAAAAATCTCGCTCTCATCTTCTTGCAGCCACTTTATTAGCGTGGAGTGGCTTACGTGGATTATCTAACGGAGGCACCTAATTTCGTACACAACTCCACATTTAAAGCAGCGTTCTTTATTCATCTTGAAAGGGGAAAGAAAATTCCACTGGAAAATGACACACCCTTTGGCTCCCGCCTTAAATATTCCAGCGTATTAAATGTAACAATGCTGCAGTTGGCTTCGTCACTTTAAAAGCCACGTAGAAATCAAATTGCCTCAGAGTGGAATCACAACCTAATGATATATTTTTTAATTGTTGTTTGGACAGCAAAAGCAAACTGATGCACAATTATTAAAAGTTTACTCTGGCTTAGGCTTCTGCGGGCATCCTAATTGGCATAGTGGTAATCGCATCATCATCATCACCGTGGGATTGAGAAAGGCGCAAATAGGCCAGTCTGCCTCGTCTAGATGTGGAGCAATATTTGTGTCAATAAGACACATTATCAGGACAATACGTTTGTGCCGATTGCACACCACTGCTGCGCTGTGAGCGTTAAGGCACAGATCGAGGCGCATTTCTTGACCGAACTTTACACCACAGCGGAGCCGTGCATCACACTGGAGGTCACCTTAATAAAGAAGACTGCAGAGGTTGGGCTCAGGATAAATACGAGCAAAACCAAGGTCGTGCATAGCAAGATCCGCTCACAATTCGAGATGTCTGTCGGAGGAACGCCACGGTAAAAAAAACAACAACACGTGACACAACTGGCCCTTAACCGACATCCTTCAAAGGTCTGTCTGGCTACCACGACCACGTTGTTGTCCCACCAATCGGTGAGAGGTCCACTTTGTGTCGCTTTGACTTAACAAAAAATATATAATAATAATAAAAAAAGAAAGCAAAGCTTTTACCGGCGGACAGGGTTAAAATAAGTTCAAACCCACATTTCACGCAGACCCCGACCACGAACGCTTGTGAGCTTAAGAACCTCCTTTAATCTCGGGCGGAAGGCCCCGGATTCAACAACGGTGAGCCAGCGTCAGCTCGGCTCGCTCCAGCCCTGGCATTACCACAAGGTCTGGCCGAGCCACCCAGTGGGAGATATACGCGGTGCGTTCCCCCCACCCCATCTCCTCCCCCCCCCACCACCACCACCACCACCGCACGCTGGCAAAGCGTTTTGAAAATTGTGTCTCCTCCTCTTGTGCCAGGCTCCCCGCGCCCACGCCGCGGGCGGGCGGCGGGGTGGGAGGAGGGGTGCGGACCGAGGGAGGCCTCGCCAAGCTCAGCCGCCGCAGCCAGAGCTTCCACAGCTACGACATGGACCGGCGCTCGCCTCTTGCACGGCAGTCCCCCGGCAGCATCGGCAAACGTGAGTGTCCTCTCCACCCCCCCCCCCTCTCAACCCTCTCTTCCTCTCTCTCCCTCTTCCCGTGCACTCGCCGGAGCCGCTCAAGTTGCCGTTCTGCGCCGCGAGATCGGACGAGGCGACGGCGCTGCAGCAGCGAGTCGAACGATTTGGAGGGCTGCGCCCTTGCGTTACGCTTTTGGCAGGCGCGGCTACCCGGCGATTTCGCCTCCCCCCCCCCCCCCCCCCCCCCCCCGGCTGAGACCAGATGTTAGCGGGCGGAGGGAGGGCGTCACCACGCGGGAGCGGCCGTACGTACGTCTGTCTGCGCGTGCCTACGTGCGTGCGTGTGCGCGTGTGTGTGTGTGGAGATCGCTGGTGTATAGCGGTTGGAGCGACTCGCTACGAACCCAGACACCCGAGTTTGATTTCAAGGTCTGGGCTTCCCCTAGGTCGACTTGGCCTCAAATGAGTACCTGGTGCGGTTTGTAAAAACATCATCACACGGGAGACAAAGGCAGTTGGCTGGGCGTGGTGCTGACCACCCACCTCCTCGTGTGCCGTGCCGTCCTTCAGAGGTGCTCACTTAACAACAGCACTTGCCCCAAAAGTCTGCTAAGGCTACACGGGGGATCTTTGTTGTCTTTGTTGTGCCCCGCGAGCGCGCGCTCGTACGTACGTACGGTACGCGTGAGGCTGCATGCGCTCACCCGGGCGGCGTGCGTCTGCGTCGCGATACCGCAGTGTAAATTTACAGTGGCTTTGTGAATAAATTTATGCCGTCGTCCCTGGGAGCGGGGAGCGGTTGACTGCACTCGTCGCTTGAAGGGCTCGTGGTCTGCGGCAGTCGGGAGGGTTGTCCCGTGCGATGCTGCTTGTGCACTCAACGTTTCAAAAATATACGTTTGGTGGCGGGGAAGCACCTATTAACATAGCTTGATAGCAAAAAAAATATATACTCTGATGTCTATAAAGCGTAAAGCACACACCGGCAGGATAATGGCCTTGCAGGGGCATATTCAAACACATATTTAATGAAGCCGAATCGTTCGTTAGGTTGTGAGTAAGAGGGGTGAGTTGGGAATGGCACCGTAAAATATCATTACGAAGGTGATCTAATGACGGAGTCACCGTGGCATTGAGGTCCGCGCGCTGAACTCGCAATTATAAGGTTCTGGGTTCGATCCCCAGTCGAGGCCTGGTGCGCACTTTTCAGTCAATTTGTGTTTGAGTATGGATGTTCAACTTCTTTCGCACCGTATTGTAGCCAATCGTGCTAATCGGCGGTGCGGAACTGTCGGTGCCTGGAGGGGAGCGGTGGCGAGCTATTTTACACACTGCACTATCAACCAGGAAACCTGAGTTTGAATCCGAGCCATGCTTGATGTCAATGGGCAGTGATGCCCCCCACTCCCCTCTTTTCTGGCTAGCAATGTTTAACTACGCTCAAACAACCCCCCCCCCCCCGGGGCGGGCGGGCGGCTGGGAGCCTTCATCCAAAAGCGGACTGATGAATGTCTCTAATTAAATTGTTAGCTCATTTTACAAACGTGTGGCTCCTCCTGACTCCCTTGCCCCGACTGGCCAGCGAACACAAGAGAAGTGGCAGAGAGAGAGAGCCCCCTTAGAGTGGCAGCGCTCGGTCCGATGGCACGAACAGCACGTGCTGGGTTAAGGTAGCTCATGAATAATAGAGGACGACAATGCTGTACAGAGCAAATCGCTGCTCGCAATGCCAACAGCACTAAGTGTCTGGCTCACTCGGGCAGGTCACACGAGGTGCTTCAGACGCTTGGGAAACCCATAATTAACACGTTCTGCTCATCTGCATGTACGCTGCGGTATCTTAACGTTTTGAAATGTAACATTTTTCTGAACACACTGGGTTACCCTTGAAGGTATTATTCATCGTTCTTCATCACGATCATCATCATTATCAGTTGTGGTCAATCCACTGCTGGATGAACGCTTCCCCATCTCTCGCGATCCAGAAATGTAATAATCCACACAGCACCTGGACACAAGCTGATTTCATTACTCCATCTCCTTGGGCCTGTCCATGCATTGGCTGCTACTCTTAATAGTTAATCAAGAGCTAATTTATTTTTGATCTGTGTACGTTCCCTCGTGCATTTCTTCCCCTTTTTGTCTCTAAATCTGACTTGAAGCATATATAGCTCTACCTGCTATGACACGGTTCAGAAACAACAACTACAACAACAATGCAACATGAACTTTAAAGTGGGAAAAGAAGCTTAGAAGGATTATCACTTGTTGTGTGTTTGTTGTCTCTCTCCCGCACCTCCGATAAGCATGGTTGTCAATATACGGTGCGAAAAAAGTTAAACATACATACATGCAATTCTTCTTGTTTTTTTCGGTAAAGTCACGTAGAAGGGAAATAATAAAATATAAAAATAAAACATAATAAAATAATTCTCATTCAAACACTGTCTTCCCGACAGACCTGTTCTTCACTTGAGGACGGCTGCTTGCGTTGTGGCCGAAACGTCGTGAGAATTATTTTATTATCTTTTATATTTTTTATTTTATTATTTCCTTTCTACGTGACTTTACCGAAAGAACCAAGAAGATGAATCCCTGCAGTTACGAAAGCTTTAAATCGAAATATACATGCAATTATTCAGGAATTATGTGGAAGGATGCTGCTATGGTGTTCATGGTCAAGCACACTGGACTGGGAATCTAGAGGCCACGGTTTGATCTCCCTGCCACGGCAGTTGAAACGATGGGATTTGTCTCTGCCTAGCAGTATGGGTGAGTTAGTCGATGGGCAAGTGGTGTGGTGGGCCAAATTGCGAGCACTCCGAACTCCTCCCAGAATTCTGGCCAGAGCGTGGAAGAGTCGTAGGTCAAAATATCCACTTGAGTGGAGCGTCCCTCTACTGGAGACTCTTCTACCAGCAGTGGCCTGGCGTGTGTGTGTGCACTATGAGCATCGTTTTGTCTTAGTCTGATAGTCACTGTTTGTGCGCCACCTCAAAGTGTCTTCATTTCACATAACCTCACACACACTGCTATACAGTGTGTCTCTTCAGTGGAGAAGCCGGGAAAGTGCCTCAGTTTTGATGATGATGTTTTCCTAAAAAATATATTTGCTCTCTAAGTTGTTGTTAAACTTGTAATCACTGCATCGCATTAGAATTTACCATTTTATCTCCTGGCGTTTTAGTCTCTCGTGTCCCGTCGCTGCGCGTGCTACGTATGTGTTTATTCACGAGCTAATTTCATGGCAGTTAAACTTGTTGTGTGGTGATGTTGCTCATAAGTCAAATATCTGCAGCATTCATCATGATCGCTCAAATCCGGCCCAGCTGAGAAATCACGTGGGAGTCAGCAGCTGTGCGTGTGACAGTTACAAGTTCAGTGGCTGTCTGCCGATGACCAAATCGCCCCGGACTGTGGAAAATCTCACCGCGCCTCATAATCTAAGCGGCGTTCAGCCCAGAGGTCGCAAACGGGTTTTGATTCCTTACCTGTACCCGGCCGCACCAGGGTCGCAAATGGGTACCCGTACTCGTACCCGACCGGGTACGGCTACCCGTTCCCTACCCGTACCCTACCCAAAATAAGTGACAAACGGTTACTCACCAGTGACTCACGGCCTACCCGTACCCGTACCCGGCCGCACCAGGGTCGCAAACGGGCACCCGTACCCGATACCCGGCCGGGTACGGGTAGCCGGGTATCGGGTAGGGTACGGGTATTGGGTACCCGGTTGCGACCTCTGGTTCAGATGGGTGAGTACTTGGATGGGGAGACTGCCTGGGAATAGCAGGTGTTGTCGGCATGGGACTGTGAGGTTGCAAGGAGATGGCAGCAGTACGTCATTGGCACCATCTGTGTGGAACTTTGAGAGAGTTATCACCTCGGATGAATGACTTACATCTGGGCGGTCCCGTTTCCTCCTAGAAGCCAAACACCCATTAATGGAATTGGCAAAACCTCCTCTTGAAAAAAAGACTTGACACCCAGTGAGGATTTCCTTGATAAATAAAGGGCCTTGTTATTATTATCGAGAGGCTTTGACATGAGATTATGTTCTAGGCAGGCTTTTCAAACAATTCGCCGTTCGTGTTCACAATCGCAAGAGCTTTGAAAGCGATCGAGAAGACTTTAATAAGGAACCGGGCGACAATTGGCTGGTCTGTAAGCAGGAGACGAGTATGACACAAGGTTACTTTTTTGTTTGAGATGTCAGGACTAAAGCTTTACACTCACGTCCTCGAAACCGTTCTCAACAATGCTTCCTGGATAATGATCACCTTGATGATGCTGCTGCTGATGATGATTGTATGATTATAATGATTATTGGATAATGATGATTGTCTGATCCGACCTTGACTGGGATTTGAGCCACATATGGGAGACCGACTGATGATCTTACTGACCTATATCCTACTCTTCGGTTCTTTCGGTAAAGTCACGTAGGTAGAAAAATAAAATGAAACTAAAATAATATAGTGCGACGTTTCGATCGCAACACAAGCAGTCGTCCTCAGGCAGAAAAAAATAATAATCCAGCAGTGGAACTGCTGAACCTATTTTTATACCTCCGTGACTTTACCGAAAGAACCAAAGAGTATGGATTCCTGCAGTCACGAAAGCTTCAAATCACGATTGACCTATATCCTATTTATAATATGTATATTACAGCATAGCATGCATTATAATGTACAGCCTTTTGCCAATACACTGCTGGATGAAGGCCTCCTCACACCGGGTTTTCACGGGGTTGTTTGACCATACTTCACCACGCTAATTAGTGTGGGTCGGTGAAAATATTGGGTCCAGGGCCGGTCTGGGTATCACTCGCCTCTGCTCCTTCGCCTCGGCCGGGAATTAAACTCTGGTCGCAAGGCCTGTAGCGCAAGCGCCGCTACGAACCACCGGTGCCACCGCTGCACCCGTGGGAATATAAAGTGAAACGCAAAAGTAAATAAAGCGGCTCGAATTTCGAAGAAAAACAACGCGACCCATTGTGCATGGCACACTTCATCGGCTCGGCTATTTTTACCCAAACAGACCAGTGCAGGAGTTCGCGATCGCGTGCCCCTTGGCCGGCGACGGGTGTTGATGTTCGCGCCCGCACGCGATCTGTCGAGCCTCTGAGTGAGGATGATAACGACGCGGCTTATATTTAGCACGCGCGTTTGGATTGCTCGCCCCCCCACCCCACCCCCCCCACTGAACAGATGCGGCAGCATCGAAAGATGATTTCAGAAGGAGGCTCGCTGCTCCGTGGTGACGGAATTGCCTCGCTGATTTGCGCGCACGTGCTACCGACACCGGTAGCGAGATTTAAAAATAGTGCGAGAGTAAAACTACCACCACTAGTATTGAGTTCCCGAGGCTTCGGGCCAAAGTTGTCTCGAGCACTGGGCAGTTTCTCGTCTTTCTTGCTTCTGTGCTGGGAATGGGTCCATTGGCATGAAAAATTTAGTTAATTCGAATAATTCAATTTATTTTCCTCCAGACGCTGTCTTGAGCGTTGCACGGCATTGGGCACTTTGGCCAATTCCATCGATCAGTTGTTGGCTGTGTGACGGAGGACACTGGAGTTTCCCGCAGGAGAAGAGAAGAATTTTAAAAAACGCACAGGAGGAGTTAGCGCACTCTCAAAAGTCCCACGCAAATCGATTAAAGATTCCACTGCTCTACTGCCATCTCCTGGGCACCTTGCAGCCCAAGCCTATAACACCTAGCATTCCCAGACAGATGATTGGGCTGAGTGTCCTTGGGCTGGATTTAATATTAATAACAACACTAACGCGTTCATTTGTTCACCGACATATATGAGTGTGACTCCGAGGCGCGGAGTCAGTTTCGGTGTCGCTCGAAAGGCAGACGATAAGAGTCGGGGCCTTGGAGTGGCAGCTCAAAGGTAGCCGGAGATAGAATTCTCTGAATGTGCAGTGGGATGGCGCTCCAGTTGGACAGTGCTGCCATGGAGAAAAGAGTCCCCGGGCATTAACCGTTCTAGTTGTAGGTATGTTGAACTTCTTTCGTGGAGGTGTGGAATGGAGGAACGACCAACATGGTTCTTGGATTATAGAGAGGAGGTTGCGGAGAGTTCAACCGTGAGCCGTAGTGCAGGGTGGCAGCAGAGCGGAGTGAGATATACCCTTAGGTTTTTCGGTAAAGTCACGTAGGTAAAAAATAAAAATAAAAATTAATATAAGTAATAATAGAAATGAAATAAAATAATAAAATATTATAAAAGTAATAATAGAAATAAAATAATAAATTACTATTATATTTTATTTCTATTATTACTTTTATTAATTTTTTATCTTTTTTTTACCTACGTGACTTTACCGAAAAAACCTAAGAGTATGAATCCTTGCAGTCACGAAAGCTTAAAATCTGGAGTGAGATATGGTAGGTTCCCGAAAGTAGAGGCGTGGTGGCACAGTCGGTGTGCACTTGTAGCTGACCCTGCTGGTGATGTTGGGAAGCCAGTGGGGAGAGCAGAGGGAGTGATCTTGTAGCTGATCTTGATGGGCGATGACGGGAAGCCCGTGGAGGGAGCAGAGGGAGTGAACTTGAAGCTGATTTTGATGTGCGATGGCAAGCAAGTGGAGAGAGTGGATGGAGGCATATTGTAGCTATCCCTGATGGTGATGGTGGGAAACCAGTGGAGGGAGTGGAGGCAGGTGAGGCAATCCATTCCAAGAATGATAGGCGCCAAGGACGATGCCGGCGAGTTTCATTATAGAGATAACCTTTGCCGGTTCTGTGACAAACGCAAATGAAAGAGAAGCCAAGCACAACCCTCTGTATTGGTCCTTTAATAATAACAACTGATATTGGTTCCATTGATTATTTTTTAATTTCTCGTTCATCAATCCGCTTTAATCAACGGGCTGCATGCACAGGGCGGTTAATGCGCTGCCGTTCACACTCGCTGGAAACGGTTTTCTCTCAAGGATGTGGTTCAACTTGTAATTGCTGCCTCAAATTATAATTTACCATTTTATCTCGATTGCGTTTTTAGTCTCCGATGGCCCCGTCTACGTATGTGTTTATTAACTAATTTAACTCATGCCTTGCCGTTCACTTTCACGGAGCTATTGCACTGCAGTGTCTTGTGCAGCCTTATGACCACAATCACCTGAAATGCACCCGATCTCGTCAGATCGCGGAAGCTAAGCAGGGCTGATTCTGGACAATACATAACAGATGTTCATCTTCTTGGTTCTTTTGGTAAAGTCACGTAGAAGGGAAGTAATAAAATAATAAAAATAAAACATAATTACAATAATTCTCACGACGTTTCGGCCACAACGCAAGTAGCCATCTTCAG
>CM025654.2:9008476-9043525 GCA_014621495.2 Entosphenus tridentatus | reverse complement strand
GGCTACTTGCGTTGTGGCCGAAACGTCGTGAGAATTATTTTATTATGTTTTATTTTTATTATTTTATTACTTCCCTTCTACGTGACTTTACCGAAAGAACCAAGAAGATGAATCCCTGCAGTCACGAAAGCTTTAAATCGAAATATAACAGATGTTGTACAATGTGGGGCTACGTTGTGTGCAGCAGAGAGCTGTGCAGTGAAATATGCTACATTGTTGCATTGTGCTTCTATGCTCCCCACGTTCCCTGCCTACACCAACTTGCACTGACCAGCGTGGTGAATTAGGGTCAAATGACCCCCATGGTGGCACCTAGCACAGTGTGGGCGGGCAAGCCTTCATCCAGCAGTGGATTGGCAAAGGGGCTGTAGATGCGCCCGTGTTTGCAACGCTTGTCACGGAGCATACGTGGCTGGGTGGCTCGGTGGCTATTGAAGCGTGTGCTCTCCAATCGGAAAGGTTGCGAGTTCCAATCCCTAGTTGCTGGTCGATTTTTTTTTTTGGACAAATCGCTCCGCTGAGTGTCAATGAAGCAAGAGCCACCTTGTGAGTTGTCCTTCGGAAAGACTCGGCTCTGCCAGCGAGGAATGTGGCCTTTCAAGCACCTGCTCAGAGTGGAGATGAATGCGCACTGCTACACACTTGCTCGAGGAAGTAACCGCTCGAGGGAGAAACCACTCTGTCCAATAAATGTACGTACGTTGAGTTTCATTCGCACCTTACGTAGCCGAGCGTACTAATCGGAGGTGCGGAAGCAACACAAGCGTGGCGGAGACACTCGGTGGGTGTAATGACACATGCCCGTAATCCAGCTTCATGGAGGGAGAGCGTTTGTGGATCGTGCACGTATTTGGATTTTTTCCCATCTGTTCAGGTCCGTGAGTGTGGTGGGTTCTTGTTTCCATCTGGACAGATCCGTGAGTGTGGTGGGTTTTTGTTTCCACCTGTACAGATCCGTGAATGTAGTGGCTTTTTGTGTCCATCTGTACAGATCTGTGAGTGTGGTGGGTTTTTTTTCGAGCTGCTGTACTCTGGATTTATCCCACATGCAAATATTCCTTTTAAAAATAGTAAACAGCTCACAGGATAAGCAGACTTGAGCCAGGTTAAGTACTGGGAATAACAGGCGTTCTAGGCTTGGGCAGTGAGATGGCCAGGGAATGTTAGTGAAACAATGGATTATATAATCTTTCTCGATGGAGCTTTGGGTGTGTTAATTCCTCCTGTATGTGAGTTTTCTCCAGGTGCTCAGGTTTTCTCCCACAAGCCCAACACGAATAAATGGAATTGGCAAAACATGATCCCAATGTTGGACCATCTTGAAAAAAAAAACAGGTCCTTTAAATCTCAGTGAAGCTGTCCAGGATAAATTAGTGACATTACATGATTTGTGGCATCGCGCTGTGCTGCTTTCACATTCGCATAATTGCCAATCAGGCAATGAGCCACGGAGTTATTTTGGTTTGCGATTGTGGTGGCCAAGCCAAATCGTACCGTGAGCCAAGTTTAATGCTGCAGGTGAAACAGTACCAGGGGGGGACAACAACAAAAAAATAACTCCTTGCGTATGAGAAGCAGGGGATGTTCAAGGCCACACGGATCACAGCACCGTTGTGATGGAGCTGTCCCTGGTGCTGAATGCTGAGCATTGGGTTATACCGTTGATATCCATGGCATTGTATATATCCATAACATAACCATTCACTTTAATATGGACATATTAATTGAAGAGGCTGTCATTTACTTTCATGGATAGGTATATATATAAATTGAAGAAACCCGAATTCACGTACGTGGTGAGCCTGTTAAAGCTGCAGGCTTAGTCACTCTCATTGAGTTAAATACGTTGTCCAAAGCATCTTCTGTTCACTTTCATCGAGATATTTTAAAGGACTCACCACTCACTTTCATAGAGGTGTATGAGAGAAATCACAATTCACTGTCATACAAACATTTTGAGTGCTACTTCCATAGAATTTCATGGAACGATTGAAACGCGTGATATTCACTTGTGTGCATATCTGTTAAAGTGAACTATAATTTCCTCTCATACACTTATTTTTTAAACATTCTCCTGAACGTTTCATTGTACGCTTTATCTATTGGCATAATAATTTAAATTTCATGAAGGTCATCTGATACCAGCACAGTAGATTGTTTTGCATATCGCTTTAGGAGTCCTCAACAACATAAATGACTGATCTTTTTAATTAGATATCTACAAATGTGTAACGGAGACAGATTGTTGGATAAATTTGGCACACTTGTAGAATTTATCTGCACATTGAGCGATATACAATATTAAACAAGATTTTGGGTGCAGCGGGGGCACGGTGGTGAGTAAACTTTACCTGCGAACTCTGCAGCCTGAGTTGAATTCCCAGCTCATGGCTAACGTTGGTGGCGAGTGATATCAGAATCAGCAGATGCCCCCTACTTCTCCCATCCTTCACCAAGGCACACTCACCAACACTGCGAAGTGTGATCACAAAATCCCCAATTGACGCTCCATGGTGTTGCGAAGCCTTCATCCAGCACTGGATTGACCGATGGGGGAATGCACATTATTGTATATTATATTAATATATTTGTGTTGTTACTGCGGTTTCCAGGCTTGAGTATGGGATGCGGGGAGGGTGATGGGAGCAGCAAGAAAAAAAATTGAGTCAGGGGTGGGGTGGGGGTAGTGGAGAGATGTGAGGCTGTTGACTGGAGTGGGTGGCAGGGAGATGGAGAGAGAGAGAGAGGGGGGCGACTGTGTGTGAGAGGTGGTGGTGTCGAGCGAGATTGTGGGATGGCGGTGTGGGAGGGACGAGAATGCTGAGCCCTGGGTGGGTGAAGGGTGGATAAACTACAGCAGCAGTGGAGCTGCATTCGCCCGGTAAATGGAAGGTGACTTTGAGGTGCCTCTGCAACGATGTGATTGCGAAGTGTGAGCAGTATTGATTGGCGCGTTTTTCTTTTTTCACTTTGTTGCAACACAGACCGTACCAATTATACGGGAATGAATTCTCTGCCTCTGTGCAGCAGGGTCTGCCCAGACCCTGCAGACAGAGGGATTTAAAATAAAGAACTGAGCATTTGAACGTCGCTATTTACTAGCATGCAGTGAGTTACAGAGACTCGCCTACGGGGCCGATATCTGATTTTTGTAAAACCTGCAGTTTTATTGTTGATAGAAACCATCGATTTAACGCTGTTCTGATTAGGATACGACATCCAGTGGTATTTTTTCTTTCAGTACAGTTTTCCGTCATGCTGCGTTTTCAGTGTGCATTTCATTACCCGAGATTTCGTACATTAGCGGAGTTTGCTTTTGTACGAGTATTGCGTAAAAAAATGCATGCATTTTAGGAATCTGGCCACCGTCCATTTTTCGGATGAAAAGCTTACATGTAATCTTTTATGGCTCCATTAGATCCGTTCTGCTCAAGTGCATTATTGTGTTTTTTTTACTTGACTTTGGCATTGGCTTTGCCACTGAGGCGAGAGTCTATTTTAAGTAACATCCAACTCTCATTTGCCGAGCGCCATACATATGAAGTGCGCATTGTGTGTGAGTCTGTGCACGTCTCCGTATCTGTGTAATCCTTTAACCCGACCTGCACTAACCAGTGTGGTGATGCATGGTCAACCAACCACAATGACAGACACAGCACGGCGTGGGGAAGCCTTCATCCAGCAGTGGATTGACAAAGGGCGGTACATTATGTTTTTATTACTATAAAAGTGAAATCAAAAACCTCAAGCGCTTTTCTGCTCAATTCAGCTTGTGTGTGTGTGGGGGGGGGGGGGGCAGCGCTTAATTCCTTTTTACGGCCCGGAGCCAGTGGCGAAGCATTCCACATTGCTTTGATGGGGGCAAAGCTTTGC
The DNA here is from genome assembly GCA_014621495.2 of Entosphenus tridentatus. Lineage (NCBI taxonomy): Eukaryota > Metazoa > Chordata > Hyperoartia > Petromyzontiformes > Petromyzontidae > Entosphenus > Entosphenus tridentatus. The sequence goes on along the minus strand of CM025654.2, from coordinate 9,039,652 downwards.
ATTGGAAACCACCCGTTGACTTTAGCATATATTGATAGTTATTTATTGGGTCCCATCGTGGATGAAAGGCTGAGTCGGCTTCAGAGCTGGCTTTGAGCTTGCCACCGTCTGTTTTCATGCTGTGCACTCTACTGCTGAGCCCCACCTAGCCAGTAACATTTATATTCAGCTTGTGTTTGTGTGCTGTATGTATAGTGTGTGTGTGTGTGTAAGCAGCGCATAGTTATTGTCATTGAATTGTTCAAAACATATGTTGGCAATGTTTTACAAGCACAATCTTAACAGAAGCCAATACATAACCAGGAATGTCAGATCTCTGAAGCTAAAGACGATTACACCTGGGTCAGCGCTTGGCTGGGCGACCATCATGCGTAATAAACAGGTTGCAGAGGGGCAGTTGCAGACAAAACATAATTGTCGTACTCTACTCCTATTCTACCACTTATGGCCGCTCCGTCTTCGCCAACGCGCACTGACCAGCGCTGTGAAGTACGGTAAAACTACTTCCATCACTGGCACGGCTCAGATAGGTCTCTCTTCGTTTGGCCGTGGATTAACAAAGAGCGGTCAGTATATTATTATTAGTTATTAAATATGGTATGCATAGATTACACGTGGCATTTAAATTCAAGAAACCTCCACGTCCATGCCTGATAATGAATTCAGGGTGTGTTCCAGGAAAGCCGGATGGTAGTTTTTTTTGTTTCCATTTACTGAGCACATTTATTGCGAGCGTGCAGAGTCACAGGTTGGCTGGAAAGCGAAACGGCGGTGCTGACTGGAAGCGTCCACATCGCTCGCGGTTACTCTTGCTGTCATAGTGCTCGCTAACGCGCACACACACACACGGAACATTGTACTTTCTCTCCAAGCCCGCTTCGCCCTCCCACGCCACCACCACCAACTCCCCATCGCACAAACAAATGAGGCTTTTTTTTTTTACAAAGCAATGCATTGCCCAAAAGAAATAGAAATTTAGGAACCATAAAGAGCCACTTTTATTAACTTCATACCAGCAATGAAATCAAAACCCTTCCTCTCTGGGCGGCCACTCAGCTTGAGGGCTCTAGGTGTCTGAAACGTGGCCTCCACCGCCCCGCAGTCTGAGATCTCTGGGAACGTTGGGAGATTTACGGCGTTGGCTTTCTCGCCAGTCCAAGGCTTTGATTGAAAGTTTTTTTTTTACAAGCCAAGCCTGGACGCGTGCCCTTTCTGGCGCCGGCGGTGGTGAGTAACGGCGGCATCTAAGATAATTTGCTGGTTACTGCCCTTGATAAATAATTGCTCGTGTGTTTCTTTGTTTAAAATGCCTACGTCTCGTGGAACTTTTTGGTCTCAGCTCTGGGAGTGCACATCCCTGAGCGGTGAATTATCTCTGCTTTCACTCGGATTGTGAATGTGTTCACGTGGGGAGCGGTAGTGCAGCGGCTAGCGTCACTGCCCTATGAACCTGGTGACCCAAGTTCGATTCCATCTCACTACCAACGCCAGTAACGATTATTTGAACCGGTGGCGGGCCTTCTCCCCTAGGTAGACTCAGCCTCAAAAGAGTACCTGTTGCGGTGTTTAAACATCACCACTGGGGAGATAAAGGCGGTCGGCCGTGGTGCTGGCCACCCTTCATCGGTGTTCGCTAACAGAAATTTCCCCAGCCGTCTCTTAAGGCTATACAGTATGGGGGATCTTTATCTTTGTGTCATACATTGAAGTTTACACTGATGATTTGCGTAATGTAGGCGATGCAGGCCTGTAGCATTGTGGCTACGGGCCCTGCCGAAGGCTTGATATACAAATTGTGTGCAATAGTTGGAGGGTGCTCGACAAAATGCTAAAATGTGCACAAATTGGCAATGGGCGTCACAGCCTTTCCTCGTTCACACGAGGGGGAGAGCTTTAGAATGTAAGCCAGACAAGAGCAGATCACATCGTCACTCATTCCGTTTCCGCGCCAAACATTTGTTTTGAATTTGTTTAATGTTGGCTGCGTGGTGGCCCCCCGTGCCCCCCCCCCCGGGCCCCCCCCCCTTGACCCCCCCCCCCCCGTGACCCCTCCCGTGACCCCTCCCCGCCCCGCCCTGCCCCCCCCCCCGCGTGCTCACCTCTAAACAAGGTCACGCTGCTTCTTGTGTTGAGTTTATTGTCCCCACACCCGCACCTCCGATCACCACGGTTGGCTGCGTACGGTGCGAAAGAAGTTCAACATACTGTACATAGTCGTCACGCACACGCGGCCGCGCCGGACCATTGCGATTGTTTCTGTAATGCATCGCGTGTATTTTAATTTCCTCTTTGACACACACAAAAAACCCCACAGAGCCCTATACTGTGTTCATGTCGTGCGATTCTTGGAAAGTGAGTGGAGTAATATCAACAGCCGTTAGCAACGGTTCAGAATGTACAACCTTTGTGTTGTTTTCGGTTATATTAGATTAACAACATGAGAAGTACAAAAAAAAACAATTGCCCTTCATATCCAGCCTGTTAAAGTTTGCTTTAAGGTAAAGTGATTAGGTTATTTTTTAAACTGCCACATTAAAGCCAAGTAATTAAATTTAACGTAAATACATGACTTGCAAAACAAGGGGAAATTGTTTGGGCGCATGAATGTAGCCACACAGCGGCATAGCTGGTCGTAAAAAAAACTAAGCGCAAAGGTTTTCCCTACTCCTTTCCACTTATCAATCATTACGAGAGCGAGAGATTAAATGCTTACAGATGTGGAGGTGAGCTCAGAGCGGCCGCGTTTTTTGGAAGCTGTTGTATTTTTTCACAAGAACGGTGTCGGCGGAGCTGTTTGTGAGCTCAGCCTCGCATTGAGGGCCCAGATTTTCGTTTTTTTAACTTTGCCAAATATCAGCCACGCCGCACCGTGGAGCATGCCGACCTCTTTCATCCCGTTTTGTCAATCCACTGCTGGATGAAGGCCTCCCCGTGCAATATCAGCCCACTGGGGTTGTGTAACCGTGCATCGCCAGGCTGGTCATTGAAGGGAGAGGGGCCTTGGACAAATCCGGATATCACTCGTGACTTATGTTAGCCGTCGCCGGGGAATTGACACTGTTCGAGAGTAGGCCATGAAGAAGACTGTCTCTGGTGTGGACCACTAAGTTTCAAAGACAATGAATACATTACACTGGTCAACACACTTTTTCTGGCATAAGGTATTCCAACGGGTTTAAGGTAATTTTGAGGTGCTGATTCCAAATCTGGCATCAGTTTTTGTCTATCACATCAGGTTTTTGAGATAATAAATATTGCATTTTCAATAAAAACTGCAGAAGAAAAATATTAAATACATGTGGATATCTATATAAAATGATATTATAAACACACTATCCTAAAAATACAGCACCATATTTTAACACTAATGCAGTCACTGACTCGCAACAACTTGCAATCATAAGTGACAGTTAATTTCGGGTAAAATCAATGAAAATGGGGTATGCCGATAGCATAAAAATGAGATGAGATAGAGCAAATCTTAGATCAGATTTGGAATCAGCACCCTGAAATTAGTCTAAAAGAGCTGCAAAAGTCCAGGCCAGAAAATTTGTTTTTTGTTGTTGACCAGTGTTATCAGAGCATGTTTTTGTTTGCATGTTCACCACAAGTACGTGTGGTTAATGCAGACAGGATTCCTTGCAAAAGGTTTCTGTTTGGTGTTTGAACATCTTTACACACCTGTTTTATTGCCAGAAAGGGTGAAACCTACTCTTTTATTTTGAGGTCCCATATTGGGATCCTTCCATATTGGGACCTTTCTCACCCTTGTCCTTCCATTGATTAGTCTGCGGCTTAGGCATTGGCATAATTGGTGTCCTTAGAGCGCATGTGCTTTTAGTTTTGTGTTGCGTTTCCTCAGCACGCATTGTGAATGCCATGCCATGGTAGCGTAATGGATTTGGAGTGTCAATAGTTTAATTGTAAAATGGCTCACAATTGGGATAATTGCGCAACACACTGACATACACACACACGCGCGTGGCCTAATCTGCGTGCGTGGACCTGCGGGGCGAACAAAGGTGTTTGGTTGGAGGCGTGGAGTGGGGTGCGACCCCAAGGTTACCGGGGCACCTAGGCAGCCGTGCTGCGGATTTGCAGGATTGTGTCGCCCGACTGAAGGGCCCCTTCACCCGTCCAGCCACCGCTGCCATCGTTGTCCCAAAAGCGCCCCCCTCCCCCCCCCGTGGCCTTTTTTGAAACAAACGGCCACCCTAATTTCCTGAAACATGCCCCTTTTTGTGAGCGACCAATAATAATGGGGCCTTAAGTGAATGAATGCGGCCCAATGACAGGCTCCGTGCTCCCTCCCCAGTTCCCTCCTTGACCTCTCCCTCACCCTCCACGTGACCTTAAATACCAGCCGCACAATACGCACCATAAATCTGCGTTAACGCTCATTCGGCAGGCAGTCGCTGTGCACGACGGCACGCACTGCAACCCGGAGCAATGGTTTGTGTGTTCGTAAGCGCGAGTGAATCATAGTCTTCACTTTGTTCGCTCGGGGAGTTAGTGGTTGGAGGTGGTCTTGGCGGATGTAGGTATCTGTGCACTACATTCTGATTCCTGGGGAACTGTGTTAAATTCCTGACCATTGCACTTCAACGGAAGTTGGCTTTTAGAAACTACATGTGTGTATCCTGCAGGTTGACTCAGCCGCCGGTGGCGAGATGTTAACTACCTCGCCCGGTATACAGGAGGTCATGGATTCGATCCCAACCCTAACGCCTGTTGTATATTTGGAGTTTGCGGTGTCTCTCTTCCCGTGGCCATGTAGATTTTTCTCCCGGGTTCTCTGGGTTTTCCCTCCACATTTAGAAGCATGCGATTCCAGTATTTGGCTGCTATGAATTTCCACACGATAAGCCACTGCGTTGAGCTATCATTTGTGGCCAGGTCGCTTCTGAAAAAGAGCTCTGTAGTTCAGCGTGCCTTACCCTGGTAAAATAAAAAAAAATAAAAAATTTTTAGAAACAGTTGAAATATTGGTGCTGGCCTGTTTTGATGTGTACATAAAGAGTGGAGAGACGGAAGGCAGCGAGTTGTGGCGATGACCGCACTGCCCCCTTGTGTGCCATAGTGGTCTAAAGAGATGCTCGCTAACAGCGTCTCCTCGGAGAGTGTGTGATATGACATAAATGAATGGCAATCACAGTTTCTACCAAATAAAAGCCTCACCGAGTATCACGTCTTCTCTATCCCGTCTCAAAAGGGGTGGGGGTGGGCTCCATTTGGCATGTTTGGCCGATTCTCTAAATGAGCGTTTGGCTTCGCGCGGGACGAAACCGGCAAACTCTGAGAAAACCCAACACGCCCAAAATTGCCATCTCTTGGCCACACCTCGCATCACCGTGCCTACAGCACCTGGCAAACCCAGGCGGTCGACCATCCAAGCACAAACCAGGACGAAGTCTGATGCGGCTGCTGCTGATGAGAAATTATTATCTTTTTCTTTGCTCACATGTGTGTACGTTACATTTCATGGTCACCCATACAAGCGCTTTCAAGTCTCAAGCGGACTTAAATCTGCGCTATCCACATCGGACGAGATCGGGAGCATTCCCGGTTAATTTTGGTCATCGCCTTTGGGGCTGCGTGGTGGGCAGTAGAGGGCTAGTTGTTGTACTCTACTACTTCTATGCTCCGGTGCGTATGCTTACCGCCTTCAGCAGCCCAGCTTCACCAGCTTGGTGAAGTATGGTCGTCCAGTATAACCGCCACAGAGCCGCACATGGCGTTGGACAGGCCCTTTATCTAGCAGCGGTGACAAAAGGGCTCTGCGTGTAAATGTGACCATATTGGCCGATTTTATTCGGCGCATGCAGGAGACGGCACAGTGTGACATTAAGCGACAGTACGTGACCTTGAATTGGTACAGTACGGTAATGATCATAATGTGTTGCCAGCAATTAAGATCATCCACTGGCTCCGTACAGTCGGATTGATACGTTGCTCGCGTTTAATAAAGTCGGCGCATTTGTGCGAATGCTTCGTCGTTATTTTGTCGCTGTGCGCACGCTTGGGAGAAACCCAATTTGTTGCCTAAAAATCCAAGCATGTACAGTCAAATAATCTCTACAAATTATTGGGTGGAATAATTCACCCTCTACTTACACACTTACACCCCCCTCCCCGGCACCATGGCAACCAGGGTTTTGATTGGAATCGAATGTAAATTCTAAGAATTGTTTACACTGTAACTGAATAGGTCACGTGAACCCATTTGAAAAAAACATTACAAGATACAATCGGCCCCAATCTATCCACTGCTGAATGAATGCCTCCTCCCGAAGGATGTGTTCATCTTTTGACTGCCACTCTGTCTCCACGTCATCACGACACATTGAGAAGTCGGGCGAATGGGCCCATCCTCTTGGGGCGAGAGCAATGCGGAAGGATGGCATTGGCCCACTTCTCTAGGCCAGCTCAGTGGAATCTGGGGCACAGATTTAAGCTCATCTGGCCCAAGCCTCCCTTTGACTTGCAGCTCAAACCCTAATGCCGCTTTCCCGGCTTTAATCGCTTGGGGGAAGAAAATAATAATAATAATAATGTAATAATTCTTGCTCTATTTTACTGAAGGGGGATTTCTGGAAAGTCTCATTCTGCCTCTGCAATTATTCCAAGAAAGTGTGGATCATGCCGGGACGACGCAATGTATTCTGACAACTAGCCGCTGTCCCTGGAAGATACGGAATTTATTTGAGAGAGAGAGAAATAGAAGGAATGTACATGCCAACCAAATACCACGCTGGGGTCTTACTCTCCAGAGATGCACGTCCATCGCTTCCTTATTCCAGTTTTTTTATTCCATCCGATTTTCCGCTGGCAACGCCGCGAGGATGGATCGTCGTGACGCCGGCTCGCTTCGGACGCAGCCCCGTGCGCGCCGGGCCACGGTTCCGTCATCTCGGTCATCACGCCGCCGTTTCATCGCGCCGCCACGAGCGCGAAACACAAAGGTCACACCGGGGCTTTGAAGCCGACTGCTGAGTGGGCGCTGCCGTTCGCCGCCGCAGGAGAACTGGGGGACGGCAAATTGCGTTTTGTTTCTTTTCTTTTTAGCGGTCATAAATTCAAGCTCGCTATTATTCCGCGATTCTACGCCGCCGCTGCCGCAAGCGTGATGTTTCACTTCTGCTTCACTGAACAGGTGCCGTACCCACTGAGTATTGCTGATGTAGTTATACGCTGCAATCCACCCCTTGGGGTCTTTTTTTTCCTTTGTTAAGATAACTTAAGCGGACAGATTGTGTGAGCAAACCGATCACTACGGTCGACCGAGCAACGCTGCCGAGACCAAGAGGATGTCTGGCCGCTGCAACTGCTATGGTTGCTGCTGCTGTTTGCTTCTCGCTGCCGCTGTGGTTTTTTTTTGCGACGAGACGGAGGAAGGCGCTTGGGAGAGATGCTTGCCTCTGCCGGGGGGGGGGGAGCGGGAGGTGTGCGTTGTAAAATTGCCCTGTGCAGGCTACTCGTTCAGGAAGCGATGTTGTCCGAGTGAGAACGCTTCGTGCTGCTGCATATATTCAGCCTGTGATCCGAAATGCAGAATTGTCTGTGCAGTTGATCGAACACGTGTGTGTGTGTGCGTGCGCGTGTTGAGTGTGCGCATGTTTTAAGCCGGCATGTATTTGCATTTTTTAAAAATTATGCATTTCGTCTGGTGGGATTTTGTGACGGTGTGGACTTCTATGTGGGGAGCGGTAGTGTAGCGGTTAGCGCTACCCGAGTTCGATTCCCGCACACGGGCCAACGCCAGTGACGATTATCTGAACCGGTGCTGCGCCTCCCCTAGGTCGACTCAGCCTCAAATAAGTGCGGTGTGTAAACATAGTCACTAGGGAGACGAAGGCGGCCGGGTGTGGTGCTGGCCACCCACCCCCTCTTGTGCCATGCCGGCCTTCATAGGTGCTACTCGCTGACAGCACTTGCCCCAACAGTCTGTTAAGCCTGGCACGGGGGCCAAGGCCGCCTCAGTGGCAACGTTTCCGTAGTTTTTTTTCCTGGGTGCGTTTCGATTGCTTCGTACTTAGATTTTTTTTGTTAACCAATCCTAACAACTTGGCTTCGATTTACAGCCACAAGCATAACACTTGCAAATTATATATAAATCCACCTTGAATATGGTCTGAACCTCAGCCATGAATGGGTACTTGGCCTATGGTGTGTGAACATCGCCACAACGGGAGACAAAGGCAGCCGCGTGTGTTTCTGGCCACACTATTCGTTTGTGCGTCACGCTAAGGGTTACCACCTGTCCCAGCTTTCCCAGAATGTCCTCTATTTAAGGTCGCGGTTTTGTTGTCGTTGTTGTCAGCGGCGTAATAACACACCACGAATTAAGTTCTCTGCTCTTCTGGTACCGCATCGTGATATAGTCTTTGTCCCGCGATAACGACCACAGTTGTTTTTGTACCTCAGAGGTGAAAACTCTGGACGTGAGGGACATTCCTTTCTGCGTGTGTTTTTTTGCGTCACGTGTGCCGTTAGGTTGTCTTACGTCTCTTGTTTGCATGCGTGAGGTTGGCTGTTTAGGCCTCAGACGCTTCCGTTATCGGAATCAGAATCTTTACTTAGACTGGAGGAATCCGATGAGCTATGAAGCTCTTTTCACATGTCCTGATAATCCTGAGAATGACACCATACATGGGTAGGTCAAAACAGGGAGCATAGATGTGGGAGCAAAGCATTCGATTTTTTTCTTTTACACCACAGGGTGAGCAACCCTTGCCATTCTGCACTTAATAGGCGCTCGTTAAACATCCCTCACCCATGCCGTCTACACAACCAAACAGGGGACCCTCTTTGTCTCCGTTTTAATGCCCTCCGCGTCTCCCCACGCGGTGCCCCCTTTTGCAGAACTCAAGAGCAGCTCCTCTCAGCCGTCGGGCATGAGCGGCCGGCTGCAGCCGCCGGCAGACGGGGGCGGCCGCCTCTCCGCCATCCCTCAGCCCGGCGGCTCCGGCATGCGGGCCCCGAGGTCGCGGCCGCTCACGCCCGAGCTCGGCGTGCGCGCCTCCTCCTCTTCCGCCTCGTCCTCCTCCTCGTCGTCCCTCGACGTCCACCTCGGTGGCCTGGGCCGCCACCCTGCCACCATCATGGAGGAGGACGTCTCCGGCGCTCCCTCTCCGCCCCCGCCGCCTCTGCCGCCCCCGTTTGGCGCCGCCCAGAGGGCTCGCAAATTCCACGGCGGCGGCGGCGGCGGCGATGGCGGCGGCAGCGGCGACTCCCGGCTGGCCAGGGCCGTCGAAAACGCCAAGGCCGCCGGCAGGCTGGAGGTGGCCAATTTCGACGGGGACGGCGACGTCGACTTTTCTCCCGACGGCGGATTCGCGGCGCTCGGGTTCGGCGCCCTCGCCGCGACGAGGCTGCCGAGCGGCGGCGCGCAGAGGCCCCCGCGGGGCGGCGCCAGGGAAGGCCCGGCGCGCTGCGGGGCCGACGCCACCGCCGCCGCCGGGAGGAGGATCTCGTGCCAAGAGAGGCCCTCGCTGGACGGCGGTGACGCCCCGGAGAGGAACGACGGTGCTCCGCGGAAGACGTCGAGGAGTCTGATCGCCAGGGGCGATGGCGGCGGCGGCGCCGGCGGAGGCAAACGCGGCTCCTGCTCCAGCGGGATCCCCAAGCCCGGCGCGTGCGGCCAGGGCGGCAGGCGCAGAGCGCCGACGACGGGGGCTCTCGGGGACTGCCGGGTGAACGGCGGGAGCCCCCTGGGGTTGCCGCTGCTCAAGTCGCCCGGCGACAGTAAAACGTCGAGCTCCAGCAGCCTGGCCTCGCTGGAGGGCCGGAGCACCGGCTCGGCCACGCCGCTTAGCCCGGGATTTCTATCGCCGACGCCGACGGGCGCCGGTGGCGGCGTCACCCCCCACTTCCCCGTGGGCCGCATTTCCATGCCCGCGACGCCCGCCTCGGGCGGCCAGGCGGTTGCCGCGGCGACGGCAGCCGCGGGAGGAGTTGCCGTGGCAACTGGAGCGGGCCGCGTGCTAGGCAACGGAGTGCAGTTGCCGCTCGCGCAGCAGCAGCAGCAGCACCCGAATACGGCCACCGTGGCGCCATTCAGCTACAGGTGACCGGGCGCCGCTGGGGACGGATAAATACGCGAAGAGATCTGTTGTTTAATTTCGGAGCGAACGCCCGTGAAATTCACGCAGAGGAGAGGGAGAAGGGAGAGAGAGAGAGAGAGAAGGGGGGGGGGGGTAGAGAAATTGGAAGCGGCGATGGCGGGGCCCTCGGGTTGTGCTGCTTTCTGGAAAGAAAAAACAGCAAGCCCGGCACAATGGCGTGTCGCCACGGTCGGGTGCAGCAGTCAGCGAAAAAATGCGGACTGCCACAATCGTGGGATTGTTGCTGGGCTCGCACCCCTTGTGTCGAACGCTGGGGTGGGGGCAGTGGGGGTGGCCGAGGGAATTTCTTAATATTGCACCAGAGCCCCGGTGAGAGAAATAATAATAATAATAACGCCACGGAGCGGTCTTAGCGACGCAGCCATAATACACGCGCGGAGAAAAACAAGAATTAATATTCCTTGGCTTCGTGACATCGCTTAGGGCCGTTACGCGGGGAAATAACATTCACGGATTTGATTTTGCCAATGAGCTCCGTTGTGCTGCACATGTGATGCACCCCTCTCGCGAGCGTGCCGCTCACATCCTCAACTCTCCTGCTTCCTTCCTACCCTTTGCCCGAACGCCCTCTGTGACTCCCTCCGCATCCATCACGCACCCCCCCCCCCCCCACGGCTCTTCCCCCCCCCCACCTCTCCCATCCCCTCCAGGCTGCAGACGGAGCGCGGTGCTCGCTCGGGGCCCGCACGGGGAGGAGGGGAGCGGACGAGGACCCCCGCCTCCGTGCGCAAATCCCGAGAGCAGCAGCTCGTCGGTGGGTGGAGACTCCGTGCCCCCTCCCTCCTCCCCCCTCTATCTCCCACACTCCCCCACTCTCACCCTGCCCTCGCCCCTCGCCGTGCCTCCCTCGCTCGCACAGAGCCGTGTTGTGGGCTTTGCGGTGCGCGCTCATGGGCGTTTGCATTTTAAATCCTATTGCTCTGCCACTTAACCGTGAATTCGTGTGTATGTGTGTATGTATGCGTGTGTGTGTGTGTCGCTCCTCTGCCCTCCAGCAATTGCAGAGGGCAAAGGAGCGATGCTCACGATAATTGGCCGAGCGCCGGGCAGCTAAAACACAGAAAATTGCCACAGTAGGCAGCACAGCTGATGCATCTGCCAGTCATCTCAGTCAGTCAACCCATGGCACCTGGGTTTGTCCCTTGAACTCATGCCAGCGAGCCTTCGACACTTCACGTGGCCTCAAAGTGCACATAGCCTGGCACAGGCGCCTTGGTGATGTCACCGCTACTTCGTGCCGAATGGCGGTTGTTGCTGTTGTGTATGTTTGCATGTTGGCACATTTGACAGCACAGGTGGTGCATATGGCAGTCATCGCAGCAGATCCATAACACCTGGCTCTGTCCTGTGGCCGATTGCCAGAAAGCCTTCGACACTTTGCGTGGCCTCAAAGTCCACCTAGCCTGGGACACAACACCAACATCATCATCATCCCATCGCTTGGTTGTGAATGGTGGCTGTTGTGTGTTTGTGTATGTGTTGTCGATACCGCGGTGGTCGTCGCACTGCGATGCCAATCTGGCTGCCTGAGTTTGATTCTCAGTCATGGCTCATAGCAGTGGCGAGTGATATTTGGTTGATAGCGCAGGACGTTCTCCTAGTAGGTCAATACATCCTTAAAGCAGTGCCTGGTGTGATGTAAACTACAGCACTGGGTAGAGAAATGCGACTGGTCATGCGTACTGGCCACACCGCCCTATCAAGTGTCATTGTGGCCTTGATAGGTCTTGGCTATCCGGCGGACCATTGTTATTTTATTGCGTTCATAATGAAGTGCACATTAATATAGTACATTCGCATGCATCTACAAACAGTATTGGATTAATATTCAAATGAATGGTCGTGCACTCGTGCATTTGTAAGCGCGCACGCATAGCCATTCGCGTCGCGCGCGTGCATTATTGATGTCACGGCGCACGGTGCGTTCCTCGCCTGTACCGAACGCTCGTCCTGCATCGTGTCTGGGATCGTGAATCGTTATTCCGCCGATAACTGACGCCGCGGGAGGGAGGGAGGGGGATGGCGTTGGTGGTGGGGAGGAGGGCGCCTTCGAGTTATCTTCTCCGCGCTTCTCGCGGTGACGAGGGCTGACATCGGACCGGCCCCTGATGAATATTATTCCGTGGGCGCGACTTGCCGAGCCAGCCGCGACCAACGGCGGGGGTCGGGGGGGGTGAAGCGCGGTAGCGTCACGGTCGCTCCGGCAACTGCCAATGCCAGCTCTGTCTCTCTGGCAAGTGGTGGCGTGACCTGGTACGGCCGTCCTCTTGCACGACTCGGCACGGAATGACCGCCTGGTGTGGTGCGGTCAGCGTAGCGGCACGCACCGGTAGACCGTCGTGGTTGTGATCGCGTAGAGCTTCGGCCCCATCACCTCTTCTACTGTTGGCTTTAATGGGTGCTCGCTAACAGAACTTGCTGCCCCAGCAGCAGTGGCTTATGCTGAACAGGGTGGATATCAACCCGCCCTCTCTTTTCACTCACCCCAGCGATTTAATAAATGGCCATGATTTACGGTTGCGATGCATTAAAAATATCTACTCGTTGCGTCTCTGTTTTTTAACCACCTTTGTTTGTATGGCTGCTCCCTTATGTTTCTGTGCCTCTTGTACAGTTTAATTAATCTTTCCCGCGTGCTGAATTAACATATAATTTGCATGCAATTTGCATAGAACATCATTAATCCATTCTCACGCACGCATCATTCGATGCATCGCATATCATCGGTGTAGGATTCGAACATTAGTCATTGAAGCGTCGATGCAATCGACGCTTTACCCAATAGGTGCATTGTCTTGACCCACTTGACGCATTTGGAACATTCCGCCAGCCTCCACCATGGTGCTCTGACCGTGATGGATTGTGCCGTCTTTCTGTTGGGACCAGTCCATTCCATCGTGGGCTCAGGGGGGAGGGGGTTTATGTGTGCGCGCATTGTGTGCACGGGCGCGCGTGAAATGGTCATCTCCGGTGCAAGCAACAACAACAGGATGATCCGACGCATCTTCCGCCACCGAAGGCGGCGCGCCTCTCGCCGTGCGTTTTGCCGAGCCCGCGCACCTGCGCGTGACCCCCTGCGTCCCGTACGAACCAGCACGCGCTATCATTATCCCAGCCAGGGGGCCACTTTGTGCTACCCGATTAGCTTGGTCCAGTGCATTGCTTGGCAACGGGCGGACGTGAATGTCAAAATTACACGCACAACAGATATGCCACTGCAATTACGCCTTTCCTTTTTTTTAAAGAAGCCGTTTTTGAGGGCGATTGTGAAATGTATCATTATGAACGTCGCCGTTTTCTCGTAGCTCATCACTCCTAGGCTTGGCTTGGTGTCAACACCGAACGCTGAATATTATGCGAACGTTGCTGCCTCTGACAAATGACCGTCAGCTTTATTTGTGTATGTATATTGAACTTCTTTTACACCGTACGTAGCCAACCGTGCTTTTCGTATATATCTAACTATTTCCATATCTCGTGGTCCTCATTTTTTGTGATCTAAAGTTCAAAACGAAGCTAATAAACCCCTCTTCAAATAAGCAAAGGGGCAGTGCTCCTGTCCATTTTGACGGCCCTGAGGCAACTGTGGAAATTCCACGATTCTATTCCAGGAATAGTGTATCCAGAGAATCACCACATCATACGTGCCACAAAGTGTCACTTTGTTTGAGTATATTTATTGTCCTTTTATTTCATGCGCAAGTTCATTGAAACAGCAACTCAATCACTTCCTGGGTAAAGTATTGGCATGCTTATAATCACTGTGATATGCACATATACACATTTCATATAGTGTTTGTGCATATATATACAGTATATATGAGTGTAGAATTATGGGGAGCGGTAGTGTAGTGGTTATAACGTACTGCGAAACCGGCGATCTGGGTTCAACTCCCATTTTATGGCCTATAACAATGGCAAATATTTGACTGGTCCTGGGCCTCCCCTAGGCCAATTCAGTCTTAATTGAATACCTGGTGCAGTATGTAAACATAAGTAATGGGCAGACAAAGGTTGCCAGGAATGGCCTCTGGCCACACCCACTGAATTGTGTGCCGTGCCGGCCTTAACAGGAGCTCGCTGAACACGCTTGCTCCAATCTAGATTTGATCTAGATTTGAAGTTTTCGTGACTGCAGGGATCCATACTCTTTGCTTCTTTCGGTAAAGTCACGTGGGTATAAAATAAAATAAATTAAATCACGACGTTTCGGGTGCAACACAAGCGTCCGTCATCAAGTGGGACAACCACAGCAGGAAACAATTGCTGAATTGGGCAAAGGGCTGCTGCAACAAGAAGCCGTATAGTCTGCTCAAGGCCATACAGGGGGATCTTTGCCTTGATGCAGAATTGCAGAGTGAATTGTACCAAATTGGATGTGCAATGGGTTAATAAAGCAGCCCTCTAGAGAAAGCAGGGGTGCTGATCATCACGCCTTCAATTTGCATACGGGTACAAGGGACTATTAACATGCATGCCAATCATGGCCAACAGTTGTGCTTCCATCTGCGGTGGGGACGTGGGGGTGTGCGGGGTTGGTGTGGAATTTGTCCGCATGAATTACCTTGCGATGCACGCATTTAATGAAGCATTATTCGTATACATGGCCAGGCGGAGGCATAAACCCACCGCACGCACACATGCTTCAAAACGCAGGCACATCAATGGTGCTCCAATCCCGCGGCACCAACGCACATCTAAAACGTTCCCGATAATGCCGATGATGAATAAACGATTTGAAAATATTAGCGCAAATCCCGATCCGCCACAGTTGAAATTTCGCCCAGTTATTTATTTATATATATAATAATAATAATAACACACGTGTCGGCACGTGCGCTGCTTTGATGGCGGAACGCGAATTGTGTGGATGGGATCTGGTGGCAAGCAGAAAAAGAATCGGCCACGGGTATCCTTTTATTTTTTACGGGGCAAATAAATTCTGCCACGGCACGTGACGACGAACAAAGAGCCTATCCACTGCGTCTCGTTACGGGGGGGGGGGGGTTATATGCAGAAAGCGCTTCTATGTGGGATTTATTTATTTTTATTGATTTCTCTCTCTTTTTTTTCCTCTTCTCACGGCTCGAATGCAATTATTTATCTGGGCAGTGTCTTCTTCCATCTCGACTGCCCCCCCCCCCCCCCCACTAAGATTGGTCCTCTCGGCTCGTCTTGCCGCCAGCGTCCAATGGGGTTCGAGCCTTCGGGTCGGGCTTTCTTATTCCGTGCCTTCCCCCTTATATATTTATTTATTTATTTATTCCTGCCTCCCTCCTCTCTCGCCTTGGCTCTCCATTCTCGCTAGCCGAAGTAGGTCAGCGCATCCCGTGAATACAAAGCAGCTGCCCGCCCGGCCGTTCTCCGAATGTGACCCCATCGCTGCCGCGCTCGCTCGCCCTCGAGCAGAGCTCGTCCGGAGTGATGGGCGTCGCTGGCCGGGTTCCGATTTGACGGAGGATCCGGGGGAAATCGCTGCGACCGCTGCTGCCGCTGCTGCCGCTGCGGCCACTATCATCGACTGCCGCCGCTCCCTTGCCGCTGCTGGGAATTTTTAGAAAAGCGTTCGGGGAAAACGGCAATGCGCGTCGCGTCAAGGGTTACACTGCCATGGCTACCGCCGTCAGAGGCACTGTTGTCATTTAAATAAATATATAAGGAAATAAATAAGCTGAACAAAAAAATATTCCCAACGAGGGCTGCGGTGCTAAGGGAGGATAAGCGCGATCGTGCGATTGTAGATGCATTTCCTGATGAAGGTCGCTGAAATTTAGGGATTTTGTAGTCTCTCAGCGCTCGTGAATTCGCATCGGTGATTCCTACGCGAGGGCTACTTGTCATTTTAAGCCCTGCGATTTTTTTATTATTTTCTTTTCTTCCTTCCCACCCCTTAAACCTTCGTCTGCCTCCGCTGTAGCCTTATTGGAGCTCGCTGCTAAGAGCCAGCCATTTTCGACGTGCTTAGCGGCAAATTGGCCTTCGAAGAGATGGGTGGGCGAGGGACTGCAATGCTCATCGGAGCGTCTTGAGAGAGTATTGCGCTAAAATTAGCAGGCGCGAGGTGGCACAGCGAAAAGCGCTGCGGGCGACGGTAAGGGAACCGCCGCTGCACGCGAAGGAACGCTTCAGTCTTTACGCCAAAAATGGACCTCCCTTCGTTCACGTGCTCGGTGAAGGCATCGCCGGACTGATCGTCTGCCATCGGTCGGATGGACGCAAGACAATGCCGCGGGCGGCGCGGGATTAAGCGATGCTGCTTGCCGCAGCGGCGAGGAATTTGAGGATAATTCCAGCAGTCGGGCGCGCGGGCGGAGGCGGGAGGGGCGGCGAGCGGCGCTGGCGAGCGAGCAGCCGGGCGGCGTGGCGGCGGAGCGAGCGGACCACCGCCACCGCCACCGCCGACACCGATCGCTCGGTGGCGCCTCGGCCCCGGGCGCCGGCGCGATGCTGGGGGAGGACCCGAGCAGCTGGTACTTCGCCGACGAGGAGGAGGACGACGAGGAGAGCTGGCGCGCGAGCTCCGTGAGCAAGGCCCGCTTCGTCCGCGCCGAGTCCGAGAGCGGCAAGGCCGGTGGCGGTGCCGGCGGTGCCGGCGCGAGGAACTGGCGGAGGGCGTCCGCCACCCAGCTGACGGTCTTCTCCAGCCTGACCGGCGTGATCGCGGCGCGACCCGCCGTGCAGGCCGCACGGCGGCAGCCCGAGGAGCGGCGGCGGAAGAGCTTCGCCGGGTCGCTGCTGCCGTACTGGAGCGGCGAGGAGGCGGTGGCGGCATCGGCGGGCCACCAGCGCCGGGAGGAGAGGGAGGCCGCGGCGGCGACGGCGGCGGTGGGACGGCAGCAGGCGCCGACGACGGCGCTGCCGGCAGCGGCGGCCTCCGTGTCCGGCGCGCTGCAGAAGTCTACGAGGTCACTGAGCCGGAGCGGCAGCAAGTCCGAGAAGCTGTCTGGGAGGGCATCGGTGGCGTTGGGGATGGGCGGCTTCGAGGACCGGGGGCCTTCCCGAGAGCAGCAGCAGCAGCAGCAGAAAAATCAGCAGCATCAGCAATATCACAGTCAGCAGCAGCAGCAGCATAATCAGCAGCAGCAGCATCATGGTGGAGCTGGATCGAGACCCACATCCAGGTATGGAGATTCAGAGGGCAGCAAGTCTGACGACGAGATCCTGGCCTGCAAGAGCAAGCGCAAGTGGAAGGCCAAGAGGCAGTCGTCCGAGTCGTGCGCTCGCGAGGGCATAGCCAGCATGGACCAGGACGTGATCCTCACCATGCTAAGCGACATCGAGAGCATGCTGTATTACCGCGTCTACGGTGAGTGGTTCTGTGTGTGTGCGTGCCTCGTGGCCAGCCCTGCCAAAAGCATGCAGACACAGTGCAGTGGTTGGTACACTACGCTGCGAACCTCGTGGTCCGAGTTCAATTCCCGCTCACGGCCAACATCCGTGACATATTTCTGTACCGGTGCTGGG
Organism: Entosphenus tridentatus; assembly: GCA_014621495.2. Taxonomy (NCBI): domain Eukaryota; kingdom Metazoa; phylum Chordata; class Hyperoartia; order Petromyzontiformes; family Petromyzontidae; genus Entosphenus; species Entosphenus tridentatus. The sequence continues at coordinate 9,022,064 of CM025654.2, read as the reverse complement.
CCTTGCTGAGATTAACTTAGCCTTACATGAGTACCTGGCACCACGTGTAAATATTTGGATGGGTCATGGGACTCCTCTAAGTCGACTCGGCCTCAAATGAGTACCTGGTGCGGTGTGTAAACATTGCCACTGGGGAGATGAAGGCGGTCGGGCGTTGTTCCAGCCACACCACTTCCTCATTGCGCCGTGCCAACCTTAATAGGTGCCTGCTATCAGCACATGCCCCGACAGCTTGAAAAGGCGGGATATTATGGCATGAACAATATCTTACAAACCACAAAATCGGAAGAGAAGAGAATTACATGTAAATGCATTGCTGTGAGTGGTGTGTTATTATTTCTGCGCAACTAGAGGACAATCCTGGGATAAAACCAGGACAGGTAGCAAGCGGCCTGAGCTGCCACCACCCGCGTGTGTGTGTGTGTGTGGCTGGCAAAGCGATCTCTGCGCACAGATCGCTTTGTGTAGGGGACCGAGCATCAATCTCTCCGGCTCCTTCCAGTACGTGCAAGGAGGCGGACTTCAAGAGCAATAATCTTGGCCTGTGAACAATCTTGGCTCATGAAAAACTGGGTCAAGCCCTCGGCTTCGTTACATGAACCAGTGTGGGGGGGGGATGGGGGGGGTCGTTAGGCACGGTGACGATTCGCCTTCCGAAAGTGTCGATTAATTTTCTTGAATCTGGGTCGTGATGTGGTTTTTTTTTCCAGTCTCGTTTTCACTGTCTCGTTTGTTGTCATTTTTTCGGTCCTTTTTTGTCTACTGTTTCTTTGCTCGACTGTCCTCAAAATGCCCCTTGTATATAGTTTGCAGTAATGGTAAATCATAGATTCGCGGAATTTTAACACTGTGATGATACACCTCTGTGAGAATTGATGTTAATTGATGGTACGATGCTTTGTCACATCTCTAGTGGCTGCACTTATTCTATATTCCTAAAAATATCTATACACAGGGTGTTGTACAGTATATACATATCATATGTGAACCCTGGAAAGCCTCACTGAGTACTAAGGCTCATCGTGCGTAAAATCTTGCTATGGGGTGTTCGACTGATGCCATATTTTAATTCTACATACGTGTGCGTAAGATTAAAAGTAACTTCAGACAATCTCGATGCTGCATTTGCAGCGACGCAGTCGTGCCAAAGAATAATTCACGGCTCTTTGTTTTTATCAATCCCCCCCCCCCCTCTGCTGCACGAGAGCCTCCCTATGCCGGTTCGGTTGACCAGACTTCGTTGCGGTACCGATCCTGACATCACTCGCCGCTGATGTTAGCCACGGCCGGGAATTGAGCTCAGGTTCACTGGCGGAGGGGCACGGTCCACTTAACCACCCGCGCCTCGATGACGTTTAAATTAGAACGGAGTACAACGTCTGCATTATTAATACGCATCGGTCGTTGGCAGATTATCGTCGGTGAGCTATTTATTGTTGTCGCTTCGTGTTCGCTGGAGAAATTTCAATCCTGGACACGGCGGTGCGCTGGTGTCTCGTGAGCACCGGAGGTTGTTGCTTGGTTACGTCCTTTTGCTACATCCGGGGCACGTGATGCTCTTCTCCTTTGTGTGACGTCAAACGGATCACAAACTGCTCATTACGTTTTAACAATGAGCGCTCTGAAAAACCATGTAATTCTTCCGTTTTTTTCTCGTGCCATTTTACAAAAATAGCACTTTCTTTTTTACACTAATTGCGATAGAGCGTCTATTCGGTGTACAATTTGCATCGTTACACTGCCGAGACACCGAGGGCCGCGTCGGATGCCCGGGAAATTATGAGAGAGAAACAAGATTTACCGAACGGGACGAACGTCTCAACGTGGGACCCTCCTCACAAAACAACAATTCTACTCGGTGAAGCTTTCCTGGGTAAACAATCGTAACCAATAAAATAACAAAACCACAGCATGGGGAGACTTTTGTCCAGCAGTGGACACGTATATATGTTGAACTTCTTTAGCACCATACGTAGCCAACCGCACTCATCGTCGGTGCGGGACTTGTTGACGTAACTTTTCTCCCACCGCTACAAGGTCTCCCTCGCAAGGGAGGGTCACTTGGCTTCGCTCACTCGGCTCTCATGAGGACCGATTCACTGTATCCGATGTCTCTCTCTGCAGGGGAGAGCGTGGAGACCGAGTGGGAAAGAAACGTCAAGGACATCAACGATCTGAAGCAGGACCTGGAGGAGACCATGTCGAATCTGCGCGACACACAGGTTCCCCACAGGTAAAACGAAATCCTTTCTCCAAGTCCTCCATTTACAACGCGACAGCCTCCCAACGAGTCCGTCGGAGGCTCCGTTTCAGGAGGGGTGTTGGGGGAGTCCTCCATTGAGAGCATTTCAGCAATCACAACTTCATTCAAACGTTGGGGCGTAACGCGCGAGGGGACTGGCGTAACCGGACAAAACCCCCACGTGCACACGACGGGGAAACAGCTATAGGTCCATCTAGATGTGTTTGTGAACTTGATGCTGTACTGACATCTCCTGGCTACTTGGTCGGGGGGGAGGGGAGGCGGGGGGAATCAGCAAATTGAAACCGACTTAATTTATATTTCAAGACAAGTCGAATTCAAAGTGCCTCCATGTTCTGACGTGCATAAGGTCATTGGTAATTTCCTTCCACGGCCGTTGATTACGTTTCTCAGTTAGGGCCCATGCTGTTTGAACAACCACGGTCGACTTCCCACAACTAAAAGTCACCGTCGGGGAATATCTAAATTCATCGTGGCAGTTATTCCAGCAGGATTTCTTCATTTTCTTCTCTCTTGCATTTGTCCCACTCGTGTGTCTCCTGCTCCTCTCCCTACACCCATTCCTGTCCTGGGCCATCTTCTCCACGTCCACTCCACGGTCTCCCACATTCTGCTTCAGCACTTGGAACCACCTCTCTCTTAGCCCTGCATCTCGGTCTCCGCTCTGGCGCTTCCATGTTCGTCATCTTTCTTGTTCCAACGTGATATTCCTCTCTTAAGACACGTCCCAGGCGCGACGCTGTATTTTGCATGACCGAAGCAAGCGTTAGAGGCGCAGCGCCGCAACTCCTTGCTCAGCCCACTGCTGACAGAAGGGCCTCCACAAAAAGGCATCACTCGAGGGAGAGGCCCTTAAAGAGGGTATTTCTGGCCTACTCTTCCACGCTGGCCCGACGTCTTGGAAGAGGTGGGGGATCCACCCACACTTGTTACCCCGCCACAACACGCGACCCGCCGATCGACTTAACTGCGGTGCACCCGTCTGCGCTGCTGGGTGGACAGGGTTCGGCGGGTGGTGTTGAAGAAACCTTGCCCCATTGTTTCGGCTGACGTGCTGGCTGGGGAAAGATCGACCCGGCGACCTCTGGTCGGTCTGTAAGTTCAGCGTGCGATGGCCATTACATTGCGGTGGGGGCGGCAGTAGCGGCGGCATCAGCAGCATCCCGGCAGCACGACTGGGGGTAGGGGGTGGGATTTGCAAGGAGCTTTCGTGTCCGTGACACGATTCCCGTGTCGGAGCGTGCACAGTAGCCGTTGAGCACTCGAGTGCCGAGCGCGAACGATGGGCTCAATGGGCTTTTTCTCCCCTTTGCTTTTAAAGTCGACGCCGCATTGGACGTGTTGTGCCAAGAATTTATCTGAGCAGAGCGAAGGTTAAGTGAGCCCTCGGTAGGATCGTAACCGTTGTTGTATCCTTATTATCGTTGCTATCTAAAACATTGAAAGCATATTTGATCGTTATCGTAATCATTATCATTAGTCGTGAATTATCATAATCATCAGCATTCTTCAAACCTTATCCAGCGTAATTAATCTTTATCATCATTAAATATAAATCTTCAATCATAAATCAGTTAAAAATCATGAACAGTTATCATATTTTAAATACTTAAATCTTTATTATCATCATCATAATAATTACTACCATCAATCAAAAACCATCGTTATCATCATCAATCATCATTCGTGATCATCAATCATAAAATCGTCATCAACTAAAAAAAACTCATTGACCAAAAAAATGAAAACCGAAGCAAACCCAACTGAAAAACAGAATTGGGTCAAGCCTCGGGTGGAGCACGGAAAACAGAGCCCAGCTGCTCCATTCCGCAGGCTCTGAGCAGCACGACCCAATGCTCCGTGCTTCGTCCAATCACAGGAGAGCCTTCTTTTCCCAGGGTGCATCTCGTTGGAACTTAGCGGTGCCGTTTTAGCATCGCGCCAGACTCCGTGCTCCATCCTCTTAATCATCAGCCGGAGGCCTCGCTGCCTCCCCCGTGTGCACCTTGGCGTTCCCCGCATGTCCTGTTGACAGCGGCGGCGATGTTTCTCGAATCTTGGCTCCAAAGCGATCCGAGCTTGCCGGATTTCCATGTTGAATGCCCCAGTGTACGTGTGTGTGTGTGTTTGCTCGCTAATAGCACTTGCCCCAAAAGTCTGTTAAGGGCTATGTGGGGGATCTTTGTCTTTGTGCCGTGTTTGTACAACGACCGCACTTGTGTTTAGTTACCATTGTTGTCATCATCATCATAATCTTCCATGGTTTTGTTTGTCATCGTTATTATGATCAACCATTGCATTATAATCATCATTATCTATTGTCTTGTTCATCATAATTGATTCATTCACTGTCTTATCATAATCCTCGTTTGTCAGTCTTATAGACAACATCATCCATTGCCTTATCATCATCATTTTAATAACCATTGTCTTTTTCATCATCATCAGCATCAAATACATATTTTGCATCGTCTTATTGACTGCCATTAAAACATCCATGGCCTTATTATCGTCATCCTTTGTCTTATTCATTATCATCATACATTAATCAAAATGTATCGTCATCTTTCGATTTAAAGCTTTCGTGACTGCAGGAATTCATCTTCTTGGTTTTTTTGAGAATTATTTTATTATGTTTTATTAATTTTATTATTTTATTACTTCCCTTCTACGTGACTTTACCGAAAAAACCAAGAAGATGTATCGTCATCTTCACTATCCTTGTCATGGTTGTGGCTTCTATTTACAGTGCCCTCGGCAACAAGGCTTGGAGCGCTTACGCCGAAATATAGCCCCGGCCGCAATCGCAATCCAGCGTAGGCTTGCACAGCAAAAGATTAAAGCGACTTTCGTTGTTTTCATCTCTCGTTCATAAGGCGATACGTGCCACGGTCGCCGCATCGCGCCGTTATTAAATCGAAATTTCTCAAATAAAGGCTGACTTCTTGACCTTGGCGTGGCCCAGCCGTCCAGAATCAAGAAATCGGCTCTATTCGCTTGTTTATTACACAGCTTCTGTGGCAAGCCGTTGACATTCACAATGCCTTCCCCTCCAGCCAGAACAGACCACACCCTCCCCCCCAATGGCACACGCTTATTCATTGAATGATTTTGAAAGTGGGCTTATTACATGCGCCATGCTATTGTAAATGGTGCAATGGACATGCAATAATGGAGGGGGAAATTAGCCAATTTATCTGAATGGTTGGGATTCTTTTTTCTCTATTCATGATTTCGACTTCATTAACGTTAACTTTATTTCACTTGCTTTCAACCGATTTATGATCAGTTTGGATTGGCTGAGCATGAATACAAACACGTACAGATTATCCACTTTATTGTGCAGGTGATAACGACACACGCCTCTGTTGATCGGCGTTAATTTATTTACTTTTGTACTCCAAGAAGGATGGCTTCCAGGAGGAAGCGGCCTGTGACTGAGAGATTGGGAATCCTCGGTTTGAATTAACATAAAACTGGTGTAAGAGAACAACAATACCAAGTATTGACGCTCTAACAATAACAGTCTCTGCTCATTCAGCAAAGGCTTCAGCTGAGTCGGGATTTTGTGAGAAGTTTCCCTAGTTGGGATGTTTGGCCAATTACGTTCTGTAGCGGTGTCACAATGCATTGATTCGTCCATTAATATTGATTTTCAAGCTCATGACATACACACCAATCTGTGCATGTAATGACTAATTAGAACGTGTGTAAATTTCTGCACATAATATGCGAATATCACCTTCAGGATAATGGAGCAAACAAAACCGTGCAAGCGAGACACGACAATATCCAAGAGAAACAATACAAACGAGACTGTAAAAACGAGACCAACATAACGATTCTTGAATCCGATCGTGACCCTGAAATCAAATTTACTGGGGTGGCAATGGGCAAGGAAGAGTGGATTAATAATAATGAAACATCATTTTCGATAAGTTTTATAACATGTTTTCTTCGTCAAATCAGCTGATGGCTAAATCACTTGGAATGCGCCCGATCTTGACCCATCTCGGAGGCCAAGCTGGTTTTGGCCGGGAGTGCTTGGATGGGCGATCACCGTGCATGACACATGTGCTGTGGGCCGCTGCAGAGCTGGGTTGTCAGAAGAGTGCCGTGCGGCACAACCCATTGTTGTACCGCACTCCGCTCCAGCGTCTCTGTTCGGCGCCTTCACGAACCAGCGATGGCCAGCGTCGTGCAGTCCGATCAAAGAACCCCCACGACCTACACCGCCCGAGAGAGAGGCGCTCGTGCAGCGGCAGATTTCCCCCAAAAAATGACTTCGTGTACACGGACGTACAATTAATCGCCGTCGATTTTCTGCTTCACGCATTAACCGCTGACTCGCTGTCCGCTCGCACTGCCCAGCTCGCTGAAGGCCGGCTTCGGCCCGACGGGACGGCCCCCGTGGGTGGACACCGCCTCCGAGCACCAGGGCAGCCCTCGCATGCAGGCCGGCGAGGCCCCGTCCCTGGGCACCGGTCGCTTCCCCGCGTCCTCCACCTCCTCCTTAGCCACCGCCGGTAGCGGCGGTTCCGGCGGCGGGGCCGCGGGGCCCGGCCGACGGCCCCGGTCAGGCGTGACGGTGCCCGCGGACGGAGGAGGGCGCTGCTACGGCCGCGGGCCGCCGAGGGCCGCGGGCCGCGTCGGCCACGAAGCGCGGCCCGGCGCGTGCGAGCTGTTCTCGGAGGAGGACGACGAGGTGATGGACGAGGACGAGGAGGACGGCGAGGAGCTGGTGATCGAGTGCGACGACCTGGAGGTGTCGGGATACGCCAGCGACGGCGACCTGCTGGGGAAGAGCCTGTACAGGCGGCAGCGCACGAGCGGGTAAGCTGCCCTCGGTGGTCGTGTTGTGTTGTGACTGAGAGGTGGCCGGGTGGCTACAGGATATCAGAGTGCTGAGCATGCGCCGTTGGGTTTGATTACAGGCAGCCGCGCCCGTGATGTGATCAGGTTCTCAGGTGTGGCGAGTTGATAGTCTCACGGCAGCGACGGTGACTGTGCGTGCACACACACAGCCCTGATTAGCACGGTTGGCTACATGCGGTGTGACAAGATTTTCAACATACATGCATACATACACAAAAAAAGGTATAAAATTTGGTTCTCTATATTTGGTTGAATCCCAACTGCGAAATTAAAGATATATCGGTTTGATTGTCAAGCGACAAACACTACTCTCTGTAGCAGGGCGAGTGGGAAAGTGGTGCCCCGACTGCGTGGACCAAAGGTCCTTTAATGGGGATCTCAGAGGTAGCTCAGTGGTGTCCACTTCCTTGGGCCGGTCTCAAACACAAAGGGTCGCGCTGCTCTGCAAAGGATCCAATTGGATCCTGCGTCCCGTGACATGTCTGCCCATGGCATGATCGGAATAACTTTGGGGAAAACATTTTAAGATGAAAAAATAAGAAAATATTAATCGACGATAAATGACTTTCATCTATGAATCACTTAAAATGCCATGGAACCTCATTGCGATTTACAAATACACGTGGAAACACACAAAACATATCAGGGCCAAAGTAGCAGAAGAGACAGGGGATAATATAAAGGGAAGAAAGATCAACGGCAGAGTGACACGACCAAAGCAGGGACAAAACAGCCCTTTATGAACAAAACACAATCATGCCCTTCATCTGCACATCATCTGGAACTCTACCACAACCACTTCTAATTTTACCCAAGCCTCAATTTATATGCCACCGTAGCCAATGAATAATCCCCGAGGGCTTTTGATAGAAGAATGTCCTTTATTTACCCATGAAAGCATCTATATATGTACGTATTTATATGAAATCTCAAGATACTTTATCAAGAGCATCTTTAATGATGACGTCACCCTGCTGCTGCTCTATATATAAGAACGGGAGACAGAGCAGAGCCTCACCATTCTGAGAAATCACGGAAACGCTGTGAGGAAGCAGCCAAGGCAACGAGCCGGCACAAACAATTGCCCAAGCTCTGCAGTCTGCTGTGTATTGAGATGTTTTCAGTCAGTTGGTGAGTGTGCATACCTGAATCCTGAATAGAGGTGAGGGCATGGTGACGCAGGTTAAAGTTAACCCCCATTATCCGCATGGAGTTGGGAGGCAATAATCCAATAAGTGATTTGACAACGTGTTTGGCATGTGAACATCAAGTGATATTTCATTTTGATTTGAATTGTAGACAGTTTAGCTGTCACCTCTTTTCGGGATTCATTATAAAAGCAACACACTAATTAAATTATTATTAAACACTCAATAAATTTATTTTTTTACCAAGTTAAAAATATTTAACGGACAAAATAATATAAAACGTTTCATAACTTGCCCTTCCGCTTCCGAATTAGTATTTTTAATGCTGCATTGTCATTGTTTTCTTTCTGGGTCAAATTCATTTCTATGGAAGACGAAAAAAATATCCATTGTGAGAGAAAAGCACTGACAGGGAAATTCCATGGCCTACTCAGCAAACGACCGATGACAAATTCGATTTCCTTGAGCTGCCGGGTTGGTAATGGTTGGCACCGTAGACTTGCCATCCAGTGGACGGCAGTTCGATTCCATCTCCAGGCACGGCAGTTTGAAAAAGTGGTGCAAGTTTCTGGAATCTTCCCCGCCTCTGTGCACCCAGCATTATGAATGGTCGCACCACGGTTAGTCGGTCGGCAGGTTTTGTGCGGTGGGATGGTAAACGGTGAATGTACAAACTACGTTCCAACACGTCTGGCCAGCGTGGAAGAGGAGACCAATTACCCTCTAAAACCCCCTCCAGTGGAAGCCCTTCTGCAGAGGCATAAGCAAGCGATTGCAGGACTGCACCTTTCACTGTTCGCATCATAGGGCTGTGACCATTCACCCGTGATTAGACGAATCACCACAATTTATGGTTATGATTCGATTTAAAAAAAAAAAATTCCCCCCCTCACATCGGTGCATTGTGTGGTTCCTTTTGTGGCTGCAGCCTTCACGTGGATCCATTACACACAACGTAAACAAATCGAAAATAATGCATTCTCACAAGCACCATTCAACGCAGGTATCTTGAGCTTAAAGGATTGGTTTCAATCGATGAATCCGTTGCATTGATGTTACACCCCTCCAACGTGGTACGTTTACTGTTCAACATCTGTTAATATGGCATGTGAATTCTACGCCTTCTTCATCTTTGCAGTGGTCTCTCCACATCTCACCGTGTGTCGCCGTATCATTCAACTCAGATGGCTCCAAGCTGCTACTGGCTCCATAAACATTTATGCTTTAACTCTCACAGATCTTTTTTAATCAGAGGGTGGTAGGTACCTTAATTAGCTGAAGCGGTTGTAAATATTGCACAGTTACGAAGCCACAATTTGATTTGCTGGCATTCCCGATGAAATGCCATCTTAAGCTGTCGTGACAGATTTGACAGGCGACGCTGATTCATGATGCACTGCGCTAGATTGCAGAGGTAAAAAGGTAAAAGTACAAACCTGCCATTGCTTGCTCATGCCACTGCTGGAGGAAGAGCCTCTACTCGACAGAGCTATGGAGAGCCCCTCTCGTAGAGTGCATTTTGGCCTACTCTTCCATGCCTATCAGACTTCTTGGAAAATGTGGAAGTACCCAACGCCGGTCGATAAATCGTGGCGAATCCATTTACTCCGCTGGTTCGACATGCGGCACAGGAGATTTAATAAACCTGCAACATTGCCTCGACTGCCGCACCGGGAGATTGAATTTAACCGGGGACCTGTGGGTTGCAAGTCCTGTTGTGCTGTTACAACTACGGCTGCGTCCAGAATGTAGAAGCAAGCCAAAAGAGCATTTGGAAGGCGCAACAGTGCGATGCTTCAGGGCGGTTAAGGGTGTAGCAGGTATGCGCTCTCATTAAAACATCTCACTTGCTCTCCGGGCAACATGGTGGGGTGGCTGGTTGACTAATGAGATGACTAATTGGCCGAATTAATTTAATTTCTCCTGGTTTCCTGGTCTCCAGCTGTTTGCAGCAAATTGGTTCTTAACAGAAGTCCGGTCTTGCTCTCTACCCATGTGTTTTTTTCCCCCCTTCCTGTTCATTACACAGTACAAGTTAGTTTGTTTTCCAGACAGATCAAAAAGAAAAGACGATTGTGGAATGTTGAGTTTGTTATCAAATTTTGGGAATTTTCTCAGAAGGGTGCTCAAAAGCGAATAACTTTTTTTTAAATCGGCAAACAGCACACCTCCGATTAGCACGAAATAAGTTCAACGTACATACTTACGAAACGAGCAGATTCAACTAAGCCATTCGCCAACCACCATGAGTGGTGGCCAGGTGACCTTTACATTCAAGGGCGACTGGTTCGAGCCCCTGTCTTGATCACGAATGAACATTATTCAGTAGTTACAGCGTCCATCCCTTCCAGAGGGGCTTTTGTTTCATGGCCCGTGGGCTGTTTTTGAACCTTGTGATGTTACTCAGAATTACACCGAAAATTTTAAATTAGGGACACGTGGGTCAAGGGGACACGTGGGTCGGGAGACACGTGGGTTAGTTCAGAGGCGTCTTTCTTATTGGCGCTTGGGAAACGTTTCTCGAAGGGTTGATGAATGGCGGCTAAACGATGAAACTCGCCCGAGAGGACCGTGAGCGATGGGCCGATGGCTTGGCGAGGCTTTCATCCGGCAGTGGAAGGACAATGGCTGAGGATGATGCTGTTGGCAATTTTTGTACCATTACCGGGGCCAAATTGACAAGGCAAAAAAACTGCAATAAATGCGTTTCAAAAGACAGCTCTTTTTTACCTATTATGCACATGAGCTGTTATGCAAGGTAAGTTGTAAAGAGGTTGAAGTGAAATATCTAGTAACAAGTATGCTCTTTTCCGAGATCAATTAAGACCAGCTAAGTTAATAAAATATTGTCATATCAAACAAGGGCAACGACTTTGTTTGATATGATAATATTTTAAAAGACTAGCTAAGTGTGACATAAAGACAGCATTACATCTGAGATGCTATGGAGCCGTCAGCTTCACTGTTCCACTGTGGCATGTTTCCATACGGCTGCTATCAGCTGGTTTCCATCGCATTGTGGTCCTTCAGCAAGGGAATGCCATTGGCTATTTGAACATTTGTCTCAAGCAGTCGGCAGACAGAGAACCACGTTTTAGAGTAATTTCTTGAAGCTAAAATGAAGCGGCCAAGAAAAAAGTACATTTATGTACGTGTAACAAATTCTATTGCAGGCGATGGGGCATTATTCAACAAAGGCGCTATGTGCATGTAACTCAGAAATTAAGAAAAAATGCAACGGTGACCACAAAAAAAACCGAGAGGGGGGGGGTACGGGGGGAGTCGTGAAGAGAATCTCAATGCCGCGGATTTACAGACGGGCTCGGGCCCCACAGGAAGACGAATCTGCGTTCAAAATCTCGCACGTCAGTGAGGTTTTTTTCACCAAGAAAGAAAGCCATTGTTTAGGGAGCCGCGCGCCCTTTTTTTTTACGCGTGGAACCTCGAGGCTCCGGGACAATGCGCCACTTATTGCCCCGCGCCACAAGAGCCTCCCGGTTCTTTTTTTTTTGTAAAACTTGCGAACAAGGGAATTATATCCCTGCGCTGGTGCTGTGCGCTGGCTCCCAGCCAAAAAAAAAGCCTCCGCTCCAAAACCTCTTCCTCCTCCACCCCGCGCCTCATTGCTGATTCCCCCTCCCAACCCCCACCCCCTTCTATGCAAATTGGAGTCACTCGGGGGAGCGAGAAATTGCCGCAGCGAGCGGTCATTTCCTTCCCAAAACTGGCCGGCCGCGTGGTTCGCGCGGCCACTTGTTAAGTCGAGACAGCCGTGGCAACCCCCTCCCCCCACGCCATCCACCCACCACCACCTCCCTTCCACAAATCACCCTGCCACCCCCCCCCACCAATAACCCAGCCTGAGCACGCCGGCAGGGGCGGAACACGGTTGGCTTTGTGAGCGCGATGATGGTCGCCCGCTGGCACGAGACGCGTGGCGCGTGTGCGCGGTGGGGGCGGGCAGCAGAGGTAGGGGGTGATGGGGTAGGGAATGGGGGCAATTATCCAGCCTTGCCCTTTGCATGCGTGTGTGTGTGTTACGGTTGGCACTTTTGAGGTGGACAAAGAACCTGGACGTTTATATCGCAATACAGGACTATAAGAGATCTGTTGAATGTAAATACAATGGACAAACATCGAGACTTATTCGAGTATTTTCCAGCGCGGCCACCTCGAAAGAAGGTTGATTGAGGGCAAACCATAACAGGTGGTAACCGTAGTGTGTGCGTGTTTAGTTTTCGTTGGGTGTTGTGGCCTAGTGGTCAGCGTGTACTGGATAATTGTTCAATTCTCAGCTGTGGCTCACATCGCTGGCGAGTGATATCAGAACCAGTTCTGGTCCTCCACGAGGTTGACTCGGCCTTGAATACCTGGGGCAGTGTAAAACAGTGGGTGTATTACGATGCGTCAATTCACATCGATTCATGTACATCGCATGATACGTGCATTGAAACACGTTCAAGAATTGAACCTTTTTCAATTCGTAAATGTTGTACGTAATAGGTTTACGTGGGCCCTCCTCCAGCCACAAGAGGCATTTAACGCAATATAAAAACTAGTAAATATTTAAGTCGAATAACTTTGAATCCTGACAATTGAATCTCAGAGGGGGGATACATTGGCTGCAGCAAAAGAAGACATTCTATTTTTCATGTCTTTACCATGTTCCCTCGCTCAACGCGGTAGCAGCAGGAGATGCGTTCCAAAAAAGGGTGCACAAAGGAAAGACAGCTGCCTAGCGAGTAGCATACACAGTACACACAGTACACACACACAGTACACACACACAGTACACACATACAGTACACATACAGTACACACACAGTACACACACAGTACACATACAGTACACAGTACACACACAGTACACACACACAGTACACATACAGTACACACACAGTACACACACACAGTACACACAGTACACACACACACAGTACACACACACACAGTACACACACACAGTACACACACACACAGTACACACACACAGTACACACATACAGTACACACACACAGTACACACACACAGTACACACACACAGTACACACACACACACAGTACACACACACACAGTACACACACACACAGTACACACACAGTACAACACACACAGTACAACACACACAGTACACACACACACAGTACACACACACACATTGTCCCACGTCCCACCGCATAGCCGCATGTGGAGTGAATTCAAACCGAATATAGCGAATTCTGGGTAGAAATAGGTAATGCGCACAAACGCGAAATCACACAAACTGAGCCCCCCTGCACGTGAGTTCGGGCTGGGTATCA
>CM025654.2:8976304-9008376 GCA_014621495.2 Entosphenus tridentatus | reverse complement strand
GGGGGGGGGGGTAGCGGTGAATCATTACATGACTCGTAAATGTGCGTCTATTTCGTCTCTCGGAGCCACTGGTAGCATCAAACGAAGCGGTGGGGGGGGGTTGATGCACAAACAAAGAATTCTATTTGTGTGGGTTAGCAGCCGTGGCAGCGAGGCCGAATTACACGGGCACAGTCTCCCCCACAGTGCCACGGAGAGCGGTGCTCTCGGCAGGACAGAGCGGCGCTCGATCCAGCGGTAACAGCTCGCGTGTCGCGACCACATCTGCACTGGGGGCCCACATTTCCCGTAACCTTGAGGGAGGGGAGGGGGTGCAGGGTGAAACTGGCAATCGTCCTTATCAACCGCATTCAAAGTACAATCGTGGGGAAAACTGCAGATATGCTGGGCGAGGCAAATGGAACGGCGGGGGGCGCATGTGGCGAACGCGATAAAGCCAACAAATTGCGTGACGACGATAATAATTCTCGTTGAGTTTTCATTTCTTCTCGTTCGATGAGCTATTGAATATTTCTGACCTTTTGCAGTAATGAGGCAAATGCACGTAGACTAATTCTCTGCCAGACAAGCATCATTTTTTAAAATATTAATTCACGGGCCCATATAGCAATCCACTGCTGAATGACGACCTCTCTTCTCACTTCCAGTCACTGTGTCAGCAGTTTGACCATACTTGACCGTGCTGGTCAGTGGGGGTGGGGTGGTTCAGGACAGGTTTCGGTATCACGCCTCACATTTATCTGCGGCTGAAAATCAAACGCGGGTCACTGGGGAACCGTTGCACAGTGCATGAACTATCATCATCATCCTCATGTATTATTTATACCGCATCTCCCATTTGGAACATGGCTCCATTGAGTACATCCACTGAATCGCCGTTTTTAAGCAATGTAACATTTTCATTAATAGCAATAGCAATGTAAATTATTTACTCAGGAAAATCTCAATGAGCCTAGAAAAAAATATATATATTGCAGCGGTGTCCTGCATTCCAGCGTTTGAGTTTTAGCGTGGATGAGAGTTTGTCTCGTGAGAGGAAACTTCAGAACCCAGAATAAAACGAACCGACGCATACACGGCACCGCCATCACCCGGCCACTTCTTGCAGCCACAAACCTATGACACCTGGACAGCCCTGCTGGTCACACGAACAAGTACTCGCAAGGCTTCAAGTGTGTTTAGCAGTCGTGATCCCCTGAGATGAGATCGGGGGCAATTTTACGTGCGATTTGTTCAGAGGTATCTGACAAGCACATGGGCTATTTGCATGTACACATTGTAGCTTTCCTTGGTTTGAATTCGCGCGGACCACGCAAGACGCTGATCCAGTGGTAGATTTCGATCTTTACAGGAAGTTAAAGGTTATGCAATGCAGCTGAGGCACACCTGTGCAGCACTGATTAATATCACACAAACCTCAAGCGATTCTTCGATTTAAGAAAAACATACGTGCTTATATTTAAATATCAGATTGTATAATACAAATTCATGGGGAGTGTTTTTTTTGTCCATGTAGAAATGTACACGCAATACATTATTTATATCAACATTCACACCCAGGTGTTATCGGGTGCTGCATGGTTAAGTTGTGGACAGCAGAGGGCAGCGCAGGGAAAAATAAATCTATCTTCTTGGTTCTTTCCGGAAAGTCACGTAGAATGGAAATAATAAAAATAAAGCATTATAAAGTAATTCTCACGACGTTTCGGCCACAACGCAAGCAGCCGTCCTCAGGTGAAGAACAGGTCTGTCGATAAGACAGACTTCCATTCTACGTGACTTTACCGAAAGAACCAAGAAGATGAATCCCTGCAGTCACGAAAGCTTTAAATCGAAAAATAAATCTAATTTACTTTATTAAACTTTACCGAAGCAACCCTCCCCAGAGTGGTGAAGTATGGTCTACTAACATGTAGGGCATGGCCAGACATTCATCCAGCAGTGGATTTGTTGTCCTTCCCCTGCACCTCCGATTAGCATGGTTGGCTACGTACGGTGTCAATCAGCAATTCGATTCATTATCACGCATCTGGGTAAAAAATTGAACTCAAGAATTGAATAATTTTGCCCATCTCATTTGTATTTATCAGCATTTTCTCTCTCATTTGTATAATTTTTGTTCACTCGATTAGCAAAAAATGTTGCATTCTATCATTTGCAAATAATTTGTATGAATTGTAAACATTACATTCGCACACGCACGTGCATTGTAATAATTTATTTTAATTGGCGAATCCCATCCATGCGTAGTTAATGAGATAATTTTAAATAAACTATTGCACTTAGTGGCTGCTGGCTCATTCTGAGAACCCTTTGACTACCCTTTGTTCACAAGAGAATTGCAGGTTCTGATTTCAGCTGCCAATTAACATGGTCGCACAGATGGGCAACGGATTTTATAAATCATTTAAAGCCAAGTGCACGGTGGTTAGAGTTAATAGATGAATTGTACAGCGTCTCCTGCATAATTATGTTAATTTTATCCACGAACGTATCACGCGGGGAATTGGGGCACACCATTAGGAAGATGTTACCTCCCTCGCCTAGTATGCAGGACATCATGGGTTCGATCCCGACACCTGTATATTTGGGGTTTGCGTGCCCCTCTCCCCGTGGGCGCGTGGAGCATCATCAATATAATTATATAGTCAAATTTTACAAAAGGCAGCAGCAGCAGCATCAGAAGTAAAAGCATATTTGGCAATCTTCAACGTTACCCCTTGAAGATGCCACAATTTGTGGAATAGAGCCCCGCAGAGAATATTGCCAATATCCCTGCGAGTGTCATTTTGCAACCAGCAGTAAACGGCGTTGGTTGATACCATCCCACTGCGTGCGCGATCGCAGGGTCCGCTCGTGCTGCCTGTTGACCGTCGCGTTGGGCGGCATGTGTGCGTGTGACAGGTACTTGACGGACGGCGGATCGGGATTTTCCAGCCACAAGCTGAGCCTCTTTCAACCGGGCCCACAAGCGCGATCCAAGGTCCCGCGGGTCACGTCCCTCACCCCGGGAGAAGGAGACAGGCAAGGCTCCACACCCCAGCTCACGTCGCTCAACCCACACCTCGCCCCTTCCCATCTGTCGCACGCTCCGCATGGCACCCTGCCCCAAAGACAAAGACCCCCCCACCCCCCACCCCCGTGTGGCCTTTTGCAGGCTGTCGGGCCAAGTGCTCTAAGTGAGCACACCTGCCAAGTCTGACACGGCGAAGGATGGGGTGGTGTGGAGAGCTCCACGCCCGGCCGTCTTTATCTCCCCAGTGCTGACTATTTATGGCCTGCATCAAGCACTCATTTAAGGTTGAGTTAACCTAGGGGAGGCCCAGTGCCGATTTTGAAATTACTCGACAGCTGATGTTAACCACGACCGGCAATCGAACGCAGGTGGCCTGGGTTCGTAGTGGAGTACGCTCGCTAAGGCACCACCACTCCCCACTTTGTTCCACAACCCCCCAGCCCCCAGCCCCCCACACACTGCCGCGCCTCTCACCTCTCCACAGTTTGTGTTGCCTTCTCTACCGCCACCGTTCTGCCACCAAGTGGCAGAAACTGTGAGCAGTCTTAGTTTTGCATTTTCATTTATTGGTTTGACTTGAGAGGAGTCTTGGGAAAAAACAACAACCACGTGACCATATATACATCTAACCCATGCAAGCATCACTTGAAGACTTTATAATCAACTTAGAATAGTTTTTTTTTTAACTGTATAATCAATCTCCTCATGCGCAATGCACCGAATAATCCAGGTTTTGAATCTACTGAATCTGACTACTCTCAATGACAGCCACCTACTTCCTGGACAATGAGATTTTAATAATCATATTTGTAAGCTATGAATTATTGTCAAGACACCCACTCCATTGCTGAGTGTGCGTGTGTGTGTTTCTCACGAGAGTGGCACGCAGATGTCCCCCACTGAGCAAGGGCATTGGAACACAGAGGATGGGGCTCTGTGATTGGTCGATTCGGCGGTAACGGAATTACGGCACGTGGCACAGAATGGCATCGTCATCGCAAGTTGTAACGCCGGCATCGTGTGTAGTTTTGAATTGGGAATGTTAACGCAGCAGGTTGGTGCGATTACTCGAAGGAGCCCGTGCTATTGTTTTGTCCAATTGACTTGCATTATTTCTGTAATCATGTTACCGACACGTCGCCCATATGCTGTTTATGTTTCTCCAAAAATGTTTTGTAATGGGGGTGGGGTGATGGTGGGGGGGGGGGGGAGATGGTGGGGGGTAGAGGTTGTCACCTCTTTAGATCCAATATCACGGGAACATATCATGGGAAGAACAATATCTGAGAAATACCCGAAGAGGTGGAAACGACATGTAAATGCAATTTCTTGAGTTTTATTATTACACGAAGGATGCCGGCATGCAATGGCGGAGCCAGGATTTTCAGGTAGGGGGGCAACCCCTCCAGCAATGAAAAATGACAGAGGAGTTGTTAGGAATTAAGGACTTGCCCCTTGCTTTTTATTCGACGCGTGTGCGGCGATGATGCAGCCATCGATCGAGGGTCGAATTCGAACCGCGTTGTGCGATCGGCATCGCGCTCGCTGAAGGTGAATGCCTTCAGGGAAGTCGTGTCCTGGAAACGCAACTGCGCACAATTCTGTGAGTCACTTATAACCGCTTTGCCGTTACTTATCGCCAATTATGGACCCAGACTATTGTCCTATCATCTCATAGAGTCCCTGTCACGTAATAATATGCTACACAGTGGCAGTGGGGGTCGCAAAATGCTGATTTATTACTAATAAACCCCAATGATAATGTCGAAATTAGGGATTTCAATGGGGGGGCACTGGCCACCCCCCCCCCCCGGCTCCTAGACCAGGGAGTCGGCAACCTGTGGCTCCAGAGCCTCACGCGGCTCTTTAAGAATCGCTCCGTGACAGTTATTTATTTATTAAGGAGACCCCAACGTCTCGTACTCACCGCAGTGCATTTGCAGCTCTTTAAATATTGAGGTTTTTTTTTCCGAATAAAAAAAATTAAAGCCTTTTCTTGTTACTTAGATTGCCAACCCATGGGCTAGAGATAGTTAACCATGATGCTGACGATGATCAATGCTAACTCTATATAATTGGTTTTATCACGGTTAACAAAAGGGGGTTTCAACTCCACCGTGAATGGTGAATTCTGTGAGAAATCGATTGGGATTAATTATTCCCTTCAATGTGCAATGAATCATCCCGGTACAGCTGCTACATGGCTCATTATTACGGTCGAAATTTAATATCACTAAACATACATTTTCTTCTTAGAACTGTACAATTTGTATCTATGTATATATGTTGAACTTATTTTGCACCGTACATAGTCAACCGTGCAAATCGGATGGTGCTGTCATTTAAAAATAAGAATCTAGAATTGATATCCTTAATCTGACCTATTTGAGACCAAATCTCCCAATCTCAGCAGAGCTTGGAAGCCAAACAGGCCAGAGCCTAAATAGTGCTTGGATGGGCGATCACTGTCAATAACAGGGATTTTAGCCTCTGGAAAGCAGCAGCAGCAGCAGGCTGTAGTGAGGTCAAATCCATTGTTGTCCATTCCTTCTACTCTCCTAATCTATGCTCCCCGCCTTCACCAACCAGCACTATCTGGTGTGGTGAAGTATGGTCAAACCACCAAACACGACTTGCATGGCATGCGGAGGTCCTCATCATCCAGCAGCGGATTCACACAGTGCTGTACGTGTCACATGGAGTCCGGCGTCGATTCCGAATCTCTTTTACAAGGGTGACCTGAGGTAATGTGCAGGAAAAAACACGGGGTTTGTTGTTGTTGTAGTGAGCCACGTGGCTGCCCATAGAACACTTCACTGCTGTCGTCATTAACAAACGCAGCCCTGTAACTGCAAAACATGCAACGAGCTCGTGTTTCAGGGAGCGGGCTTTCTTCTCCGCTGCCACGAAACGCGGTCGCTGAAGTGATATTTCCCGGCTGGCCATGTTGGCAGTGTCGCGTGCGGTGCTCGGGGGGAGGGGGCAGGGGGGTGGGTGGCGGGGGACGCACGTCTGAGCGCGTTCGTGCGGGTGCCTCGGCGCGTACGAATGCGTGTGGCGGCGTGTCGGCGCGGTGTGTGTGTGCGCCAGTGTTTTGGTGTGCACGTGTATGCGTGCGTACATTCGTGCACGTGACCGTTCGATTTGTGTTCACGGACAGCCGTGGCGGCGCGGCTCGCTGCAGCGCGCTGAGCACCGGACAACCCGAGTTTGATTCCCGCTCGTGACCAGTAACAGTGGCGAATATTTGACCTGGGCCTGGGCCTACCCCTTGGTCGACTCGCCCTGGCACAGTGTGTAAACGTCGCCACTGGGAAGACAAATGCAGCCAGTCGTGGTGCTGGCCACCCACCCCCTCATAGGTGCTCGCTAACAGCACTTGACCCAACGGTCTGTGAACAGCTACGCGGCGCGATCTTTATCCTTGCTAGTTGGTACACACGTGTGTGTGTGTGTGTGCGCGCGAGCTCGTTCTCACTCTTGCTGCGTTCGTCCCTGTGCCCTCAGCTGGGAAGATAGCAGCTCCGTGAGCAGTGGACTCAGCGACACCATCGACAACATCAGCACGGACGACCTCAACACCAGCTCGTCCGTGAGCTCCTACCCCACGACGCCCACCAACAGCCGCAAGAATCTCAGCCTGCAGGTGAGAGCCCGGCGGTTTGAACGACCGATGACGACGATGATAGGGATCCTCGTGAACAGGAATCGTGAATGTATGTATGTTGAACTTCTTTCGTACTGATCGTAGCTAACCGTGCTAAACGGAGGTGCGGTGGAAGGACAACAAACTAAATACAATGTGCTGGTAAGCGTGGCTTTGATCTTCTGCGAAGCTCCTGGTCGACCCTAAACCGCATTCTGCACAAACCACGGCAGATGTAGATACCTGATGCATAAAATTGGAAAATGTAAAACTCTCCAGTAGCGTGCGACTGTGGTCATCCAGAACAGAGACCGTACAAAATATAACGACGTTATGCCCGATCGGGACATCACGGTGATGCACTCCGCTGCTCCTGATGCAGTTGTCCGGCTTGACCACCTGAATGTGAAATTATAGTTGTTGCCCTGCACCTACATCAGCCGTATAAAAGAAGACGCGTGCTATTGCGCGAAAACACGAGGAACGTTCACGCCTCCGCTGATTCGGCGAATCGTCGTGATTCTGGATCACGATTCGGGATCACAGCTGATCATCTCGTGCGCTCAGTATTACTGTCTCATTTGTATTCCCCCACCCGCCCCCCCCCCCTCTATTGTTGTCTTGTCTGTATCGTATCACCATCAGCCTGAACATGGCGTTTGGAGCTAATTTGCACAATTGCCCAACTTTGCAAACCATCGATTCTTCCCCTCACGATTTGCTGCACGTATCGAGAGCGTAATAATGCATGATCAATGGATGCGTTAATTGCATGCCTGCTATACAGTTTTAGCCTCTTCCTTTGAGACACTTGCAGCTGTACACTCCAGTGGTCTCGGTGCTATAGAGTTTCCCTGGGCCTCCACTGATACCGCCATGTAAATACGAGACAGCTGTTCTCTGTGGGCTCCGGGAGGAATAACATCGCCACTTTCCCAAAGGCTGTCTCTCTGCACAAATATAAAGAGAATATAACGTGATGCAGATGTCGGGAAGGACAAGGGACATCGTGAACTCAGGGCTCCAATTTCAAGACGTCATGCGCGCGCACAAGCCTATGGCCTTCATTTTGAGCGACGGCACGCTTCAATTCTAACGGGGAACTATAGTCGGCACCAAAGATTGTGCAGTGAAAATAAGGAACGGATAATTAGGAAGAGGTTAGAATGGTGGCGCAGTGGTTATCATGCTGAACCTGGTGACCTTAGTTCGTGAGTGGTGCACAATATCTGGATCAGTCCTGATGACCCCCCCTTCATCGATCCGTATTGACCAGCGTGATGAAGTGTCGTCAACAAACCTCCAGGGTCGAAGGGCATTGGGAGACCTTCATCTGGCAGTGGGTTCATAAAATTTTACATTTATTTAATTTAGTTTTTCGGGAAAAAAAAATACAGAATGGCTTGTTACAGAATTGCGTTTCAAAAGAGCATGTGCGTTCACAGAATCCATGTGCGTTCACAGAACACATGGATTTTTGCCATTGGCGAAAATTAACCGGTGTCGTTTTAACGATTCAATTGGGTACATTTTCTTAAATTATTTTAAAAGCAGAATGCTTCCGATGGAACTTAGCAACATCTGCTCTGAGGATATTAATTCCCCTCCCAGATTTCTCCGTGCAAGTCCACCTGGCTTTTAGTTCCCAGAACAAGCACTGGTCCCATAGATCTTATTTACATCTGTGTAGTTTTGCCTTTTCTCTCAAATGAAATTCCAATTGTGCTGTTGTATAATTGTAGATGAGTAACTTTCCATTCAGGCATCTGGTAGCTTGCAGTACACCACGTTGTGCGGTATACACCATCCCAAAAGATGACCTCACTTGAAACGAAAACAAATTTTTTTCACCAGGTAGAGCCCACTGAGCTATTAACTCTTTTGCAGAGGCGACCTTGCCACACTCTAGAGCTCATCGAAGTGGCTTATTTCACCACAAGTGGGAATTTATAGTAGCTGCCAAATGATCTAAATACATGTTTCCAAATGTAGAGGAAAAAACTGGAAGACCCGGAGAAATATCCACACGGCATCCAAATATACTACAGGCATTGTCAGGGTCAGGGATCGAACCCACGATCTCCAACATAGCCGGCGAGAGAGATATCCTTGTGCCACCATGGTGCCCCACTTTAAAAAGTCTCTTTATCCACACTTGGGGCCAACCTTTTACATGCCATTACATTCTTCATTGCATGCATATCAAACGGAAAGGTTTAATCCTCAGGGCTGGAATAAGTCAAGTGAAACAGCACATTTTACGTGATTTATTTTGTGAGCAGTCATTGGTGACTGAGCTGAGCCATCGACTGATAATTACATTTTAGAACCCAGAGTTGTGTAACAGGTTGGCTGCAACCTTGATTCAACAAATCAATCAACATCTTTATTAAAACCAGGTGAGCGCCCACTGAGATCACAGGTCTCTTTTTGCACTTGAGGCCTAGGTGACAAAGCAAAACAGAAAGTAAGTGGCGGATAAAGCACAACAATGAGCCTCCTTGCCACCGTGCAACCTCACCAAGTGGCTTAATCCTGTTCACTCGTTAACATGCCGACAGCTCAAGACGGATGCGGAGAAGTGCTCTCTGGGGGAGGGCGGCTCGGGCTGGTACTGCAGCCTCCCGCGGGAAGGCCGCAAGAAAGCGGACTCGCGTGCCGACACTCGCTCCGGCACGACGGGCCGAGCCGGCGGAGGATACGGCGGTGGCGGCGGAGCGGGCGAGTGGGGGGCCGTCGGGCGGCGTTCCGTGGAGGCGGGCGGCGGGAGCTCGCAGGCCGGAGGAGGGGACGGCGAGCGGGAGAAGAGGGCCCGCAGGAGAGGCCTCCCCGTGGCCGGGCAGTACGGGATGGGGAGCCGCGCGACGGCTGCGACGGGCGGAATGACGGCGGCGGGGGGGGCGGCGGTGACGACGGCGGCGGCTGCGGGTGGGGCGGTCACGCCGGCCGGGGCCGCCTCATCGAGGATGAGCAGCCGCGTGACGCAGCTCAAGACCACGGGTGAGGGTTTCACGGGGCCGGCGACCCCACGCGCGAGAGCACACCGTGCTCGCTCTGTCCATGTCGCAGGTTTTTTTTCTTCTGTTCATCGCGTTTTTGCGTTCGTTGAAACTTGTTTCTTTCCCTGTAACTCTCAACGTCCATCGTGAGAACGAATTTTAATTCCGTTCGTTTGTGTTTGCAGGTAAAACGGACGATGCCAAAGCGTCCGAGAAGCGGCTCATGTCGCCCAAGCCCGTCCGCATCCAGCGGGCCGTGTCCGACGCGGGCCGCAGCGTGCTGGGCGGCGACGACACTCGCAAGCCGCCCTCCGGCCTCGCGCGCCCTATCGGCATGACCGCCACTGGCATCCGCAAGCCCGGCTCGGGCGCCAGCGGAGCGATGGTGACGGCCAGCGGCGCCACGATCCGGAGCGGCTCAGCGACCGTCGGCAAAATCCCCACGGCCCGGTCCGGCGGGCTCGGCGGGACGCTGAGCCGCGGCGGCGGCGGCAGCGGCGGCGCGGCCGGGAGGAAGATCAGCCTGGAGAGCACGCCGGTCACGGAGCAGATGGGGCTGATGAACGCGCGCGCTAGCCCGCAGTACCGCAGCCTGCCGCGGCCCGCCAAGTCGGCGTACGGCAAGAGCCGCTACACGGGGGAGATGAGCGTCGGTGGCGGCGGCGCCGGCGGAAGGGCCGCCGGCGCCGTGGGCGGGACGACGCTGAAGGAGGCGGCCAAGTTCACGCTCGGCGGCTCGGTGACGTCGCTCACGAACCAGACGGACCGCGAGAAGGCGATGCTCGCCGACACGGAGTGCGCCGCGTCCAGGGAGGCGAAGCTCGGCGGACGCGCGGGGTTCCACCCAGGATCGTACCAGCAGGAGCTGTCCTACTCCGGCGTCAGCTCGCCCGCGTCCCGCATGTGCGTCGGGCTCAGTCGGTGGCTTTCGCTGTCTCCGTGTGTGCGTGCGACGTGTTCACCCACGGCACTTGGGTCTGTCCCATGACCGCCTGACGGCGAGCCTTCGACACTTCGTCGCGCGGCCTCAGAGCACACCTAGCCTGGCACGGGCGATATTGCGATGGCACTGTCACTAAGTGGCAAATGGCAGCTGTTCTCACTCTTGTGGTCGTATGTGCGTGCCTGGGGAGCGGTTGATTACCGGTCGGCGCATCGCGTTACGAACCCGGCGGCCCGGGTTCGATTCCCGCTTACAGAGACCAACACCAGTGATGATTATTTGAACCGGTCATGGGCCTCCCCTAGGTCGACTCAGCCTCATATGAGTACCTGGTGTGGCGTGTAAGCATCGCCACTCGGGAAACAAAGGCGGCCGGGCGTGGTCCTGGCTACCAACCCACCCCCTCGTGTGCCGTGCCGGCCTTCAGAGGTGCTACTCGCTAACAGCACTTTCCCTAATAGTCTGTTAAAGGCTATATGGGAGGTCTTTGTCTTTGTTTATGTACATGTGTGTGTGGAGGGATCCAGGCTTCAGGCTACCGTGCTACACCACTGCTCTAATCTAGGCACACATTTCTGCCTTTTGCATTTCCCATCATTTAGGGTGCCCATCAGATTAATCGACACCTCTCCCACTGTGCAGGTCGTTCGGCTACAAATCCAAGGGAAAGGCGTCGGCAGCAGAGTCGGCGGCCAAAGCCTCGGTCGGGCAGCAGCAGCAGCAGCAGCCCAAAACGCCGGCCCTGTCGATGCGCAGGCAGCTGAGCGGTGGCGGTGGCGGTGGCGGTGGCGGCGGCGGCGCCGTGGCCACCTCGAGTGAGGGCCGAGCTCCCGACAGCGGCGACGGCAGCCCCGTGCACGCGGCCGCCACCGATTCCGTCTCCACCCTACGGGACGTTCCACCCCCTTCCTCCTCCTCCTCGTCCGCCACCGCCGCCATCGCGGCGCGAGACTTCGACTACTCCCCCTTGCTCCTCCTGCCGCCGGCGTCCGACTTCGGCGCGCCCGAGTCTCCGCCGATGAGCCCGGCGTCGGCCAAGTCCGCCGACTCGTGCTGCCACGCGCCCGCCGCGTCCGCGAGCCCCTACCCGAAGGGCGGCCCCAGCTACACGTCGCTCGGCTGCAGCCGCAACACCAGCTGCGAGTCGCTGGGGCCCCCCCCGGCCGCCGCGGGGTTCGGCGCGGGCCACGCCGATGGGCGCCCGGCGAGCCTCCGCGGCTCGCCGGTCCACTACGCGTCGCCCACGTCGTACGGCTCGCCCACCCACACGGCGGCGCACGGCGCTCGGGACCCCAAGGCCGCGCCGCTGCTCCACCCGGCTGCGGCCACCGAGATGGGGATCGACGGCAGCGGCGGTGGTGGTGGCAGCCAAGGGTCCCCGTCGAAAGCGGTGGCTGGGAAGTCACTGCTCGAGAGGTGAGCGTTGACGGTTCCACTGAACGTGAGTGCGTTTGTGTGTGTGTGCGTGCACATGCTGCGTGTGTGTTTGTGAGTGCCTTTTGGTTTGTATATCGCTCGACAATGACGTTCGCCGCGGCCGAATTTGAACTCGGTTCGCTGTGTTCGAAGTGCGGTGTACAATCCCCTCCATCACTTCATACCTAATACATGGCTTGATATATATATGGGTGGACGGGTTTTACGACACATTTCTATTTTCGCAATCTAACCCCAAATTTTTTAAATATTGGTCGCGAAAGCCTACGTGTTAAACTGATCTATATATGGGATCCAACTGTTTCTTGCGCGCACTCGTTCAAGGTATGGCATGGCGTACGGGAGGAGCTCGGAGGAGATTGCGGAGCAGCAGAGGTGTCACTCCGTGCTGGGACTGAGCGACAGCCCCGACTCGCTGTCCCTCGCCCCGCTGCCCAGCCTGAGCTCGCTCGCCTCGCGCTACCAGCTACCAGGTACCAGATTTCTGCCCCCCGCCCCCCTCTCCCCAAGCGTAAACAACTTTCCATTAGATCAGCGGCCAGGCTCGGGCCTCGGGCCTATAACAACTCGTCGAAAATCATCACGCGCCGCTCGTACAAAAATGTGGATTGCGTACGACGATGGAACGGCGGGGTCCCCCCACACCGACGTGACTCATCGGGTGATGCATAACATCGCCAGTTAGAAACTAACAGGAAAAGAAGAGTTTTTAAGCGAGAGAGATGCGGTGTCGCTACATTTCCCCACGTGAGTAATGGCTCTCCTTTTGTTTTCAGTTATGGTCATCAGTTGACATGGTAGACTTTTACTGTATGGGGGAAGCAATGGTGCATTTGTTAGCGCTCTGCTGCGAACATGGAAAACCCGAGTTAGAATCCCGGGCACGGCTAAAAGCAGCAGTGATTTGTGAATTAGTCCCGGAACGCTCCTTCACCGAACTGCCATGATCAGCATTGTGAAGTATAGTTAAACATCCCCCATGATTGATACAGAATGGTATTTCGAGAATTCTAAATATTTCGTTTTATTCGTGTATTTTTCTTTATCACTGTTTTGCATGACAGACATTCAATTACGAAGCAGTGTTAATGATGCATTTGGGATGTTTTTTTTCCAATTCTTTTTATTTGTGCATCTTTTATTTCAAAGCCACTTCCTTATCACTTGCACTGCATTTAAGAGTGGAATAGTGTTAAGCTAGCAGCCCTGCAAAAGAGGAGAGGCCCCCGTGCCCACGTTGACTTGAGCAGTGCCGAGCTTGGCTTCGTGACACTTTCCCAGAATCCCCGCACTGCCCTGGGCCGTTGAAGATTTTGGAAAATTTGAGCATGCCACGTTATGAGTCACCGTGTAACCCCCCAGCGTTTAGTTTCCTCGCCTGCCAGCCCACACGGTGAGTGGGGGCTTCACCACCACCAATTATTGGGCCGTGCTGGGATCTCAGCCATGGGCGCAACCACTGGCGTTGACCTTGACTGTGCCGCTCATATGATTGCTTGCGTGCCGCGTGTGTGCATGTCTGTAGATGTGTATGTATGGATGTCCGGGCATGGTGCTGGCCACCCACCCACCCCCTCGTGTGCCACAGTGCCGTCCTTCATAGGTGCTACTCGCTACTAACAGCACTTGCCCCTACAGTCTGTTAGAGGCTACACAGGGGGAATATTTGTCTTTTGTGTATGGATGTGGGAGGGGGCGGTAGTGTAGCAGCTAGCGCGCTGCGCTACAAACCTGACCACCAGAGTTCGATTCCTGCTCACGGCCAAAACCGGTGACAAATATCTGACCGGTCCTGGGCCTCCCCTCGGTCGACTCAGCCTCAAATGAGTGCCTGGTGTGATGTGTAAATATCGTCACTGGGGAGACAAAGACGGCCGGGCGTGGTATTGGCCACTCACCCCCTCGTGCGCTGTGTCGACCTTCATAGGTGCTCACTAACAGCACTTTTCACAGCAGTATGTTACAGACTGTTTGGGGGATTTTTGTAATTGTGTATGGTTGTGCATGGGTGCATGTGTGTGTGCGAGCGAATTCCATGTATTCTGTATTATGTATGGTGTGTGTGTGTGTGTTCATCTGAATGTATGTGTTCACGTTCCAGCGCATTGTGCTATGAAGCTGGTGATCTGGGTTCCATTCCCAGTTACTGATTACATAATTAACTAATTATGCCATTGCCTCCCCGAGGTCAACTCGGCTTCGAATTGATTATTACTTTGTGCAGGGTGTAACTGCACTTTTGCAAGGGAGACAAAACGTGGCAAGCGATGATTCTGGCCACACCACCACCACCCCCTCTTGCTCTGCCAGCTTTAATAGGTGGCTCGCTCAATTTCAGTTGGGTCAGTCTTCGCCCATGAGCCAAAGGGGGTTTGGTCTGGTACCACTTAGGGTGCAAAATTCCCAGTGATTTTCCAAGAGAATTTAATCTCCAGATCACAAGTATATTGACATAGCAAGGGCACTGTGGTAGCAATATGTTTTTGTTTAATAAAAAGGTCATGATGTTCAAAATGGCCATTTTTCGAATATCTCTATATTTGGGTCGGTGACCCAGAAAATACGGTAATTCCACTCCCGGAACACCACATCCACAATAACCTCTCACTGTCGCTGTGGATACAGGCCTACTTGCGCATAGTCTGAAAAATAATAATAGGTTTTAAGATGTTCAAACACCAAATATATACCTTTTGCAAGGAATAAAGTCTGCATTACCAACCTACTTGTGTTGAACATGCAAATAAAATATGCTCTATAATACAGTTGTAATTACTGGCGAAACGTCGTACTCAGATTGTAAATGTTGTGGCTTGGCTCTCCAACACACCAGTGTGCTGTACTCGTGACGAATTGGCCACGTTCTGTTTACGTGACAAACCTTACTGATTGGCTGTGTCGGTTAGTGGCTGGTTTAACGACACATTTATATATTTAAGCGATCTAACCCTAAAAACCTGTATTATGGATATTGGTCGCGAAAGCCTACGTGTTAAAACATGCTCTGATAATGTTTTACTTAAAGCTTTCGTGACTGCAGTAATTAATATTCTTTGGGTCTTTCAGTAAGGTTACGTAGATTGGTTCAAAGAAAATAAAAAATAACCAAAAACTACGTTTCGATCGCAACAGGAAGACGAATGCTTGTGTTGCGATCGAAACGTCGTAGTTTTTGTAATTTTTTGTACTTTTCTTTGGAACTGATTGGCCTACTCTAGAGACAGCCTTCTCTAAGACCAAGTCTCCCCAGTGTCAGAGAATGCCAAAAGGCGAACACTACAAAGGCAATGCACGTATCACAGCATTTATAGCTTGGGTTGAGCAGCTATATCATGGGACCGGACCTTTTTTGGTTTTTTATACTGGCAAAAGAGGTCCCACTTTAGCATAACCAGCGACACGGGAAACATTCAGTGCGTGCAACGATTAGCACGGTCGGCTACGTACGGTGTGCGAAAGAAGCTCAACATGCACACGTGCATACGACTAATGGGACTGTTGCTTTTTGTGTTTTTTTGTCTCCGTTCCAGTGAGCCCGAGCCTCGCCAGCCCGCCTCCGGCGAGTCCGCCACCGTCTCCGCGCTTGCTGGGGCCCCAGGGCTCCTTCGAGCAGCTGGGCCGAGAGGGCCCGGCCAAGCGGCTGAGCGCCGCCTCCCTGGACGGACGACCCAAGGCTCTGAGCCGCTCCACCTCGTTCCGCGACTGCACCGAGCAGCGTGCGTGCACTGCCCTCTCGTGGCTACTGCGAGTGGGAGGTGGCGGGGGGGGGTTTGCAGGGGGGGGGGGGGAAGTTGGAGGAGGGTGGAGAGCAGAGGTCGCAAACGGGTTTTGATTCCTTACCCGTACCCGTACCCGGCTGCACCAGGGTTGCAAACGGGTACCCGATTGCGACCTCTGGGATGAAGCCATGTTGCAGGCGCGGGTGGGTTGATTCTAGGAACTTGAATTGTGAGAAGAGACAAGACGTTGGGAAATGAGTGACAAACGGTTACTTACCA
The DNA here is from genome assembly GCA_014621495.2 of Entosphenus tridentatus. Lineage (NCBI taxonomy): Eukaryota > Metazoa > Chordata > Hyperoartia > Petromyzontiformes > Petromyzontidae > Entosphenus > Entosphenus tridentatus. The sequence goes on along the minus strand of CM025654.2, from coordinate 8,992,337 downwards.
GTGACTCACGGCCTACCCGTACCCGTACCCAGCCGGGTACGGGTAGCCGGGTATCGGGTAGGGTACGGGTATCGGGTACCCGATTGCGACCTCTGGTGGAGAGGCAGTCCTAGATTTGGGAAGAGAGAAGTATGAATGTCTTGGTGAAGAAGTCACTGCAGCGAATGTCCTTGTTATCTCTCGCATTTATTATCTTCGAAAGGACTTTCACGGAGTCGAGATTGTAGGCTATATTATTCTTTGGTTTAACACGTAGGCTATCACGATCAATAGCATCCATAATTTAGGTTTTTTTGGGTTAGATCGCGTAAATATGAATGTGTCCTTAAACTCACCACCACCCGACACAGCCAATTAGTAAGGTTTGTCACGGAAACAGAACATGCCAATTCGTTACTAGTACAGCACACCGGTGTGTTGGAGTACTCAGATTGTAAATGTTGTGGATTTGCACTCAGATTGCAAATGTTGTGGATTTGTCTCCAACACACCGGTGTGCTGTACTATTAACGAATTGGCATGTTCTGTTTCCGTGACAAACCTTACTAATTGGCTGTGTCGGGTGGTGGCGGGTTTAGCGACACATTTATTTATTTTAGCAATCCAACCCTAAAAACCTGTATTATGGATAATATCATTCTTTACTTCCACCACGATGATAAGAGCCAGAGCAGCTAACAACCTCGGCATCAGAAGACCCCCGCGATCGTGGTCTTGCTCTCTGGGTTAATTCCCAATTATGCAATCCACCCATCAACTACCCTGTTGCCCATTGTGTACGTGGCTGCAGGCTACCCCCTCTCAGCCCCATCATTACCCAATTATCTTTGATATTACATCTCTACATATTCATGACGGGCAGGGAAGGGCTCCTTCCATCAATGGATGGACAAATAGCTGGCGTGTCAACTTTGTTTATTAATGAAGTGAAATTTATATTCAAATAGCAACACCATGGCGATGTTTCTTTTTACTGGTGACCCAGTGCCAAGAAGTATAATTCCACGTTACTATGGTAGGGATCAGTCTAGCCATAATAACATTTAAAATTAGTTTAAAACATTGTTTGCAAGTAGCAATGAGTTAGGTGAGAAAAATACCGTTTATTTATATTCTTTTTATATAAATTACACATCTGGATGGCATGATACAATGTCTTTATTAATATTTTATCTGGAGAGATAAATACAAACGTGGATATTTACTTTAATAAGCATTATATTAGTAAGCATTAGCATTAGTATTTTTTGGGTTATAGACACTGATGCACAAACATGTAATATTTGAAGGGGTCATTGTGTTTATGTCTCTATCGCATTTATTGCGTTGTTGTAGGAGCAACACCTTAAGTAATAGCTGTAGTAACGTAGTGTTCATGTGTTGTCCAAGACACAGCCTATAACTCATATATACTGCATTTTCTTTGGACGCAGTATTATTGATAAAGGTCGTATTTTGTAGCATTAATGTGTAGTATTGAAAGCACTGCTATCAGTAACAGAGGCGGTAATAGCAGCATGCTGAACGTCTGCATTTGAAGCATTGTTGTTAAACGCCGAACCTTGTGCCCTGCAGTTCACGGGTCTGTCCTCTCACTGGCCTCCTGCACATCGTCCATCTACTCCGTGGTGAGTGCTGCTGCGCGAATGTCTGGCGCTTCATTTGCGTTGTCCGTTCGCCCGCACTGTGAGTGCAGCACTCTCGTGCTAACCGCTAACAGGTAATGGCTTTGTGCTTCCCAAATTAATGCGAGTAACAACATTTACTTCTGGCTTCGCGTTTTCAAAATTTTTGTGGTCTCCCCACAACTTCCTCCGGTCTGTCTTTTTTTCTCCTTCCACACCCCGACTGCCAATGTGTCTGAATTCGTGCGTGAAATTAGCGACGGACAATGCTCGTGGCAATAAGTTGGGGCACACCGTTGTCACGTCTCAATTGGTTACTGAAAGGCTGTTGTGCATCAAATTAGTTTTTTGTCACGAATTATTGTATTCCCAACTGCCCTTTGTCGTATTATTCAAGTGATGGACAAGCCTCGCCAATTATTTGCTTTAGTTTGGTAAAACACGATGGCACAGACCGGTGGGCAAGTGTGCGTACCAGCCGTAGCCTCATTTAGCATGCACTCAAAGCTTTTGCTAATTCCATTAATTTATCACTCTTGAAAATTGCAATTGGTCTCATTAGCTAAATGCCAGCTCGTGTCGGTTTTCTTTGAAATATTGAGATGCTTTCGCTCTACCATGTGCTTGCAATAATTATCGTACCAAAGATAATATGAGTAAGACGCTGTCTAGACGTTGTGATTTATAACCATCACTTCTCAAAACATCCATTGATTTAGTTCCCCATGTCTGGCAATCAATTGGGTTTAACGCGTGACTTGAACGTGCCCTGCACACCAATTGTTCATTCTTACCCCAGCCGTCTGGCAAGACAATAGAGAATATGCCTTCTGCTTGAGAAAAATCCTCAATTTTCATTGGCAGGACGATAGGTGGTTAATCAGTGGTTGGGTCACCCATTTGTGCTATGATTTCCTCCCCTGGGTTTTATCTATATTGTACGTAATGTCACAAGGGAAAAGTATTCACAGAGCAGTGAAACCCTTCACGTTAGAGATCAACCCAACAGTAGGAGGTCGCCTTTTCCAACACTCTCCGCAACTGAGAGCAATGTTCGTTGTGTGACAATCAAACCGATATTGTTAAGTCTTAGAGCTGGAATGTCACCAAATTAAATGAGGAACCAAACGTTAATTGGATGGTTATTTTTTTCCGGTGCATTCATTGATGGAATCTAGATCTCAGCGGTGCCAGCTCAGCTCTGACCTCTGACCTCTAAGCCACCGGGCTACCTCGCCAATGCGTTCACTTTAGCGGAAGTTTATTTTTCCTGACGTGGTGGCGCTTTCCTGTGAATCCAGTGCTTTGGAGGCAAGGGTTGATGGATCTCATAGGGATTTGTAAAAACCCTTCGCTGTGTTTGCCCGTAAGTTGGTCAGGAGATGGTAGTGTAACAACATTAATCTTAAATCCATCTGTGTGGAGCTTTGTGTGCTATCTCCTCGTATGCGTGGTGGGTTTTCTCTGGGTACTCTGGATCCTCCCACTCTGCCACTTGATTGTGAAGCTACAACTCCCGTCTACAAGACCAGAGCTTCACCCTGATTCAGTCTACCCAGCGAAACACCGAAACTGAATTGACCACCAACAACTCTAGCGTATTTAATAAGTCGAGCGTTGGTTCAGCTGGTTTTGTTTATGCCTCACGTTCGGCTTCCGCTGGAATGCATATTACGTGATTCTTGAACAGAGCTGGCTTTTGGTGGAGTTGTTGGGCAGGGGCTGGGGTGGGGGGCAAACTTTGAGTGGCTAAATGCAGCAACTGCAATTTTGTAAGGCTGCCCCCCGCCCCATCGAGAGATAGAGAGAGAGAGCCCCCTAGCTGTGACCGGGGCTCAGTTCGGTCTCGCAGGAAGCGTCATCCTCAAGCCAGCTCTGACTCAACCAACACTCACTTGCTGTGGTTGTGAACGTCTTGTACCCTTTGGCAACACTCACTGACTTTGTTTTCTAACAGCCGGATGAAAAATCTCAGAGTGAGGTAGGTGTCATCGAAGTGGAGATTTTCGTCAAGGCATGAATAACAACACACTTCTCTTTCTCTTTCATCTCTGGCATCTGTCTGAGCCTGCATGTCAACTGCACTAAAGCGTCTGTTTCCATTCTCTGGGATTCTCGCCCAGTTCCAAAACATGGGAATGTATTTGTCTTCATGCAATCATTCATTGACATTCAACTTTTCCAGCCATATGTGTGTCACATGGGTGTTGCTTATGTGGTGGTAAAGTGCTCATTTGAATTTACATTTCATTGTGGAGATATTGGAAATAAATTCCACGATTCATCTGGCCGGACGGTGTAATGGTAATTCGCACGGCTCACAGCTGAGCGGCCATGGGTTCGAATCCATGCCTGTGATCACCTCGACCATCCGTCCCGAGTGGATAAGAAGAGTACCACCTTGATGGTATTAATTGATTTTGCCATGTAAATAAATATTTACTGTATGTCCACTAAAAAAAATGCAGCGCGATCGGAATTACGTGCGGCTCAGAGGGCACAATCTTCCATGTTGGCTGTTGGTCTCGCGGGCGAGCTGCCTGCCGAGAGATTTCCCCATGGTCAGAACGGTCTCTGCTGCCACCTTGTGCCATCAGATCGAGACGCTGCGCAGGGAACTCGACCAGTCGCAGGATAAAGTCTCGACGCTCACCGGCCAGCTCTCCACCAACGTGAGTCAAGCCGCTCACCGCTGTACCGAGATGACATTAACTCCAGAAAAAAATACAAAGATCCCCCCATATCGCAGGAACAGACTGTTGGGGCAAGTGCTATTAGCGAGCACCTTATGAGGTTGGCACGGCACACCAGGGGGTGGGTGGCCAGCACCACACCCGGCCGCCTTTGTCTTCCTCGTGGCGATGTTGATACACCGCACCAGGTAGTCAGTTGAGGATGAGTTGACCTAGTGGAGGCCCAGGACCGGTTCAGATAATCGACCTCAGGTTCCCCGGTTCGTAGCGCAGCCCACTAATCGCTGGGGATGTGCTCGAGATTTTTTTTTATTAATTTGCAAAATCTGCAAATCAGGACCAGATCCAAAATTTTGTTGCGTTTTGGATTAAATTCGAAGAGGTGACATCATCACTATTACAAAACTTCCACGTTTTGCCCACCAAAATTGGTGTCACGTAGCATCGAGTGACGTCACTTTTGATAGCATGAAGATATTAACTATTCAATAAGTTAAATTATCTGAAAAAAATCCTTAAAAATACCAAAGCTATTTTTTTTTATTCCAAATTAATCTGTGTGTTTGCACATATATGTAGCACAGTGGCCAGCGCACTTCGCTATGAACCCGGCGACCAAAGTGTAGTGCCAAATATTTGAACATGTCCGGGCTTCCCCTAGGTCGCCTCAGCCTTAAATTAGTATCTGGTACGGTGTATAAAAATCAGCACTATGGGGACAGGCGGCCTGGCATGTTATTGGCCACCCACCCCTTTGTGCGCTGTGCCAGCCGTCATAGGTGTTCGCAAACAGCACTTGCCCCAACAGTCTGTTAAAGGCGAGTACAGGGGATCTTTGGCTTACATATATACATACTCCTCTCCATTGGGCCCCAACAGCGGGTTGTTCTTGCTTAAGCCCATTGCAATGGTGGTAGGTTTTCTTGGGTGTGCTGCAGAGGGTGAAACGTTGGACAACCCGAAAGCAGATCTGGCAGTGACATTTCATCTTGTTGACGAGTGGATGGCAACAGTGTGCTTTGTTGTGGCTGAAATATATTTATAATTTGTTACAACCGAGGCTGGCGTGCCCAACTTCATTTTCGTGAGTGACGCACAAATAATTATCCTGTGCTGGTGGCATAAGCACATAAAAGTAAGATGTGATTTTTTTTTTAATCGCTTAAAGGAAAGAGCACTTAATCCGGCAGGCTACAGCCCTCTTAGATTCGTGTTTCCTGGTCATATTAGTGTAAGCTATGCAACCCTAGACCAGTTCTGACGTCAATGAGCCACATCCACAATGCTACGCATTGCTCAGTGGAGTTGAAAGCATACCAATATTATAGAACGAGGCAGGCGACTTTAGAAATGTATGTGCCTAGCATCTTGAGATGCGGTTGTATTTGTACATGGACAGGTAGAGCCCTTTTCTTTTAACACCACGGCTGTATGAGGGCCTTCCAATGCCATGGTCGGTGTTGGGAGTTTTGACCATACTTTACGCTGGTGAAGGCAGGAGCATGGTATAGCATGCCAATGAAAAATAAAACTATTTAAAACTATTTTAAATTTTACCAGGTAAGGCCCACTGAGCTATGTAGCTTTTTTTCAGAAACGAGCTGGCCACAAATGATAACCCAACCCAGTGGCTTATCATCATGTGGAAATGTATAGCAGACAAATACCCTAAAAGCATGTTTCCAAATGTAGAAGGAAAACTGGAGAACTTGGAGAAAAATCCATGTAACTACGGGGAGAGAGATACACAAACTCGAAATATACAGCAGGCATCAGGGATCAGGGGTCGGGCTCAAACCCACGACCTTCTGTACACCAGACGAGTTAGTTAACATCACACCACCTGCTATATTTTAAAGCTATATAAATCAAATTTGTATTGCATTGCATAGACAGGCATGATATGTTATGGAGATTCGTCGAGGCTTTCCTGGGTACACAGGGATATAGTAAATGTAAAAAAGTGTGTTGCATCTCCAGGTTATCTCTTACGCAATTCCAATAAATATCATATCGTATAGAGTGGATATAAAACATTGCGGGGTGATGGCGGCGAATGGAGATGAACGATGGCGGCTTCTCTTGCAGGCAAACCTGGTGGCAGCGTTTGAAAAAAGCCTGACCAGCATGACGAGCCGACTTCAGAACCTGACAGCGTCGGCCGAGCAAAAGGTGGGTGATTTGCGGTCATCATCATCTTCATCATCAATATCATCGACATCACCTTCTGATTAGCACGGTCGGCTATGTACGGTGCGAAAGAACTTCAACGTACATCGTCATAATGATGATCATTATCGGCATCATCTCTGATTAGCACGGTCGGCTACGTTTGGTGTTAAAAGTTCTATGTACTTACAGTAGCCATGGTCAATCCACTGCTGGATGTAGACCTTCCCCAAGCTGCCGACACTTCTCGCGGTACTGCCATGTAGCGATCCACACGGACTTATTTCATCGCACGCGTACAGACAAAGTAAAAATATATTCAGAGATGGGCAAACTATGAACAAAATCACTGGCTGGAAATGTTATTTTATATATATACATTTCCAATTCCCCTAATCCAAATTACCTATTAATTTGAAATGAATCATGTATATAACATTTATAAATTATAAATGTAATGAGAATGCATTAAAATTCCGTGTATTTAAGTGACATGTAATTTACACGTAATTTGAATCCATCTGTCTCTGCTTGGAGTAGATGCAGGGGTTTTGCATGAAGAAATTCACCTGGCGAATGTGAATCGAAAATAATCGATTCTCGCACGCACACACCTTGTTGCACTCCTCCTGAACGTTGGATTTGATTTTGATCACTTAATCAATGCATCGCTACATCCTCTTCAGTGCACATTAAAGCAATGCTCTCAGAGCTTTGACATGCATCACAAAAAAACAAAATGGCTCGTGCATTGTTATGCAACACCTTCGCGTAAACGGTGGCAAAACTGAAATTTTCTTCACCGCCATACGCAAGTCGCATTTGCGCCCTTTGCCGGTCGTGACATTTTCACGCAGCGTAGGAACGCAAGGGCAATCAGACGCCTCATTAATTTATTTGCCAGCCCTTAATTTAATACTCGTCCTGTGGCGCATGGGATGTGTCAAATGTCACCGAACCACGGCTGAGACCCACGCCCCCCCCCGCTCCCCTCACCCACCTCCCCCCCCCCCTCCGGTGTCCCCCCGTGCCCCAGGATTCGGAGCTCGGAGAGCTGCGGAAGATGATCGACAACCTCACCAAGGAGAATATGGCGGCACAGGAGGCGATGAGCGGCGTGTTGAGCACCACACAGCAGAGCAACACAGGTGCCATGACGCACCGTCGAGCAAACCACACAACCACAGAACCCCACAATGCGGCCTGGCAAAAAAAATAAACTCACCGGCGATAGAATGATCTGCTGTTGAATTTCGGGATTGGACTGGATGCAAATGCTGTCTCGTGATATACTGAATTATCACCACTGCCACCACGAACGCGATTGTCGCTTTCTTGATTATCATCATTGTCAACATACGAAGCGTGACCTTCAATTCGTAGTCATTGGTCCGGTACGGTTTGCTACATGTGGTGCGGAAGAAGTTCAACATACATGTGTTAACATCGTTATCAATCATCATAGTTGTAACCACCAAAACGTCCACCACAACTATAATCACCATGATAACATAACCATCGCCATCTCCAGCACAACTATAATCACATATCTGAAAGTCGATCTTTGTCAAATGGTCATCATCGTAGCCACCATGACTCAACGACCCCTGACCCTGGCCATCGCCCCCCCCCCACCCCCCCCAAAAGAAAACTAGCGTGGCCCTCGCGCCAATCTCTGCTGCATGCTGTCGCCTTGCAGGAAGCCTGTCCCCGCAGGCCGGTGAGCCGCGTCTGCACCGGCAGAACTCGTGCGAGAGCATCTCCAGCGTGAACAGCATCACGAGCCACTCGAGCGCCGAGCTGGCCGACGCCAAGAAAAAGAAGAAAGGATGGGTGAGTCGGAGGAGGAGGAGAGCGACGCGGCGCACGACGCGCTCCACCGGCGCGCCTCGCTGTGTGTGTGTGCGTGTGTGCGCGCACGAGCACCGAGCGTGGGTGCGAACGTGCGCACAGACTGCCGGTAAAGCCCCAACGCGCTTCATAGCACGCGGTGATCCGTTTATCGGGAGAGGCGGAGGCGCAGCTCTGCAATAGCTCGCTCACGCCACTGCTGGCCGACAGGGCCTTCGCTAAGCGGGAGCTCTGGAGAGCCCTAAGAGGGGTGCTCTTTGGCCTACTCTTCCTCGCTGGCCAATCGTCTTGGAAGAGGTGGGAGTACCCACGCTTTACCCCACCGCGAGTGTGACCTGCCGATCGACTCACTGTGGCGCACCAATTTACGCAGAGTCCTGCAACGCTTTTCAGGAGGTTCCTGCCATTTCTTTTTGTGTTTGCGAGGAAAGGGTACACCTGGTGTCGACCACACCACCACCTCAGTGTACTGCGCTGGCCTTGGTAGGTCCACACGGAGGACCAACTTCCCTCCCTATGGTGTGGTGTATGTTTCATCTCATGAGACCGGTAGTCACAGTGCCCTCTGCTAGAGTCTCGGTGACCCCGAAGTTTATCGCTGGGCTCGTGAGGTAAGTTGCTGGGTGGTGATGTGGTAGCACGATTTTTTTTTTTTACCGAGGCTTCAGTGCTGCCTGACTCTGCATTGTGGGCTCCCTTATGAGGCATTTTCTTTCACAACTCCTGGCTGAGTTTGGACACAGGATTGTTTAAATCCAAACTGTCATTCACTTTCAATTAAGATGTTTACATGTTTTCTTTGAATTCCATTTGCTTTTTTGAAAATTAGCTTTCAATATCTTCCATTTCAGGCTTTCATAACATTTCAGTTTCAATAAAAAATTTTAATCAAACTTTAAAAAAATATCTCACTGGAACCCCATTTTCATCTTTGCTCAAACATTTCAACCTGGATCAATTTAACTAATTTGTTTTTAAATAACCCTTTTAGCATCATGCCAGCTTTAAGTTTCAAACAGACAATGGCGATGCCAACTGTGGCACCGGTCGGAAAAGGAAAGCAGCAGGGACATACGAGCAGCAGTAGCGAAACTGCCTGTTGGTTGAACAACAGCGGTGGTGGAGCCGAGATGGGCAGCAGAAGGACGGGGGGGGGGGCATGTTACTTCGTGTTGACTCGCTCACTTCTCTTTGCCTTGCCGTCAATGGTGTTGTCAAATATTGTTCTTCTCTCCCTGCTCGCCGCACCACCACCACCACCACCACGCCCAGGGCAAAGCGGGCAAGGTGATAACCGCACACGCACATTAGCATGCACCGCCGCTTTCCCTTCCAGCCTCTTAGAACTCGGGGGGCGGAGGGGGCAAGGGGGGTATGGGTGAGGGCTTTAGTTAAAGGTCCCCGGTTTGGTTACGAAGAGATTTGGCGTACTTTTGTTTCGTGCTAAACCCAACGCACCGCTGCAAGGCTTTGTTTCTTTTTTTGCATACGCAATTGCGATAGTTTTTGTTTGTTTGTTTTTAAAATACAAATAAAATATTGCCGAAAGGCTCAAGGTGAGATTGTAGGGGTCTCAGAGCCGGTCACACGTTGTGCCAGGAAGTTGTCTTTGTTCAGCTTTTGGCTTTGGAACCTGACTCGGATAAAATTACATGCTGAGACACCTTCCACGGTATGAAATGATGGGTACATTACCCATCCACTTTCAAATACAGTTGGTTTATGAATTAAAATGACACCTTAGACCATGTTATAAATGAAGGATGGCTTCGTTTCAAAATTTGATTTGGGTGGACACTAGTGTTTTTGGGGGATTTGTGCAATTCTTGTTTTTATATAGATAAAAGGTTGTGTGCACATTAGGTATTATAAATACACATACATAGTGAATGGGATAAAATTATTATTAAGGTATCATACAACAGGAGGAAATGTCACTAATAAAACATGTCCAGCATTCTTCTTAAATAACAACAGACATTTTCTTCGACAATAATTATACCAGTTACACAAATAGGCTCATTTGTATAGAGGCATTTTTTTTTTACTTTCTTGCTTTGAGTTTATCATCATTCATAACACCAGCAGCAACAACAGCAACGTTAAGGTTTCAGGGCTTCAAGTAAAAAAATATATATATCCCTCAAAGAACAAAAATCTCCATCGCCACTTGCGTCACCAGCGAGGGGTCGTGCGTGCGCCCCTGTCCTTTAAAGTCGCAGTCTAGACTGAGGCTTATACCGCGCAAACCAATACTTGCGCTCGCCATAGATGCAACCGATAACGCGCAGATGGAGATAGCGCAACACTGTGCCACGCGCCACAGGGTAATTGCAGTCACCTCTCGGGAGGGCCAAGGCCAAATGATAAAAAAACAAGTCCGTGTACAGCATCCACGTTGGAGTGTTTCATTGCTTTTCTCTCGCAATTGTACTCGGGCTGCGCTGTTGTGCGTGGCATCGTGTGACAGACAGAGAGACCTGCTTACAGGATTCCCGCAACTAGCAGTGCGCCTCCTTGTGTGCGAAAATGTGCCCCCCGGATTATAATTGCGCAGGATGACTGCACTTCTGAAGTCCCTTGCAAAATGGGCCTCTTCACCCACACTAGCGACACGCCTCCATCTTTAGAGAGTTTAAAATGGTGCAAGTTTTTTTTTGTTGTGGCCAAAACAACGAGGACGTGTTTGCGTCGACAATTTCCCCGCATGTTTTGATCCTCGTTTTTGCCACGTTCGAACCGAGCTTTTATTTCGACTGTCAGCATGTGCGCGATGGCCCCCCTGGCGTGTGTCAAAACAACAAGTGCCCTGTACCACGGCAGTGCTTGCCGCCACCGCGTGTGAGCAGCCAGGGGTGGGGAACCTCGCGGCCCAATGGGCCGCACGTGGCCCACGGCGTCGTTCCGCACGGCCCGCGGCCATGTGAGGCCTACCACTTCAAAATGGCCCCCCAACCCATAGGTGGAGTTTGACTTCTATATTTGGGGGGCGGGGCAGGGCAGGGGTTCGCTTTGTCCCTCACATTAGGAATGGGGCTCGGATAAAATTCATTCATTTAGTTTTAATCTTAATTGTAAACTTCTGAAAATAAGATTAATAAAAGTGCCTAGTTTAGGAGGGGCGTTGCCCCCCCCCCCGTGCCACCCCCCCCTCCGCCGCAAACTCCGCCCATTCCCCAAACGATAATTACCCCCCACTTGGAGCATCTAGGCCAGTGTTCTTCATTGCAAGGCCCGCACGCCACTGGCGGCCCCTGGTGGCCTTTAATGCGGCCCCTGGTGGCCTTTAGTGCGGCCCCTGACGTGCGGTCCCCGACAATACACAACATGTGAAAACACACCTTCCCCCCCCCACCATCATCATCGTGCTGCTGTCAAACCCCAATGGTTTACACGTATGTGGCGGCCCTCACACTGATGGTGTCTTATCGGCGAAAGTGCCCCCCCTCACCCCCCTGAAAATTGGTGAAGAACACTGCTCTAGGATGCGTGTTTCCTTTGCAACTGTGACGCCACAGCCTTAACGAGAGGAAGGTAGATACACAGGCATCGCATTAGTGCAGCAAAGGTGAGCCCGAATAAAAAAAAAATAGCGTCTTGGATAAATGTGTGTTTTAATATGTGATCCACCAAAGGAGTTTGAAAGTCCTTTTCGGGACTCGGTAAGGAATCTGTTTCCCACCCCTCGTTGAAGCGGTGGCAACGCTGGGCTCCTGGGATTGCCGGTCCGTTACAGTTTTCATGCATAACCGCATATGGGCCGACGGAGCCGATATAAACACAGTGACCAAACAATAACAATAATAATTAATCTCCTCCGTAGTAACTTTGTTTCTTTTCCCGGTCATGCTGTACGGCTCTTCCATGCGTTTTCGGGTTGCGCCACGTGCTGTACGGCACGACGTCCGACGTCTCGATCGAAAACGCCGGACGTCGTGAGCAGTCTCCAGCACGTGGAGCATGGGCAACTCAAAAACGCGTCCGTGGGAAAATAATTAAACTCGCGAAAGCTCCGAGAATCAAGCCAATTCCGTCGTGAAGATTTATTTTAATTGCGCGTGCCATTGTCTGGGAACGCTCGGACGCCATTGCAGGAGCAGAACCCGTTGAGCTCTCTCTCGTCTCTCCAAGTCACCTTTTCATTTGCACTTAAAAAAGCAATCGCTATTCAAAAAGGATTGGCTTGATCCTGCGGTGTGCAGTGCGGGCTTTGGGGTGAGACCTGCGGATGAGGCAAGGTGGATTTTGGCTGCTCTTGCTACTGCGGGACCTGGAGTCCAACTGTGCCACTGCTCTTGAATGCGAGTGCTGATTTTTTTTTCTCTTTTGTTTTCCTCCCTGGCTCTCCATGGCCTGATGCAGGTATATGAAGTAAGTGCATAAGCCATGCCAAACCCGGCACATGCCGTGCCAGCCAGCCTTGGCGTTACTCCGCCCTGATTTAGCCAAATGTGCCAGCGCTAGTTTCTTCCAAACTGCATGCTAACAGCATCGGCACGTGTGTGTGTGTGCCAAAAGTGATCATCGTTGTGTTTTCATTGAGAAGTAGGAGAAAGAAGCTCGGCTTATGCGAATCAAGATTTATTTGTGCCTATTATTATGTGCTGATTAATGTACCAATTTGCTCAATTTGAATTATTTCCCTTTAAGGGCCACTGTTGGCGTCGCGTGTCGTGTGATGAAGATGTTTATTTTCACAGTGGCTTCTTGATTATAATTGCTGACGATTGGGAGGAATGAACAATATCAGTTCAAATAAAGACGCGAATTGGAAACCCATAACATTTATGCTTGAAGGCCTCCTCTCAAAATGACTGGCTCATTGGGTTAACAGCGGGTCAAATGCTTTAATTCCATAGTGTTTCCCATCACTATGTTTGTTGTATTGTGTGTGTGTGTATCGATTAATTTACAATAGCCCCTTAAGCGCCAACAGCTTTGCCAAAGGTTCAGAGTGTCCGTATCACCTTTGTGCGATTGGGTATGGTTTACAGTACGAAAGCACAATAACATAATTTACACTGATCTTAAAGGCAACCACGGTCCACGGGTTATCTGCCAATTATTAAAATTAGTGGTTTCCTTTGTAGGACTGAAGTCATTAAGTAAATTAGGCACTGTCTATGAATGCATTACACGTGTTAAAGCAAAGTTCTTTCATATATATGTAAGTCGTGTATAAAACAACTATATGAAAATCTTCTATGGATAACTTCAAACGAGCACAAAAAAACAGCTCTCTTTGGCCACCGACTACAGCAGTTGTTTGAAAGAAAAAAACAAATAAACAGGACCCCAAAGAAACCTCACGGCAAATCTCTGCTACCGTTTACGTTGCCCTTCATGCGAATCAGCGTTTGTTTTTGTTTATTTGGCGCCGCAGTTGAAGATCTCGTTCCGCCAAGCGTTTTCCAAGAAGAAGGGGGGCAAAGGCCCCGGAGAGGGAGAGCCGGGGAAGAGTCCCGAGACCTCCGCTCAGCCAGCCGCCACGTCCGAAGCGGATACTACAATGCCCGGCCAGCCTGGGACAAAGCCCTCCGAAGGCCCTGCAGGGTACGGCTTCACAGACAACACTTAAAAAAAAATGTATTTGACCAGGTAAGGCCCACTGATCTATGTAGCTCTTTTTCATCAGTGACTTGGCCACAAATGATAGCTCAACGAATTGGCTTATCATGTGGAAATTTATAGCAGCCAAATACTCTAAACGTGTATTTCTGAATGTGGAGGGAAAAAACAGAGAACCCGGATTCAGGGTTGGGATAGAACCCACGACCTCCTGGTGGACAATGCTTAATTTTGCACTGATTATTTGTCAGGTTGCTGGTTAGATGGCGGTCCATACTTTTTGGTTGGCGGTCGACACATCATTCGTAGCCAAAGCCATCACAGCCGAATTGAGAGGTATACTGGATGCGGTATGCCGGGAGCAGAACAATTTTTTGGGTTGTTGGATTGCTCATTCTGACAAATACAGCTGAGATGATACTCTGCTCTGCTCCTGGTTTAACTGGGACCAGTTGTTGAAACAACATTGGCAGACCTATTTACTAAATGTTTACACAGCAATGAAAGACCGCAATTATGTCATGATGCCAAACACCATCCTCCTGTTTATAGAAGGGTGACAAAACGGACTTGCTTGGCTTCCGGTTTAGATAAGTATCAGGATGCTTGGATGGGTAATCACCATGAATATCAGTTGTTGTAGGCTATAGACCAGTGTTCTTCACTAATTTTCAGAGGGAGGCCACTTTTGCCGATCAGACATCCGTGTGAGTGCCGCCACACATTTGAAACCATTGGGTTTTGGCAGCACGATGTGAGTGTCTTCACATTTGTGTATCGTTGGGGGCCGCACGTCAGGGGCCGCACGAGAGGCCACCAGGGGCCGCCAGTGGCCCGCGGGCCTTGCAATGAAGAACGTTGCTCTGGGACTAGACTGCGGGGGTACATTATGAGCAGCAGAGGGCAGTGCCCTGCCATGAACAGTTCTGAATCGATGTAAGAACGCACACTTCGTTGTTGTTGCTGTTGTTGCTGCCATGTGCCACGCTGTGGTCTCTGACCACAGGCCGCCACCGCCCGAGGTGGACACGATCATGCAGCTGCGCAGCGAGCTGCGGCACAAGGAGATGAAGCTGACCGACATACGTCTGGAGGCGCTCAACTCGGCGCACCAGCTCAACACGCTGCAGGATGCCATGAACTCCATGCAGGTCTGCGCACGCGCACGCATGCGCACAAGGCACACGAACGCACGCGTCAGCGCACGCACTCGGGCACTGCGTGCACACGCAAACGTGGGTGTGAAACCCATTCTTCGTGTAGCCACATACTCTGTGTTCGAAATAGTGTCCGTATAAATAATTGCGATAAAAAAAGAATCCCGAGAAATTAATTAGAACGAAAGCAAAGTGCACAAAGAAGCATGTACCTGTCTACATTTTTTGCATAATAACAATGTTAAAAACAGCAGCATGTTAAAACAGCAGAAGCCCCATTCTTTGTTGACTGTTCATGAAAGTTGCTGGGCTGGAGCAGGGATATTTTGCATGTCGGCTGATGGACAAGGCTGGTGGTGGAATGGCAACCAAAGGAGCGAATGCACCCGAGAGGATCACCACTTTGGATATGGAACAATGAGTTGGGTTCCCGTGCAGGAGTGAGATGGATTGTGGCATCGCGTGACAGCGAGGCATGATAAGGGCATGGGGGGACGGGCCTTCATCGCTCTTACCTGCCCCTTCTGAACATCTGTGAACAATAACTTCATAGCTCATCGGATTCCTCCAGTATGCGTGCATATTCTGATGATGGCGATGATGGTGACGATGATTTGGCGCAGATGGCGCTGTGACAGCTGCCTGCGAACGATTTTCTCCCGCATCACGTCCTCAATGCGGTCGAACGTGCGTTGCTGCCCCCCTCCCCCCGCCCCGATTTCCATTTTCGGCAGTCGATGATCGAGTCGCTCAAGGTGGAGAACGATCAGCTCAAGTCCGACACGCCCGTGGTGGGAGCGGCGACCGCCCCTGGGGGGACCGGCGAGCCCACGTCGCCGCGCCCCCTCCGCTCCCGCCTGCAGCATAGCCGGAGCCTCCCGAGCACCTCCAACCTCGGCACGTGATGCCGGGGGGGGGGGGCACGGGGTGTGGGACGGACGGTGGGAGGGGGGCGGTGGGAGGGGGGCGG
>CM025654.2:8938737-8971460 GCA_014621495.2 Entosphenus tridentatus | reverse complement strand
CTCCCCTCCTCCTCCTGTTCCTCTTCTTCTTCTAACCTCGCTCGCTCACGCGCCAGGAGATCCGCCAGTACCTAGTAGACCTGGCGGAGCTGTGCAGCGGCGGGCTGGAGATCGGCGACGTTCCGCGCGTCATCATCCTCGACGGGTTGCAGGAGGCCGGCCAGCCCGGCGATTTGCTCACTCCCGCCATCAACTGCCAGCACCACGTGTTGTGAGTCTCAACAATATTACTCTGATATTGCTTTTTTACATATTTTTTTAATTAAAACTCAACGCGAGCCCGATGCAAGACGCGGATCGCTGAACGAAAGTGGGAATATATTGTTAATTGTTATTATTATTAGGGCGCGTGTGCACAAGCGAGTTGCGCGCTCGCTACTTTAACGCGGGCGGTGCCGCGGCCTGGTTGCAGCACGTTCACCACCCTAGTTAATACTGAGGATGCATGAACCGTAAGAAATACATTCCGTCTGCTTCAGAGGGGAGGCCATATGCATCATGGTTCAAAATTGGACCAGGACAAAATCAATGACCCCCAAATTGCTATATTCATCTGTGAAACATTGCACGGTCGACATAGCCTTGCGCTCTGACAATGGCGTGAACACGGAATGTACGATATTGGTATTGTCACGTGTTCTGGGTGAGTGTGATGAGATCAAATAAAAGCATTGCTGCGTTCAATATTCAGTACCATTCTGAAAGCGAAAGGCTATCGTGAAGGTGCTTTGTTTCACTGGCTGTTACAGCTCTGCAGTGGTTTCGTTGTCGGAGGGGTCATGCTGCTATGCGGCTTCATCCAAGTGCGGAATTTTGCGAATATGGAGCCTGATATCAGCACACATTGCCTAACTCCCTTTAGAATAAATTCACAGGATCTTGTACATCCACTGTGAAGCAGACGGCACATTTTTTTGGTTAATACACCCACGGCATTAATCAGGGTACCCACTGGGCATGAACCACAAACCTCTGCGAACAGCGACAAATTCCCTTCCGCTTAGTCACGACGCCGTCTTTAAACACGAGAAAGTGCCACGTGATTGTGTGAGCCTAGCCCTTATCCATAACCATAGCCCGAAAGTCAAGCTCTGACCTTCACCCTATCCCAAACCCTGGCCATATCTCTGGTAACTTTTGACATGAAAAATTTCAAGCATCATTGAGACAATTGCTCTAGCTTTGACTGTGGCCCTAACTATAAGACCTAACCACATAAATACTCATACTATTATATAATGAAGTCCACAACCTTATCAATAACCAGAACAATATTCCAATGATTGCATTAGCCCTGACACTAGTTATAACCCTAGCCATAAATCTTGTCCTTGGCAAGAATGATGAGGCTATGACAATAGTCCGTGCTCACGTCCTCGGTTTCAACTCTCCCTCGAGCTGAAACTATATACAGCAATACTCTAATCGTGGCAATAACCGTTTTTGTTCATTAGTTTAATGGATTGAGCCAATTAAGCATCCAGTATCTGGGATTGTCTGTTTTGTTGGCTCAGTTTTGCAAAATACATCGGTCTGATTGAATCAGTTCAAAGCTGCAAGGAGCAGTTAAACAAACATCTTGTTATACAACAATTTAAGAAAGAAGGCTGCAAAGTTGAGCCGAGAATAAATATGATCAAATGAAAATTATTGTTGGAGAGACACAATTGGAAAACAAAGGAGAGACCATGCCTGGGAGTGTGATCATTGCGGAGATGGAGCAGTTAGTTTAGCTCATGGACAGCAGCCAGATAGATTGTGGCATCGCAAGACCGTAATAGATGGTGATGACCAAGAGTGGCATTTATCCAGCAGTGAATAGACCGTAGCTAATGATGACAATGTTAATTCATTGTGCCCCATAGCGTCTTTCTCAATGCAGTCTAAAATAATTAATTATTGTATAATGCAATGATGCCATATGATATAAATTGGATTTGCGTAAGAGCTAACCTGGAGCTGCACACATTTTTTACATTTATTATATTCCTGTGTACCCGGGAAAGCCTCGACGAATCTCCATAACATATCATGCCTGTGTATGCAATGCAAACAAATTGGATTCATATAGCTTTTAAATATAGCGGGGGCACCACGGTGGTGAGATGTTAACTAACTCGCCTGGTATACAGGAGGTCGTGTGTTTGATCCTGACCCCTGATCCCTGACGCCTGTATATTTCGAGTTTGCATGTCTCTCTCACCATGGATTTTTCTCCAGGTTCTCCAGTTTTCCCTCCACATTTAGGAACGCGCGTTTAGAGAATTTGGCTGCTATAAATTTCCACGTGATGAGCCACTTTCTTCAGCTATTATTTGTGGCCAGGTCGCTTTTTAAAAAGATCTTTACAGCTCAGTGGGCCTTACCTGGTAAAATAAAAAATAGTTTCCCACCTCAAGACACCGCATGTAATAATCCATCGATTCAATGATTTAAACCCAATGGCAACGCTCACAATGCGGGGGGGGGGCACCACATTTTTGCGTGTGTTAAAATAAAAATTGCGCGTGTGTGTGTTCGAAAATTACGTGCTAATGATTTTGCTCATGTTTAGGTATCGGTTAATGAAGTGAAGACAATTTTTACACAATTGACACGGTTGGCTATGCACGGAGTGCGGCAGAAGTTCTACGTACATATGTAGAATCAAGTACAAAATAGAATAAACAACTTGAGAAGCCGCGCAAACAACACGGTAAACAGCAGCTAGGATTTGAAATTGGGATGGGACATCTGTGCTGTTATGCTCAGACAGTAACAGGATCTCCCTCCACTACTTGAGTGGCTAGCAATGCATTCGTGCAGTTCTACAAAGGCACGGTTTTGTGTTTCCTCGTAATATTTTCTGACGTTAGAAAAAAAAAAGTACTTGCTGCAATGCTCAACCGGTTTCGACTGGCATTATCTTTTGTCTGCTCTTGAGTGGTTGTAAGGGTTTTTGCTTAATCAATTTGTGTTTGTTTTACTGCACCAGTCCCTACCTGATTGGAATCTTCGAGCAAGTTACATCGGCAACCCCCGACGTGAAGTTGCATCCCAACGTCAGGTGTGGCCTCACTCCATCATCACGACCATTATCATCACCGTGACCGCTATCATCACTCCCATCATCAGCATTATCACCACCACAACCACTTTCGCTATCCACATCACTACCATTTATGTCGTAACATGGTCACTTATACAAATGGTTCTCAACCGAGGGTATGGGGGACCCCCTGCGGATATGTGGGCGATGTCTCAGGGGGTACGTGAGATGATTTATAAATGGACCTTAGACTTACATTATTAAATTATTGATGTTCATTATTCATACATTTATCAGAACTATGTTGGGTTAGGGGTACTCAACTTCAACAAGGGGTACACAGCCAAAGAAGATTGAACACCACTGACCTATACTATCATCATCACGACCATCACTGCTGTCACCATCGCCACCATCTTGTGTACACATGTGCAGGCCTGCATGTGGGGAGCAGTGGTGTAATGGTTACCGCTGTGCACTATGAACCCATCCACCCGAGGTCGATTCCCCATCCATGGCTAACAACGGTGGCAATTATCTCAACTGGTCCTGGGCCTCTCCTATGTTAACTCAGCCTTAAGCGAGCACCAGGTTTGGTGTGCAAACATCAGCACTGGGAGACAGTGGGGGGGGGCATGATGCTGAGCACACCCCACTCTCTCTTGTGCCTTGCCGGCCTTCGTAGGTGATCACGAACAGCACTTGTTCCAACAGCTTGTTCCATTCCTCTCTTAAAACTCACCTCCTTTCCATAGCCCATTCCCTTCCTCTTCCTACCCCTCGCCACTCCACTCCTTCCCGTCTCTCCCTTATAGCCCTTTCATCACCCCCACGCGCCCTCTGTTACGATCACTAATTCCTCGGCCCTTTGCACGCCCTTGCCGTCCAAATCGCTCTATTTTTGTTACCGCTTTTAAACTTCGCGAGGTACCTCGAGCTGAGAAGCTCTCCAAATATAAATTTAAAGACAAAGGCTACACGAGGGGGGGAACGTGCATCCGTGCGCCCCCGAGAACGCATGCGCCGTGTCCGTGCACCGCCAGGTTTGTGCTGCACGGCAGCCAGGTCGAGCCCGTCAAGGGCTTCCTGGGACGCTTCCTGCGGCGGCGCCTCGTCGAGGCCGAGGTGGATACGGCCACACGCAACTCGAACCTCGTCAAGGTGATCGAGTGGATCCCGAAGTTGTGGCGCCACCTCAACCGCTTCCTGGAGAGTCACGGGCCCGGAGGCGTGTCTGTCGGTGAGTGCCGCTGTCGCCAGCAGCACCTCCGATTAGCTGGCTACGTACGCCCAGAGGTTCCCTGAGGGCAGGAGCTGGAGCACTGGGGTAGAACTGCTATCATTCTTTTCCCTTCAATTCTTCCTTCTGCAACGTCCTCATTCATCAAACTATGCCCTCGTAGAATGTGTCAAATTCATTCAGTCTATTTCATTCCGATGACTTCCATTACAATTCTTCTTTCGCCGATGCCATTCTAAATGTCTTCACTGCTCTTCTTGTCTGTCCAGCTCACTCTCCGCACCCTCCTCCATAATTGCATCTCGAACGATTCCAACCGTAGTACTTTGTCCTTTGTCACTGTGTACATTTCTACTTCATACAAACCTACACTCCACACTGTAAGCATCTTCTTCTTTACTCTTTCATTCATCATTTTTGTCAACAATTGTTTCCTCTTACCGAATTCTTCTTATCCACATTTTTTTTAAGTAAATATTTTTTGCCGAAAGGTTGTTAAAGCCCGACGCCACAGTTAATCATTGTCTCTGGTTTCGTAATCCCCTTTGCAGACTCGCGGCGTTTGGGGATCAATGGTAACATCAGTCGATGTGCGAGTGTCTGAATGGGCGGTGGCTGCGTGTGCACGCTTGCAGGCCCCCACCTCTTCCTGTCCTGCCCAATGGACGTGTCCGAGTCGCGGGTGTGGTTCGTCGACCTCTGGAACCGCTCGCTGCTTCCCTTCCTGTGCGAGGCCGTGAGGACTGGGCTGCAGGTACGAAACTACTTAAAGTTAAACAAATGTTGTATTTTACCAGGTAAGACACACTGAAACTATATAGCTCTGTTTGAGAATGATAGCTCAACGAAGTGGCTCATCACGTGGGAATATGTAGTAGCCAAATAATCAAGATGCACGTTGCTTCTAAATGTGAAGGGAACAAAAAAAAAGATGCACTTGTCTTTGCAGATGTACGGCAAGCGGGGCGCGTGGGAGGACCCCACGCAGTGGGTGCTCGACATGTACCCGTGGGCGGCCGGCCCCGGGCGCCACGAGGCGCCGCTCCTCGCTCGGCTGCGTCCCGAGGACGCGGGCTACGACGTCCCGCAGTGCGACAACCACGCAAGCCTCCCCAAGCCCACGCCGCCCAGCGGGCCCACCGCAGACCCTCTTGTGAGTGAGGGCGCTCGCGCGCTCGCTCGCTTGCGCGCTCGCTCGCTCACGGCTCGACGGTCGTGCGCGTGGGCGCGGTGCCAGCTTGCGCGCTCGTTCACACCACGGTTAGGGCACATGTACGGCTCGGTTGATTGCAATGCGGTGTGCGCACTTGTACAAGCGGTCACGATTCAACGCTTGCACGTGTGCGCACTCCCTCCTCGCTTGCAACTCATAAGCAACATGTAAGTGTAATTGGATAATATTTTGAGCAGCAGAGGGCAGCGTGATAAAATCCTTGTTTTCCTGTGCTTTTATGTCCCTCATCTATGCTGCCCAGTCACGAAAACTTCAAATCAAGATTATGCTGCCCATCTCCACTAACCCGTGTTGACTGCGTAGTGAAGCAAATAACCTTTATGACCTGCACGACAGAGGGGGAGGCACTCCCCCATTGATAATGATCATTTATTGCCCAGTGGGTTTTACCCGTTGCAAAATAAACCGAACGACTCATCCAGCAGTGGATTGACAAAAGACCGCACGTGTACATTTAGAAACCTTTCACGAATTGTAAATAATTTCACCTCACGTGAACAATTCATCGCGAGCGCGCGAATCGATCTCAGCCGATGAATCCCAGCAGCAGCAGCAGCACCGCGTCGCTAACGGCAGCGCAGTCGCCGACCCTCGGCAGCGTGCGGCAAAGGAGTGCGTTCATGTTCTCTCCCTCCTCCCTCCTTTCCTTGCAGATGAATATGCTGCTGAAGCTGAAGGAGGCTGCCGACAGCTCCCAGAGCTAGATGCGTACGTGGGCACGCACGTGGGTGCGTGCATGCGTGGGCGCGACGGGCGATGCCAGCCGCTCCCCGGCCGACCCGGAGATCCGCAAGGTGACCGCCCGGCCTCGTTGCCGAGTGGCCCGGTGACCTTGATGCCGTCGCAACAAACAAAAAAAAGTGCAAAATCGGCGACCGCAAACGGCCAAAATTGTTCGCTTCTGTTGCACAGAGAGGGGGGGAAAATGTTGGCACCTCGGTTCTCTCTGTAATTGTGTCGTTTTGAGATACCTTTAAAAAAGATATATATCGAGGGCAAAAAAAAATTAATCTCACAGAAAATGCACACACACACACACGTGTTCATTTGGCTTGTGTCAACGGAACGATCTCGTGCGGCCACACACGAAGGAAGGTTTGGCCACTGTGCCTGATGCAGTTTAATCACGCGGTGTTAATGCCAGATACCCCACAAAGCGCGAGTAACGTTCTGAAGTCTGTCACTTTGTGAAGAGGTGCTACAACAAAGTGACTTGTCGGGTGGAAGGTAATGATCTGTAACTCTTGTTGTCAGCAACTTTAAGAGTGTTTGAAAGGGTAACAAAAAAAGTTGCTACTTAAAAAGCCCAAAACTGTTCCTCTTGAAAGTAAAACAAATACAAAACATTGTTGTTATTGTACATAAGACAAAGTTTGGAGATGATTTACTGCACTTTAGACTAAAAAGGTTTAAAAATAGTAATAATAAAAAAGAATTACCTTATATTAATTTATTACCATATTAGGAACACAAGATATATATACTGTGCGAGGAAGTAACAGAAATTTGATTTAAAGTTGTGCACCGGCGATGGTGTTTGTTCCAACTCGGCAAATTCACAAGATTGGTGCTTAAACTAATAATATGCCTTCGCTTGAGGTTACTAAGCTTGAGGTGACTAAGCTTGAGGTGACTAAGCTTGAGGTGACTAAGCACATGCACACACCAGAAAGGGTCCCGGGCACTCTTCGTGTTTCACGTCTTAAGTTTGTGACGACGTCAGCGGACTATTAAATAACCACACGTAAGGAAGAGTGGGCAGTAGTCGAGTTAGTATTGCTACCAGGCCAAACAAACACACCTTTCCAGTGCATTTATCAATATGATTGTATGACTCTTTATTTATTTACTAAATGATTTTTTTTTAATATTACGACGTTATTTTTTTATATTTTATAAGGGGTGTGTTTCTGTCCGTTTGTGTGTGTGTGTGTGCGCGCGTGTACATTGTGCATTATACAGTATTGCTTAGTTTCAGGTAAGGCAGGTGCTTTTGAATACAGATTGTGCCACACCAAGCCATAGTCATTATACAGGTGCTATGAAATGTGCGGTGTGGGTTTTTTTTAGAGATTATATAATACAAGTACTCTTTGTAACTCATTCACCGGTCTAACACCATTACGTGCAAATAAATTTTCAAGTGGCCACACGTGCACAATTGCGCACATACACAAACAAGCACACACACACGAGACAAAGACTGCCTACTTGACCCCCATGGAATGCTGGGCCAAGTACTGTTAGCGAACACTCATTGAAGCCAGCATGGCACAGGTGACAATGCTTGGGCCAGCATCATGCCTGACCATCTTTATCTTCCCAGTACTGATGTTGACTGCACCGTGTTCGGTTTGGGGGTTTCCAGACCGAGGCAACAGATGTCCAGATATCGAAACCAAGTTTAGAGGCTCATACATAATATTGGAGCGCACTGATTATTATGCCACCATTTTCCCAGCACAAAAAAAAAACCCTTGGTCAATTTGACGATTGGGCCACGTGCTTTTACTGAGTTGCTTTTTAGGCGAGCACGGCCTGCACGGCAGTGGTGTAGACAGTGTCATGATGGGCCGTCTTTGTCTCTCTATTACCGATGTTTACACGATGCAACTGGTACTCATACAAGGCTGAATTAGACCTATGGAAAGCCCATGACATGTTCAAATACCACTTTGCCACTGATATCAACCGTGGTTGGGAATCGTAAACAGGTCACGAGGTGTGTAGCGCAGTGCCACAACAACTGTGCCAACGCTCCCCACGACTCACACGTGTACATATACACATGCACAAGAGACATGCGTGGTAACGCAAATGTAAACTGGCTTTAGCACTCCTAATGTCTTTTACTTTCACCAGATGTTCACATTCTTACCATTGGACATGCGGTTTGTTTGGCCTGTACACACGGTAGCCGAGTTCTTAAACAATCTTTTTTTTTGTTATTGAACAAAGGCAACGAGTAGCATTTTTACTTCGCATTCAAATGGCACTGCAAAGAGGTTTTTGTACAATTTTCTTAATTTCCATTGAGTGCGTTTCACTCACTGTACCTGTGTCCGAAGGCTAATTTAAAACCTTTCCAGTGCTAAAGAAAAAAAACCGTAAACTTAAAAAAAACTATAAAAATGAAATAAATCAATAACTCTTGCATTTTAGGCAAGACTTTAGTATTTTGTACTGTGGTATGTTTGTTATGGGCCTGTTTTATTCCTCATGCTAGTAATGTCCCAGTAGTTTATGCTATTTATTGCTTCGTCACAATGCAATGCTCTGAATTCACCTGGTATTGCATTCAATAAACCCTTAACAACACATAATACTCCTGCAACCGTGTCTTGACGGACAGGCGTGACACTGTCATAATAATAATGACGGTGATGATGATGTCGTACTTTTGAATAGCGCCTTTCATTTTACTCAGTCTAGGCAGCTGTAAAAAAAGATATGCACAGCGCTTCATGCAGGAGACAAATGCAGCGCAATAGCCGACTGATATTCAATCAAATGAAAAAAAATACGACTTGAAATCTGACCCGCAATCTCTACAGATGGATTTAAGTGATGACATAAAACTTTTTTTTTGTAAAACCAGTGACTGCATCATCGACAATAGTTTTAATCAGATGTTTCAATTGGATATCTTTCTTTCCCGAGTCCATTGGTGGATATACTTCAACATCGTTGCCTACTTTTATAATCTGTATCTCGGCAGTTTTAATGAAACAGCTTTAGCGAAATATTTTGTTATTGCAACAATGCCACGCGGCCCCTGGTCGGGACCGCACTCAGCAAAACACCACCGAGGGTAATGATTGTTTATGATTTGTTCGTTCTTAACGCTCACTCGTCCAGACATGTTTCATTGTCATGTTTACACTGATGAAGGCACTCTCTTAAAAGCATGTCCGAGTGCTCTGTGACGGAACACCACAAGTGGGGGGTTAATGGGGGGTGGGTTAGTGGGGGGTTAGTGATGGGGGGGGGGGCCAGGGCTTAATTTCTCACTGAATATTGTCCGGTCCGATGGTCGACTGGGAGGTGGAACATGACTTCGCTGTAACCACACTGAAGTGGCGTGTCGAGGTGGAGGTGTGTGAGAATATTTTCTGGAGCTCAGCCCCCTGAACATCTCTCCAGCTGAAATTAAGCCCTGGTTTTTTGGCTTTTGGAAGTCAGTATAACGGCCGACTCGATACTTTCAACAACAAAAATAACATAAAAATCGTCGCTATCGGATGGGGAAAGAAATAACAACAGCAAAGTCCAACCTTAACGTTCATTGATTCCTTGCTGTAGAACTGTTATGGGCTAGCGGAGGCTTGGCAGAGACCTTGTGTGTGTGTTGTGGGTCGCAAGGCACGTGTCCGTAACATGCTTCACGGCTCCCTAAGAAGGTGAACTCTTGTCGGCTCGTTATCACTACTAGCATATTCATTCATTCTGTACTTACTGTTACGTATCGCGCAGCATTACGCTATGGTTCATTATTGTACTCGTGCAGTGCGAGTAGGTAAACCCTAACTGGTCCTGAAATAATAAAAAAATGCAAAAAAAAGTTGACAGCTTGGGGCGTGTCATTTGTGATCATCACAACACCGTCTGGTTGTTTGTGTGTCCTTCGTGCCCTTTGTGTCGATTTCAAGTAAATATAGCCGGTGTAGGCTCACCTGCAATGAAGCACGTGTATAATTGTGCACTCTGCAACGTATGCGAATTCAAGAAACGTTTTTGTTTGTATCACGTGTCACATCTGTAATAACTCCGAGATCGCCAGATGCGTGTTTTGTGTTCTAAGTGAAGGTTAACGGTGATCAGCGATTGGACCCCGACCCCCACGTACACAGTTTTATATTACATTAGCTCCAATAATATATAACTGTTAAATTTATATCACTGGAATGTCAATAGACTTACAGGAACTCGCCAATGTCAATTGACTGTTGATTGAGTTATTGGCGGTAATGAAGATATGCACAATTCAGACTTTGATATTTAAAGTTGATTTCAACGTATAAAATGCTTATAATAATTGGGTTTAGAATATCAATACTGGCGGTCAATCCCATGAACAGGGGAATTGAGGTGCGTGCTGTGACCGTGGGAGGGTGTTTCTGATCGCTGTTTGCAAATACGTAACTACCCTTTCAGAAGAGCGCGTTGAAATAAAGTTCCGACGTTTCACCCCCCCCCCCCTCCGGTGCTCAGCTGTTGTGGAGTCGCCCCACTTCTCCAGAGGACAGAACACAACGCAGACTTCCTACTCACCGACCTGCCAACCCACACGGTTTACCCCGTGTTCTTGTACAGGGAGATTGACTGTTCGGGCCCGTACGGCATACAGCCGTTTCAATCCTGACGAAAACATGTTTTTATCTAATTGGTTGCGTTTCTCCCTTGTGATGGGACTTTGTAGGATGAACTACGAGATTTATAAGGGCACGGGGGGACCAATAAGGTGTAAATTAGTCTGTAATAAGGTAGATACTGATAAGGCGTTGAGAGGTATGTACTCATCTCCGAACTTTTTTTCTGTTGTCTATTTCGCTAAACTGTCCCCCCCCCCCTCGCAAGGATCCACGATGGGAGGAGAGAGACAGGGTGGACCGGCTCCACGAAGAAAAATCAACACCAATATGCAACGTTAAGACGTTTATTATTTGCAACATTCCAATATTGTTTTCCTGTGGGGTGATGCACAACGATAGTACTCTTTTTGGAAGCTTTAAAGTAAAATTTACGTTTGACTCAAGTGCTGCTGAATTCATGAGACTTGGATTACAGTGGTTAGAAATTATTTTCACTGTTGGAAAGTGGAACTTTTACAACAATCCATGACAACAACACTGAACTACATCAACTTTGAAAGCAGTCAAGAGGCGTTCGCGAAAGTAATTAGCCATTGTGTAAGAGTGCAGCAAATGTGTTATCAATATTTGTCAGTGAGGGAACATTAAAAGAAAATCTTCTTGTTTTTTTCGGTAAAGTCACGTAGAAGGGAAGTAATAAAATAATAAAAATAATAAAACATAATAAAATAAAATAAAATGTTTAAGAAAATAATAATAGCTACAACAACGTTAAAATACTCCTTCAAACGGCCAAGCACATAACAATATATATTTCTACCACTGAAACTACCAAAGACACTGGTGGTGGTGGAAATGTGCTTTGTGTGCTCATGCCATAATACCACTGCCAACATTGCCCCTTAAATGTAAGATGTGTCATTTGGAAAGCTTCTATTATTCACCCGCATAGCATGCACTTGGGGTGCGTCTTATAATCAGGTTGGTGCGCCAGATTTGTTTAACTTTATTGGCACCGGGCATAGGTTTTGGATGTTTCTTTCCAGAGCATAACGATTCACACACACACCCTCCCACACAATGCGAAGAATTGTGACAATTCTGGGTCGCTGCGTCATTCAACAAAATCGTTTCTTAATTGGTGCTGGTTGTCTCGTTGATATCACTTTATATAGCCTCACAAACATTTATCGGCACATCATTTGCTTACCATTACATACATCAGGGTTAGCCTTTGTAAGTCTGCAAAATAATTTGACCTGGTTAAAAAGTGCGAAGTCTGTATTCAAACCAATGGCTAAATGAAAGCACATACAAACACACGGAATAGCCACATAAAGCTCACATGAAGAGATCATGATTTCAATCTGTCTCTATCGTAAACACTAAAAACTCAATGCCAGTCGATCACATCCCTCGAGTTTAGACAATTTAGCAGCATCCCCCCCCCCACCCATGAACCCTCCGTTAAACCTCTTCTTAAACCCGGTCACTGCCCGCAGCGGGCACGGTTTCGTTGGTCAGATCGACTCCAAGCGGTGGCCCCTTGATCTGGCTCGGGTGGCTGCAGTAGTCGGGTCTCAAGCTGCGCTCGGTGCAGTCGGTGGTGTCGGTCTGGCACTGGCTGCACTGGCAGCTGAGCGCCACCGGGTAGTAGAGGGTCGGATCAACGCCGGGGTCACAGCCGTGCAGGGTCACGGTCTCGTAGCCCACGTCCGTGTACGTGCACACCTCCTGGGAAATCTTCCTCATATTGTGCCCGATCAGTTGCTGTGGAAAGAAGCGATCGGGGTCACGCTTTTTGAGAGGTGAACGTTTGAATCGGTGAGCATGTGCAGCAGGTTAATACTATACTAACGGTGCGGTGCATCATTCAAAACTGCGAAGACAAGTAGTGGACTTGGGCAGGACACGTCGCGCCTATGACTGATCATAACCCATGGTCAAATAATAATAATAACGGAGTCGTAGGCAAGTACAGGAATACATAATTAAGTAAACCGATTTCCGTAAACACACATCTTGATTGTTGCGTTAAACAGTGTCCTATAATGTATATGGAATGATCTTAGCAATAAAATCTGGCAATCCGACAATGTGTTTAACAAGCCTGACTGCTGATGAAACCGGTGAATAATTTGACTTCTTAAACAAATGCTGTTTGGTTATTTTGGTCTTGAAAGCCAATAGACTGACATATGAAAAATTATTTAACGTATTGGCGGTACACCGATGCAGCATAACACACCGGTCCTCATAAAACAGTCTAAAATCAACATTTCAATCAGCAAATATGTGAATCAGTCTTCAATTGACTCTGTTGCCAAATTTCACGCGATTTGAACATGTATTCAGCCTACTGAGACTTGTTTAAAAAAAAAAAGGGTCAATATTGGCCGTTGATTTGGGTCCATAGAATCGAGGAACCGCGTGACCAAGTCTCGGGCACGAGGAGTCAAATCTGCCTTTGGAACAACGAGCAGCCAATCGTCACCAGGCTCTGCGGCAACAGACTGTGAAGCTTCGTGTTCAGACGCTCGCAGCGTTCGTCTTGCGACTGCTTGGACGTCACGAGAACTGATTTTGACCGCACCACCCCGCAAGATAAACAATGATTGCGAAATGTTTGCTTTTTTTTTTGTTATACCGCGCACCGATGTACCGCCAATACGTTATATTCGTATTTATATGTGGAGACCCAGAGCTGAGTGAGCTCTGCTTATACAAACTGATTAGATTGGTGATTGTATTTAACGTTGGGATTATGCAGCACTATATAAGACAGTGAGAGCTCATGTAAGGTGTGCTTTCAAAAAAAAGCAGGAATTGGAAATTAATGAAAATTATGGAAATATTTATTACGAAATGAAAAATGACTTGAAATGTGTGCCTCCCGTGTATGAATGGTGAACTTCTTTCGCACCGTATGTAGCCAACCGTGCTATTCGGAGGTGCAGGGAAGGACAACAAACTAACATACAAGTAAACGATAAGTCATCCATGAATGTACCGCTCCTCAAAGCATCTTCCCTTGATACCTCTCCTGCCAACTGTTGCCCCATTTCCCTTTTCCCCTATTTCTCCAAACTCTTAGAACGCCTGGCGCACTCTCGTCTGACTCACTACGTATCTTCTAACTCTCTCTCTACCCCCAAATCCAATCTGTTATTTTTATTATAATAAAATATTTAAATATTTTAAAAAATATTTTAATATTTTTATGATAAAAAATATGTTATTATTTTATTATTTCCCTTCTACGTGACTTTATTCATTCAACCGCAAAGGCTCTTCTTTCGGTTCAGAATCACCTTGCTAACTCTGCTCATGCTGGTCTCTCTCTCTCCTCTATTCTTATACTCCTAGATCTGTCCTCAGCTTTTTTACACGGTTGACAATCCGACTCTTTACTCTCTCTCGGTATCTCCGGCACACCACTTTCCTGGCTACAGTCCTATCTCTCTCTGCGCACCTCTGCGGTCTCATTCAATCATTGCCACTTCCCCCCCAGCCCCCTTCACTGTTGGCGTTCCCCAAGGATCAATTCTTGATCCCCGACTTTTCTTTCTATATTTCACCACTTGCATCTCTCATTTCTTCGCTGCACTTCCCCCATCATTTCTTCGCAGATGACATCCACATTTTCTTCTCTTGTCCTCCCTTTGCTCCCCTGCCTTCGCCCACCGCATCTCACCCTGCCTGGTTTATATCCAGACTTGGACGTGATGCCACTTTATGTCCATCAACCCTTCCAAAACTCAAATTATATTTTCCCCCTCTTCCATGTCCCACCATTGCTTTACCTCCCTTTTCTACTTCTTCAGCCCATAACCGTGGTGTTATCTTTGACTCTCCCCTTTGTACATAACTCCAAATACAAAGGCGTCGTTAAGTATTCAGTAATTCAAACCAACCTCACTGCTTGCTTCAACAACCGGCATATTCTCCGGATTGTAAGGCGTACCATTCACAACATTTCGGCTGCATCTTATAATCCGCTAGCGCTATGCGTACGTGTATGTGTTAACAGAAGTGTACCGATTTTGATTTAAAGCTTTCGTGACTGCAGGGATTCATATTCTTGGTTCTTTCGGTAAAGTCACGTAGAAGGGAAATAATAAAATTAACAAAAATATTTGTATTATAATAAATATTTTTATTAGAATTAAAATATTTGTTATAATTTTATTGCAGGGCTGCATCTCTTATTATTTTATTATTATTTCCCTTCTACGTGACTTTACCGAAAGAACCAAGAATATAAAAGGGTACAGCTCTACTGATACCGGGGGGCGCAAACGTTTAAGCGCGCTTCTTACTTTCTGCAGCAGCTTATAATTCGGAGAATACGACAAATAATGCATCGGTAAGTCCAACCAGAGGACACGATCTGTACCGTAATCGAACGCGTAACTTTAGCCATTCAACTTCCTCGAGCTGAAGACGAGAGAATCCACGGGGGGCCCTTACCCAGGTGTAGCAGTAGCCACTGCAGACGGTGGTGCTGATGTAAAGACATTCTGCGCAGCCGCTCTTCTCCAACGCTATGGTGGTGTTGTGCGGCTTGCACAACGAGTTGGAGGAAGCCACCTCGAGCCACAGAGCCAGTTGGAACAGCTGAAGGGGACCCATCCTGAAACGACATGCCGGTTTTAAAAGTGATGGCAGAGGTTTGTTTTTGTGTGCGGATCGCGATGATTTTTGAGCGAGAGAAAGACAATGATGATAGCGCAAGACGTGAGTGGTGTGGTCAGAACCGTGCCCCGGCCGACTTTGTATCTTCACAGTGCCGATGTTTACACACCGCACTAGAATACTCATTTAATGCTGAGTCGATCTAGGAAGGAGCCTCAGCATCGGTGTAGAGAATACACACACACACAATGATCTGTGTGCAGTTGCAGTGATATATCCGTTTATTACAGCCCAGGTAAAGGTGCAGCCCTGCAATTGCTTGCTTACGGTACTGCTGGGCAGATTAACGTCTATTAGACGTAGCTCTGTAGTCGATGGTATTAGGACTACTCTTTCACGCTGGCCAGATGCCTTGAAATAGCCGATAGTACCAATGACCAAAATAATTGCTCAAATGAAATAGTCTGTCTTCAGTAATTCAAAAAGTCGAGAAATGTTAGGGAAAAAAAACATGTTAGGTACGTAATGCATGCTGTTATGTAACATATATCTCAGAGTAATGTGTGTGGACGTATGTATGTATGAATACTCACTTATCGACTACGCTTGGAAACATGCTTACGGCGGTACTGTTACGTTACCTTTTGTTTTGGAGTGGGTGCAGAGTTGCTGTTGTGCTGTGAATGAATGAATGGGCTGAGTGCATAGAGACTGAACGCAGGACGAACGTGGGTCTTATATACTTGGAGCCGGCGATCATGGTTGGGTTTAGGCTGCTATTATAAATATATGTGTTAATCACATCTTGGCACATTGTCAGCTTCTGGCACGGCAAGGCTGTAATTAAAAAAAACATATACTGAAATGGAAAATAAAAGGTGATCTTTTATGTGATTAAATATCGCCGAGCAGAGAGTTTTCTTTCAGGCTGTGGTGCCAAAATTGAAGTGACGTGTTTAGAACAACAGAAAGCGACTCGGGGAAAGTAATGACTGATTATAATCTTACAACAACTAATTCACTTACCCTCTGGCATAGGTTTTGATGTTAACTGTCGTGGGTTTTTTGGGTCTCAAATTGACTGTGCTTGACTGTTGTATTTGTTGAAATTCGATTTGCATTTCACAAGTCTGTGATCGATGCCTTCATTTCAATTTGTTAAGGACCGACACCTCTGACATTCTATGATGTGCCCGTTACAATGAAGTCAATCTCGCTCCTGAATTGGCTGTTGATTTTCCTGCACGTCCACTTTGTACGTATGCATGTTGAACTTCTTTCGCACCGCACGTAGCCAATTGTGCGAATTGGAGGTGCGAGGGAAGAACTGAACACACGCACAAAAAGGTTCGTGAATAGGTCAGATGTTGCACATATCTCATCATCAATTGCATAAGTCTCTTGTTTCCTCGCAGTCAAAATGAAAGCACAACACTTTGACAAAAAACACAGTTGCTGTGACGGTCTCGCAGATAGACAAATGCGCTTTTACTCCATAAACATCGCGAATAAAGTAAATCTAAACCTTAATTTCACATT
Organism: Entosphenus tridentatus; assembly: GCA_014621495.2. NCBI lineage: Eukaryota > Metazoa > Chordata > Hyperoartia > Petromyzontiformes > Petromyzontidae > Entosphenus > Entosphenus tridentatus. The sequence continues at coordinate 8,954,472 of CM025654.2, read as the reverse complement.
GCAAACTTTTCCTCGTCCATATTCCAGATTTCTTCCGCAATAATTGACTGAATCGTTTTATGTGCAGTACTTGACAACGTTGTGCACAATAACGTTCATATATCGCAATGGTTATGCACATCAGGCGATGTTGAGTTAACTGTTTTAAAGTAACATTTATTGATACTAGAAGTACAGAAAAGCACAACAGCAATACAATACCGATTAAAAATAGAATTACAGTAATTCCCCGATACACTTCTTCCCCTTTTCGCGAATACATCGTCACTTTATCAACACCGCGACCCGATTTGCGTCGCCTCAACCCGCACTTACGTCGCTTACAACATCGTTCATCCTTTCTCGTTATCCGTCGCCTTTCATGCTTCGCCTCCACCACCTCCACCACCACCACCCACTACTTACCCCTGTAAATCGCTTTGATTCACATCGTTTCCGCTATTCGTCGTCGCACCTTTCAGGAATGCAAAGCTGTGGGAAACTGATAACACGATTGACGTTTTGTGAAATTTGGTAGGGTTATCGTATTACGTGATAACGCAGGAACCCTCATATTACATTGCAATACCTATAACAACAGATTTAGGGAGCTTTGCCTGACATTTTAAATGCATAAATGAACTACGGAGCTGGTAGTCGCCAGGTGTTGGCTGTAAATTGATCGAACCAAAAATTATCGCTCCTGGATTTCTACCTACGTGACTTTAACGAAATAACCAAAGAGTATGGATTTATATTGCCGTTACGTCTCATTGCCGTGACTATAATAAATATGTTGTGGAGCTTGTCTGAAAGTGTCCTCCAAAGCATCAGGTGCTCTCATGCACTTCGAGAGGTCGCCATTCATGTGCACCTCGATCTACGGATGAAATGCGCCTCGCAAATGATGTAAATGATGAAACGTGTTGATGATTTGATTGAGCTACTTTTAATTTTCAAGTGGCACGTGTGTGCGTGAGCCGAGGCTCAAAGAACTAGACAAATAAAGGCTGCAAAGTTGCGGTAAAGGTGAAATGTGAGCAAAGAAAAAGACATCTCTAACATGTTTTAAAAACAAAATCAGCGATTGTTGTTGGAGGGATGCAACTGAAAAAAAACCCAGAACAGTGCATACGAGTGCCAGTACCATAGAAATGCCTTTTTATTTTAATATCTCAGCATGTCCAGCCTTCCCCCCCCATCTCCGCGGGTTTCCATGACCCACGAATATAAGGTCCATGTGTTGTATGCACCGTATGTGTTGGACTTCTTTCGCACCGTACGTAACCAACCGTGTATTTATACTTTATACTTTAGTAGTATAAATACATGTTAATTTTGATTCATGTTGTTTTTTATGACTTTATGTGAAGGACACAAATTCGCCCGTTTTCTCATTGAAAATAGGTAAATTTCTAAATATCACTGTCCTGGTCATAAAAGCAAAGTTTGTTGGGAATAATAGCCATTACCTGTACTTTTGAGGCATAAGCAATTAGGAAATACTGTAACACTTACTACCCATGCGGAACAAACTAAATTGTTACACACTGTAATCAGAGGTGTATGTCTGTCGCTAATCGCAGGTAAAGTGCTCTGAGACGCCTCGGTATAAAAGCAACTACTATAAAGTATAGAAAACTAATAATTATGCATTACTATATAGTTTTACTTTTGAGGGGCTCACCCCATAAAAAAGCGTCGACATTGATCTTCGGGTTGACCATGTCCTCCCCGGCAGGATCATGGAACACCAACCCCGTTGTCTCGCTGCTGTACTGCTTACTGGCCGAGCGCTCACATTAATCGCGAAGTCAATCTTTGCAGGTCTCCATCGCTTTATGCGGCTGTAGTAGATGCGTTTCCAAAAAAAAAAGGTCGCACGAAGCGAAAGGGCACGAGAGGCAGCTGCCTGGATTTCTCAATTTGATTGGTCGCACCAATGCTGGTGGAAGACCACTTCCACTCGAGGTAGCTTGCGAGCTCCTCTAGGTGTAGAGCAGTGCTCTTCACTCATTTATAGAGCGAGGGAGGTGGGGCACTTTAGCCGATAAGACACCATCACCCGTCAACCCATTCGGTTTACCCGTATTTTTGTACACGGAAATTTAGTTTTCAGGTCCATACGGCATACAGCTGTATCAATCCGGGCAAAATGTTTTGTCTATTTGTTTGTGTTTCTCCCTTGTGATGGCACTTTGTAGGATGACCGTTGAGATGTATAATGACACTGGGTGACCAATAAGGTCTGAATTGGTCTGTAATAAGGTAGGCAGGAATGTGTTAAGGTAGGCACTGGTAAGGGGTTGACAGGTATGTCATCAGTGCGAGGGTCGCCACACCGCCTGCAAGGGATTTGAAGTTTTCGTGACCGCAAGGATCCATACTCTTTGGTTCTTTCGGTAAAGTCACGTAGGTGAAATTAAGAATAATCAGAAAATTTTAAATGAAATAAAAATAACTCAATTAAATCACGACGTTTCGGGCGCAACACAAGCGTCCGTCATCAGGTGGGGACAACCACAGCGAAAAGACAATCGCCGAAGTATGCCAAACAGATGGATTGTCACGGCATCTCTTGAGGAAGGTTAGCGACTCGATTAGCTGTGACTTCTTGTCCCGTCGTCTGTTAAAAGCTCTAACGGACAAGTGGAATTCCTCCCTGTAGAGGCGGTTAATTCTAGATTTGAAGTTTTCGTGACTGCAAGGATCCATACTCTTTGGTTCTTTCGGTAAAGTCACGTAGGTGAAAAGTCACAGCTAATCGAGTCGCTAAGCTTCCTCAAGAGATTCCGCGACAATCCATCTGTTTGGCATACTTCGGCGATTGTTTTTTCGCTCTGGTTGTCCTCACCTGAACCAAAGAGTATGTTGTGTGTTGTCGGGGAGCCGCACTAAAGGCCACCAGTGGCCCCGTGGGCCTTGCAATGAAGATCACGGGCCGACAGGTACGTGGCATCCCGTTCCGTGTCGAACCAGACATGTTAGAATACATGGGAAAACACAGTAACGTATTGCTCACATTTATTGTATATCATTCAAAAGTCGATAACTTATGAAAACATATGCGAGAACAGTTTTTTGTTTCGTATATTCATTGTTGTAGATGTATGTGTGCAAGCATGCTTAATCATCGAATCCATTTGAAAAAAGTTCACGATACTGTATTGTTACTTCACCTTCTGTTTGGGGTGTGTACAGAGTTGTGTTTTGTGAATGGTCTGTGTAGAGACTGAGGAGAGCGTTTAATGTAGATCTTGTATACTGAAGGCCACCGATTGTGGTTCATTAGTGCTGCTATCTAAACGTCGGGTATTCACATACAATACTGGACCGTTTTGGCAAGAGACGTCTAGCTTCTACAACAAGGTAAAACATACAGTACTTAAATGAATTAACATATTAGGACAAAATATCTTGGGAGGAGAGATCTTGTACAACATGAACCAAGAGGAACTCACGAAATGCATGTACGGTTGCCTTAAAAAAAAAACTTTCAGGTCATCCGATGGGTTAAACCTCAGTCCACTGCTGGCTGCCACAATTTCTCAGTCCCGAGATGCAACTTCCCCACCTAGCACCTGCAAACGAGATGTTGCCATTACCCCGAGGTGGCTATCCACTCAAGACGAGCACCCTCTTTGGCCATCACTTCGTCGTAATTCTCTCCCGTTGCGCCATCATTCCTTCGAGTGTAATGTCTTGCTCAAGCCAACTTACTTTCCTTAAATGGTACCAACTGTGACTAACACGTGTTATGTTATGTAATGTGTTCTTCTTTCTGTCTCTGCATTTGTTCAATGTTTTGTGAATGGACATGTTTATGAACTATGTCATAGCAGGTGGTACGCAATGGTTAAACACTGTTTGGTTATGTTGGAATGGTGCTTGAATTTTCAGCCGTAATAACAGGTTCCAACCCACTCGAATCTACCTATTTATTTCATAGGGACATTCATGTGTTTGCTGCCGAGGTCAGGTGCACATGTTTTTGCCTCGATCAGCACAGTTGGCTATGTACGGTGCGAAAGAAGTTCAACATACATATTTTGTATCCCGAGTCCCTTTCGTGCTGAGAACCCACCGCTGACTCAAGCTTCTGCTCCGCAATTTTAACAAACAGAAATGCTCTGTAGCCTAGTGGGGACATGTGGAGTTTCAAATCATGAGGTTATGTGTTCAAGTACAACCTTTTTTTAACAGTTTTAATTTAAAGCACGCAAGTATTAAAAACACATATGCTTTTTTAATGTATTTTATGTTTTTTTATGTATTTTGTCTTTTTGACATGCAGTATAAACGTCTGATATTGCAATGTTAAACATGTCAATGATTTAATGACCACAACATCCAACATCTTTAACAGTCACTTGTGGTGTAGTGGATAACACGTCTGCCTCTGAAGACAGTAAGCTGTGGTTCAAATCCCATGCTAGGCTTTTGCAAATTTTATTAAAAATTCCGTGAAGTTACATCAGTGTGTACATTTATGCAGCCAAGTGTCAGCAGTGCAGAGACAATATGACATCGAGCCCCCTGTATCAGTATGAGGATGCAGTGGCTTATGCTGATTGTGCAGGAGCCCTGGAGTATAACTAGAGTCTTAGAGGTTCTAGGTTCAAACCCCAACAATGGTGAAACAGTGGATAAATAAATGTGGTTGGTAGTCAAAGCAAACTACCAACAACTGAGTATTTCAAAGTGGATTGTCCTTGTAAATGTAGTAATATGAATACGTGTGTATCTGTCTCCCTAAAAACACAATAATATGAGGAAGAGAGCTGCAGTCCAGGAGAATACCTGAAAGAGGGTGTAGGAAAAGAGGGAAGAAAATTAAACTTTTTTTAAATGCACATTGATAAAATAACTACTCACCACTACTTCTGAAAATGTTGAGTTTAGAACATTTTACTCACATTTAAGCCAGAAGCAATGGTTTTACTCAAAATGACAGTGAAATCCGGCATTAAAATGTGAATAGTTCTATGAAAATGGTAAAACAAGGATTTACAGCCAGCAAGGGCACTGTATTATTGTAAATTGTCATTAGAACTTTCCTTTCAGATATGAGTATTATGGAAAATTTTATCATTTAAAACAGTTTAGGGGCTAAAAAATGCAATACATCTATATTTTTTAGAAGACACAGTGAAATATTAAAAATAAAACGACATCTAAGGGAGTGTGGTCAATATCCAGGAGGCAGACAAAAGTCCTGTGACCGGTAAACCGGGAGAGTGAAATTTTGCCAAAACAATAAAATTTAGCTGTTCAATTATTTATTTGACAAAAAAAATCTAGCTCAGCAGCCAGCTGATTTTAGGATAACTAATGCGCATTCAAAGTCGGGGGGCGGGGGGGAAGGTTACCATGATATGTATCAACTAAATACGTAAACTGCATATAACAACATAGATTTTCTCCTTGGTTTAAAAAACATATTTAGAAATCCACTGTGCTTTAAACATTGCCAACATGATTCAAATGCTATGACTCAACTGGTATAAGTAAAATAGGTATTGTCATTTTCGTGAAATAAGTGCATAATGGCTCGGATTCACCTACAGGGGATGGAGCAGTGTGGTTGTTTGTGGCACGAGGGCTGCGGGTCTGGCCAGTCTTACACCTATGCAATGTGCTCTTAAATGTGCGGTTGCAAAAGCGCACCCAAGGGTGGTCACGTGTTTGGAGTTGATCATATATTTAGATGCTTATTTCTTCATCACTTGGAATCAGATTCGATATACGGGATTGTCTGACTGGAATTTAATCTCCTGCATCTTTGATTAGCACGGTTGCTTACGTATGGTGCAAAATAAGCTCAAAGTACAAATATACATTCATGTGGTTATTGTCTGAATTGGAGATGTGATTTTTATTGGAATCATTTGTATTGCACTTGTTAATCTGAGATTGTTATAGCTGGGTGTGACAAAATTGTACTGCAGTTACTGCAGAACTGACCAAAGTGATGGCGCTGGAGTCTGCAGCGATGATCACAAAATATTTGTTTACAATTTTGGGTCAAATTTCAGGGCTTATGAGATTGGTATTTTGGATTTGTGATTCAAATCTATGGAAATGTTGTCTGTATGTTTTTATTTTTTTTAAACTAGCGGGAAGGACCTGGCATTGTCCGGGTCTTAAAAATATTTCAAAACTACTCTTAAAAATCCAACAGCAGTGCATACTGTGGTGGTACCTGCTATGATTACAGCAGTGCGTACTGACTGTGGTGGTACCTGCTATCACTACAGTAGTATATGCTGACTATAGCAGTATTTATCCACTCTTCAGCACAAAGTACTCACCTGACAGAGTGGCGTGGTGAGGCGTAGTCCCGTGCAGAGCCTCCGGCCTTGCCTAGATTGTCCAGCCGGCCGAGGTGGCACCTTGACAGGCTGGGGCTGGGTTGCTACCCCTGATCCCCCCCAACCACGATCTCCCAGGCCGCTCTGCAGTAATATCTACGGCCTATAGCTGTAGCATCTAGCGACTGTATAGTAGTAATAACTGCACGCATTGGGGTGGGGGGGACATCACACAGTGAAGAATGAACGTGAGCATTTAGTGTATTTTTTTGCATTTTTAACGTGAAAGAAAATGTCCCTCTCACTCCTACCGAAGGCGTGCGACTTGGCATGGGCCGCCCCCCCCACCAAAGGCGCGTGAATTGGTATAAATAAACAAAAATCGCACTAAATCGGTAATTAAACAAATTTAAATTTGACGGATGTGAAAAAGAAATAGCGCTTGCTCACCGCGGGGCTTACGGCTTGGTACCTGGCTATTTTTTTTTAACATCAACCCCACCCCATTGGAGAGGCAAATCGTTCGCAAGCACGCGAATGGACACAAACCCACAAACAAACCCACAAACAGACAATGTTTTACTTTTATATAGATAGATTTTATATGAGAGCAAATGTAAAAATGTTTGATGTTGCAGCTGTTAACTGTGGTGAAGATGCACAGGTTTTGTGTATTAATAATACAGCCCTGATTATACACTGTGTAACAATTGTTTTTGTTCCTGGGTAGGAAGTGTTATTTCCTAATTGCTTACGCCTCAAATGTACAGAACATGGCTATTATTCCCCACAAACTTTGCTTTTGTGACCAGGACAGTGATATTTTGAAATTTACCCATTTTCTAGAACATTCCAGATAGATTCAATGCTGAGTAAACTTGGAGTAACTTGTAGAACATTCTAGAACTTTCCAGTAATATAAATAGTAGTTTAAATACAGGGACCTTAAGCCCGCCAGTTCAGTTTAGTTTCAGCTGCCTAAGTGGATACATATCTGAATTTTTCTGAGATGGCATCAAGAGGCTGCAAGCATCCGGCAGACGCATTTTGCTATGTCTGTGGCCAATTTATCAAAACAAGAGCGAAAAAGTACTCTGTGGAAGCATTTGCTAAGATGTGTGAGGCCTACAAGGCATATTTCGGCATGCCTTTCAGGGATCAAGACAAACCCTGGGCACCTCATTTCACCTGCGATCAATGCAAAAAAACTATGGAAGTTAAGATAGACAATTGCTGCTCGGAATTTTATGTTATAATATTTGTTAACATTTTATAAATTGAAAAAGTTTACTTTTTTTAAATGTTTTACAATTTTCAATGTTATTAAAAAATATAACATATATTCAAAATGTTGCGAGAATCTGGAACATGGGTAAAATTTATTTTTGTAGGATGGTACAGATAAGGAGTCGGCAGCCTTCAAGTACCTTCAATACTTCTTCCCTAAGCTGTCTGAGGCAAAGGTCAAAGCCAGTGTCTTCGTCGGACCACAGATAAAGAAGATCCTGGAGTACAATGAATTCCCCAAGAAGCTCACCAGTAAGGAGAAAGCGGCTTGGAACAGCTTCGTCGAAATGGTTCGTGGCTTCCTGGGCAATCACAAGGGCCAAAACTATGTGGAGCTGGTTGACACTCTGGTGAAGAACTACGGCACAATGGGCTGTGTCGGGTGGTGGAGGGTTACGACACATTTATACTTACGCGATCTAACCCAAAAACCTGTATTATGAAGAGCTTTATAGCCCATCGGATTCCTCCTGTAGTTTAAATACAGATTCTGATCCACAACGTTTGCGTTAACGTACACAACAGGGATAAAAGTGCGCGTTGTTCTAAATATACGGAATATGGACCGCAAACGACGTCAAGTCAAAGTGTATTCTTGTTCAAACAATCACGTGCGGGTGCTTATCTCCAATGCTGGCCCCGACTCAGTGAAGGCAATTCCACATTCCTGTGGCGGAGCCCAGTCGGGCCGGAGATAAACCACTGAGTTGTCAATGTAGTAACATCACAAGGATTGTCAAAGGGCTTAACATACATCTCGGTGTAGATATTACAAATAACTAAGTTTCTAACAAATATATGTGTAAAAAAAGATACACGTAAAGGACATTTTGCGATGTCTAAAAGATATATTTAAAAGATATTTAAAACTTACTCTTCAGTGCGGCGGAGAAACTCAGGTGACCATTCCGCTCGAAGTTAAATATCGTCTTCATTAACGCCAAAACAAGAGCTTTCACTTAAAAGATGAACAACAACAATAGCAAACAATTTAAAATTACGTGGGAAATCAATTAAGCGGAATTAAGCACTGAGAACGCGCCTATAGGCCTCAGGTCGACTAGTTCTCCAGCAAATCACGTTTACGGCACGTCGTAAAGTGATATTTACAATCGTAAATCAAACACAACGAGTGTCGTAAAACGGGCACGCACGCGGGTGCGGTTTATCTGAACTAGGGGTTTCACTCCCGGTATATTTATAATCCATACGTAGCATTAGTACTGAAGTAGTAACGTTAAATAATTGTAATTAATGTTTAAGGCGCATCCCTGCAATTTCTAGCTCGCGCCACTGCTGGCGGATATGCCTCCACAAGGGCGATCCCCAGTCATAACTCTGCATCTGTACTACAATGCTAATAATTGCACAATAGCAACCCCAGCACATGGACGTATACTATGTGTAGCTACCTATACATAATATTCTACCGTTTGTATTTAAATATATAACTCATAAACACAAGTCAATAACCACTGCTGCATTGTAGAGCCGCTTAGTGGTTTAAATCGGCATAAAAAGTCAAAGGGATTTCTTGCTCATCTCTTATTCACAGCCCTGAACCGGTGGTAGAAATTCCACATTCATATGGCGAGTCCATCCAAAGAAAAGCGCGATTGACTTCACCACAAGGTCGTAATATACATCATATCTACCCAGGAGGTAATGATGGGCTGGGTCAACCCCCAAACAGGATTTTACCTCACAACCTACCCATTGTGAGCCACTACCGCTGGGCCACTGACAGAGCCGGCCCAGCCACTAAGCGACCAATGCAATTGCAAAGGGCCCCGTGGCCAGCAGAGGGCCCCCTAGAGTCACTGCTAGCGAGTGGGTGAAAAAAATCATACATCAAAGGGGCCTCCAACCAAATTTTTCTTAGGGCCCCCAAAGGTCTAGGGCCGGTTCTGGCCACTGAGGTGCATTAGCAAATAACAGGAGCTTTCCCATGACCCCGATGTTATTCGTCAGAATCCAACAAACTTGTTTTGACAGTATCGATAATTGTTGGTATCCTAAAACATCTCGATATGGATTTTATTTGATGGGCTTGGTAATGTCGCAATTTAGGAAACATTCGGTCGACATTGTGGGCGGAGTGGTGACTCAGTGGTTCGTGCAATGCTTGATGAACTCTGTTACCCGAGTTTGATTCCAGGCCATGGCTAACATCAGTGGCGACGGATATCTGAAGTCTAAATCTAAACCAGTGCCGGTCACCTCCATTCACCAACCCACCCTTGACCAGCGTGACGAAGTATGGAACTCATCCAGCAGTTGATAGACACGGGCTGTTAACCAGGGGCACGCACTTTGTATGAAATTGATTTGTGTTTTAACCGAGCAGATTGGTAAATGTGAAATACGTAACGTGATGCATCGCGAGGCGTGTAGTTTGGAAACCCTGAAAAACTACATACGAGGAAGGCACAACTGCAATATGGAACTCCCTTCCCTCTAGACATTCGTTTCTATCGACTTCCTGCCCCAGTCCAGACTCAAGACCTACATACGCTCTCTTCTGCCATGACTATCTCTTCTCTACAATATATCCGTGCTTTGTATATTACCGTCTATGTGATGCGCATGTCACACTTTTTTAGAACGCCATGAGATGCAATTTTTATTTAGACTCTATGTAAATTTACATTTCATGGTATTTTATTGTCTCGCTGGCGTGGTCAAGGAGAGAGGAAGCTGGCTTTGGAAGTGGGCGTGTGTCAAACGTCAGATCTATTTACGTGACTCAACAAACGGTGTATGTGAAAGCCTCGTGGGCAAGGGAACCCTGAGTGAAATAAAACGTGTTTTTTTGCCCAATTTTTCCTATTTGGTAAAGCAGGGTCGGCCCACACCACACTTCCACTTGCAGGGACGTCATGCGTCGATTTTAACAGGGTTAATAATTACACTGAACAGATTATTTGGTGATGCATGTACCGCGTTGGTAGCAGACAAGGGCAAAAAAACAAAATAAACTCACTTTCTTTAATAACACTGCTGTAAAAAATGTAAGATTATATAATAGGTGACGTTTGGGCAATTTCTGGCCAATTATAGATATTTTTCTTTGTAAGGCAGCCTTCTTGAGGAATTCGTTAAATGGTTTAAAAATAATTACACAGGAAATATTTTGAATCTTTTAACAAGGCTGAGGACAAGTGAATTATGTAAAATGTGGCAAATTTCTGCTACATATATTTTAAACAATGAATTGTGTGCGGAAAGTGATGAGTGACTGAAATAATACATAACGTAGTAAAAACGTTTAGTCCCATCATAATGCCCTTTTATTTGTCGTGCTCTTTATTTGCCGAGGGAAGCCTCACCGAAATCTTGACACATTTTGTCGACGCGAGGGTTCTGCAATTTGATGTTTTGCCAATTTGCATTAATGAGTCGTATGTGGGAGGAAACCGGAGTGCCCAGAGAGAACCCACAAATACGTGGGGTAACTCAAACCTTCGTAACAGATCTACAAATCCATCCTGCTGAAATGCCATCTCAAGGCCAAGCCTAAAACATGGTATTTCCCAGCAGTCCCCCATCCAAGTATAATTCTCACCAGGAATATATATATTCTGTTTAGCCTTTAATATCTAATTAGTTTGGCTCCAGCAATGGTGACTTATAGTCGGTTCAGGATGTTTGGGTCTTTGAATTTGAGGATTCTGTAATTTTATCACATTTTTGCTGCCTCAGATGAAGCCCCACCCCATGCCCAGACAAGATGCACTTATGAGGGAGAACATTAAAATCCCACACAGATGGCTTTCACCATCCTACTTGCTCCATCAAGGCAACACGTGGTTGTCCAGCAGGCGGGTGCCTCGGCATGTTTTGCTATCAATTATTTTCGCGCAACTAGCCCGTGACTTCAAAAAGCGTTAAACCACAAATGACTGCCAGGCTGTGGCCCCGGTGATCCTGAGTTCGATTCTCGGCCACGGCTTAATATCGGCGGCGAATGGCACCTTTACCAGCTCCGAGCCCTCCTCACTTCACCAATCCGCACTGACCGGCGTTTTGCAGTATCGCCAAAACAAGCCCCGTGACGGACACAGAATGGGAGACCCTCGTCCAGCAGTGCATTGGCAAAGGGCTGTACATTATTATTAAAATAAAAATAAACGTCTAGATACCGTGGTTACATTTGCAAAGCTGTACATCATTCTGAAGCAGCCTGTATGAGAAGATAGGGTTATGGTAGATAAGCAATACAAAGAGGGCCAAACCTTGAAGAAGAAACACAGTGGCTGTATTAGGCTACTAACATACTGGTGCAATACAAAATGTTGAGCACAATTCGTACTTACAATCTTACACAATCAGTGGTGTACATATTTACAGCCTGCATGCACCGCCTTACTTCTTAGCACCAGTAGGCCGAGAGTGTTTAACATACGCAAAGGCATTTCATTCACGATAGCACAGTAAATTCGAGAGAAAAATGATTGTACACTGGATTCTGTGCGAACACAAGTTGAGGTAGAAGTTAATTATGTAAGTTTATTACTGAAATAAATAAAGTACTTAGAGTAAGCACATGAAAGATATGATTGATAATATTTTTGTTACTTAATTAAAAGTGAAATCTTCTTTTTTTAGAAATAAAAACTGGAATACAATAAACATAACTTTAACGAAAAATAACCATATATAATCTGTAACACGTATGCAACAACTTAAAATCATTTCAATATGTTATTTTGATAGATATGTTTAATAAATAGAGTACTAGCGACTAAAATAACAATGAAAATGTCAAAAACAACAACAATAATAATAACGACAAACATTAATACACATTTACAATTTTACATGAAATATTCATGTAGTCGTACACAGCAAAATAACTTATGGGAGGTGAATGGATCACTTACGATGGCTTAATGCGTAAAAGTCACGTGCGTGTGACCAATTTTTAATCCAAACACCCAGGCAGGAGTCGAGGGTTTTTAATTCAGCTACTGGTAGTACTGGGCTTCTCATCAGCATCACCACCATCATCATCATTGTCATCATCAAAGAAAAAAATAAACATCTTTAACAGACTTTTGGGGCACGTGCTGTTAGCGAGCACCTATTAAGGCCGGAACGGTACACAAGGGGGTGGGTGGCCAGCACCACGCCCGACCGCCTTTCTCTCCCCAGTGGCGATGTTTACACACCGCACCAGGTACTCATTTGAGCCTGAGTCAACATAGGGGAGGGCCCAGGATCGGATTAGATAATCGTCACTTGTGTTGGCCGTGAGCGGGAATCGAACTCGGGTCGCCGGGTTTGTAGCGCAGCGCGCTAACCGCTACACCACCGCTCAGCTCACTATCATCTTCACGACTACCACCACCATCAATCACGCACGCCCGGATTTGCTGGACAGGGCACAGGCACAGGACGTGTCAATCCGTATCCACCTCCATCCCACGTGACGGGTGCCCTCCATGGTCAGTGCCCGCACGTAAGACTGCGTGGTCCTGCACGTGGAGTTCCAGTGCTTCTTGTCCACGCCACGGCATCCGTCGCGCGTGTTTCCCGTCGCCTTGCAGCGCGTCTCGAAGAAGTACTGCCGCAAGGGAACCGTGCTAGTCCTCATCTCCTCCAGCACCGTCACTCGATTGCCCTTGATGTCCACCGCCGTGCTCTTGTCCGTCACCCACACGCTCTCGCTGTCGCACACCGACAGCTCGCCGCGGTCGGCGCGGTGTGGATCGCCGGATGACGACGACGACGAGGATGACGACGACGACGACGACGATGACGATGAAGACGAGCTGCTGGCATGACGTCGGTCGCGTCGATGATGCGTGCTGTTGGCCACTGACACAACAGCTGCGCTGAAGTCGTCCACGGGGAAAAGTAAAGGTGGACCACTAGGAGGCTGCTCGCTTAAAATCACCCGCGACGAGAACAACTCCTCCTCGTCCGCGTGGCTCAGGAGACCCGCATCTATGACGCTGATGCGAGGCCTCGGCTGTTGTTGCTGCTGCTGCTGCTGTGACCCTGTGTCCCTCGCTCTCCTTGGATGCGAACCTCCCCAACCGACCTCCTCCTGCAAAGTCTTGAGCAGAACCTCCTTGAGCATCTCAGTCCTGAGCAGCGGGATGAGCAAGGTCCTGGCAGAATCGTCGGAAATGACCACGGCGTGTTGCTCGTGAATGGGAGCAGCTGCCGGTCCCTTTATGCACATCGTGAGCATTGTGAGAAGCACAAATCTCATTACTCTCTGCCCCTGCAAAAACTGGCGAGATTGAGACAGAACAAACAAGCAAAGCAATTAAACAGTAAGGCTTAATATCGAGAAACTGTTGAGTGTGCCTGTCTGAAAAAACTGCCCACGCATATTTGTTTGTGTCCACCTAAGTTGAGGCGACAGAAAGACAATCTCCACCTCTTTGAGGAGTTCTCTATATCGACGTAACGTTTTTTTTCCAGATAAATCGTGGCACCTACGTTTGACATAACGCGAATATGCGCGCGTTCAAGGCCGACGTTAAATCTTGCTCGCGTCAAAAAGAGCCACCGATGCACAAAACTAGAATTATTCATTCAAATCTACCCGCACAGTTCGGTGGATATGAGGCAGGTTATGAGAGCATAATTAGAGCCACTACACAAAATGTTTACCGGTCGTGATAGAGGACGAATATTTTACCCCAGCCTCAACCACAACTTTGCGTTTCAGGTGACTAACTCATATTACCGCCATCGTTGAACTGCGTGCATGCATTTGCACGAAGGGAATTGAAATTTGACCCTCAAAACGGATGTCATTACTTACGAATAACGTTCACGTCTGGTGTCGTGCACACTCATTGCGTGTATTTCATGACAGGCGACCCAAACATGGCAATAGGAAGTAATTGGAGTGATGAATGTGGATTAATGGTTAGAGTGAGTGCCTCGTAAGTGAACGGTTTTAAATAGATTTCCCACTCGGACTCTTGTTGTTGTTCATTCCTCCAAGGCTTTGTTGGAAGTCGACTATAGTTGTCCTCCTAAAAGTCGTCCTCTAAATAACAGATCAGCACTGGTGGTGCACGCTTGTTTGAGCTGATAACAGATTTGCATTTGTTTTTAACTGCTTAAATGTTGTCGTTTTATGGAGGGCCCTGCATTTGGGAGGTTTGGCCAATTGAATGATGAATATTCTTGGTTCTTTCGGAAAAGTCACGTAGAAGGGAAATAATAAAATTAAAAAAAGAAAACATAATAAAATAAAATTCTCACGACGTTTCGGCCACAACGCAAGCAGCCGTCCTCAGGTGAAAAAACAGAGCTGTCGGAAAGACAGCGTCGGCTGCTTGCGTTATGGCCGAAACGTTGTGAGAATTAGATTTTATTACGTTTATTTTTATTATTTTATTATTTCCCTTCTACGTGACTTTACCGAAAGAACCAAGAATAAGAATCCCTGCAGTCACGAAAGCGTTAAATCGAAATTGAATTATGAATGTCTGGAATTACTGGCAAACACCACGTCTATCATTTACTACAAAAGATAAAGGGCCATTGCACAAAACGTCAGTTTATTACACATGTGTGTTGTAAGGCAGTGTTAATATTACACGTAGTTGTACACGATAGTAGCCTCATGGATGTACTGTCTCTTGGAATATGAATGTGGAATATCCACCATTGGCTCAGTGTGACCTACGGAGATGTGCGCTTAGTAACTTTGATTGCAGACGCAGGGACGCTATGTACATGTCACTCGCGTGAAATTAATTGCTTTACGTGACCCGAGAAACCCCATGAAAGAAAATATACTGAGCAATAGCTATTTTAATTACGCATAACATGACTGAAGTTAATGACTCCGCTAATTTAATAGGGTCTTACAACACAATGCAAGTTAATTGGCTGCACGTGGAGGATACAATTTGGACATACGTAGTGTCCCAATGTAACTGCTGCTCATATTGATGCATTATATTAATTCGCACCTCAAATTAATTGATATTCACCTCGTATTAATTCTCACCTCCGATTCGCACGGTTGGCCACGTGCTAAATGGGCTGTATAACGCGCATGGCTCAATGCTGCTATAACCGGAGCGTCCAGCAGATGCCCCCAAAACCCTTCTGTGAGCACACTTCGGGAAGAGCCAACGAATCTTCTTGGTGCTTTCGGTAGTCACGTAGAAGGGAAGTAATA
>CM025654.2:8883369-8908737 GCA_014621495.2 Entosphenus tridentatus | reverse complement strand
CGTGAGAATTATTTTATTATGTTTTATTTTTTATTATTATTTTATTACTTCCCTTCTACGTGACTTTACCGAAAGATCCAAGAAGATGAATCCCTGCAGTCACGAAAACTTTAAATCGAAATTTGAGTCAGATAACTTAAAGAGAGTAATCTATTGTAGATAAGTACCTGTGCGTATCTGACACCATTCTGAAACGTCCTTAAAGATACCGAAGACCCAACCCTGAGAACAAACGGTTGTTTTTGTTATCTTGTAGATAAGTAATTTGCGTTGTGAGAGCTGTGGTGACCCCCCGTGTACTATGTCGTGCGAGGAGGCCTTCATCCTGCCGTGGATTGGCAAGTCGTTGTACAGCAATGTGATAACAGGCTAATGGGACTGTAATTACATGCGTTTACATCGGTTTTTTCCACCTTGTTTTTTTTCCCTTCAATGCAACCACTATGAAGGCATCATTCCACAATCGAGATTTGTAATTTCAGTGTAAATATTTAACATTTCTCCTTGAAAGTAAACCTTTTAGGGCCCTTCATTTGTATCGAGCATAAGTCAATGTGCAGTACGTAACGACTGAACAAAGTAAGACTATCAACGATTACAGCTTGTCCGTGTGTTGCTCATTCAAGCACTATCGAGACACAACCCTGCCGAGCTTCCGAGATATAATGCGATCAGGTGCTTTCGTATGTATGATGAACTTCTTTTGCACCGTACGTAGCCAACCACGCACGTAAATTGGAGGTGTGGGTAGATTAGGAAAAGTAAAAAAGATGAGGACTTGGACTTTGCGAGGCCACGCTTTCATGCCATCTTCTGCAGGTGTGAAATGTTACTGTGCAAACCTACTGCCCTTTGCCAATCCACTGCTGGAGGAAGGCCTCCCCACACTGTGTTGGTCGTGGCGGTTGTTTGATTATACTTCACCACGCTGGTCAGTGCGAGCTGATGAAACTTTACAACAAAATTATTTGATGATGCCAGGTAAGGCCCACTGGGCTCTCGTTCAGAAGCGACCTGGCCACAAATGATAGCTCGACGAAGTGGCTTATCACGTGGACATGAAGAGCCGCCAAAGACTCTAAACGCACACGTTCATTCTGAATGTGGAGGGAAACACCGGAGGACCCGGAGAAAAATTCACGCGACCACGGGGAGAACATGCAAACTCCCAATACACGGGTGTCAGGGTTGGCATCAAACACACGACCTCCTGCATACCAAGCGAGGTAATTAACATTTCTCCCACCGCTTTCAGGTTATATCCCTTCAAAAGTGATATAAATAGACATTATCCATACTGAGCCCCAAAGTTGCATCCTCTTTGTTAGATGTATCACTCATTTCCTATAGCTCATTTCCATTCGTCGTTATAACGACTGTTGGCTCTTCGTTAGTCTAATTTAAAAGTCATCGGTCGTAACATAGCTAGGGACCGGTTTAGATATCACTCACCACTGACGTTAGTTGTGGCCACGAGTCGAAGTCAAGTCACTGTGTATAACTGAACCACTGCACCACCGCTACGTGAATTGCTGCCCAAATCAGGGGACACAGTGGACTTTAAAATCGGTCTCATGAGTCACGCCCTTGCAGAGGTGACACTAGGTACCGAATTGCACGCACATTCCAGAGTTAAGCCTGTGTCACAACCCCCGGGTTTAATTATAATGCTTTCTTCATTATGTAAGGTGCCGCTGAGTCACCCCAAAGCAGTAATAGGGGCAGCTGTGAGCTGTTGTGTGTAAATAATTGTGCTTTAGCCTCCCTTGAGTGGCATGGGTCACTTTCCTTTCCCATATGCTCTGTTTTCCTTCCCTTCTTATACACATATAAAATAATCGTTTCAAAAACACAACACATTGCTCTTGGCGTTAAGCAATCATTGCCGAGCGTAGCCCTCGACGTGTTGGTTGTGGCATTGGTGTGGCCGTTCTTCGCCACGCTGGGCGGGGTGGAGCTGTGGCCCAACGGTTAACGCACTCGCTACGAACACGGCCGTCCGAGTTCAATTCCCGGGCACGGATAACATCAGCGGTGAAGCATACATCTGAACCCTCTCCTCGGCCTCCAAAGTTACCAGTCCGCACTTAATATTGTGATTTATTTAGCGAATGCGTTTTTTCGCTTGACTTTTACACAGAGCACCCGAGACACAATAAAATGTATAAATTAAATAAATGCACATATACGTGGATGTTATGTGAGTGGACGTCATCCCACTTAGCCAAAGAGCCTCCTCCTCCAGCAAAAGTGTGATCAAGTACGGTCAAACGTTACACACAACCAATATGGTAAAAAGAGGCCTTCATACACCAGAATTGGAATTACAAAGGAGACGTAAATAATTCACTACATTATAGCCGGTGTGATGGCTGATTCAGTCAGTCCTTTATGTCTGCCAGGTGAGAGCTCATTGAGACAGATCATCTCTCTTTCAAGGG
This sequence comes from Entosphenus tridentatus, assembly GCA_014621495.2. NCBI lineage: Eukaryota > Metazoa > Chordata > Hyperoartia > Petromyzontiformes > Petromyzontidae > Entosphenus > Entosphenus tridentatus. Next base: position 8,906,296 of record CM025654.2, on the reverse strand, counting down.
GCACCTGAGTTACGGGGAAATGGAATAAAGAAAAAAGGCAGCTGAACTGCACAACATAAAACAAAAAATGAAGCATAAAGCATCATGAATAAAATAAAGCTCCTAACATTGATGAGGAAAGAAATGCCGCTGCCTTCAATGGAGACTGCACGCATGCACCGTTTACCGCAGCCATTTCCAAATAGCATCTGTGGGTGTTTAATGCATAAGGCATTCTTGCGTCCAGAAGGTATACATTATGCATATGACACAGGTAATTATGTCGTGATGAGGGTCTATAATTGACTTAAGATTAATCTACTTCATTATGAGGAATTTCCAACGCTGAGTCATCCAATCATTTGCTGCATGCCTTTCAGATGTCAAAGAGCCTCTCCAAGTGTAATGACCCAATTGGCTTGCGATGATTACGAATAATTTGTAAATTGCTTGATCATGCAATGTTTGTGTTGTTCTTTTGTAAGCCTCGAGCAGCGTCCTGCACGGCGCAAACGCCAGCCAGCAATCGTGGCGAGGCAAACGACGACGAAATAAATAGTTTCAGTGATGCGTAAATGTTTCTCGCGATGACATTTCCTCTTCACACAAATGTCCGCAGCATTGCAACCCTGTGGCCGGACTGATCGTTGCGGCGGCCTGCCGGCGTGCTGTTGGCGTTGGCGCATCCCGGCGGTGGAGCGTTCGCCGCTTGTAGTTGCAGACGTTCACGGTTCGAAGCAGCGGGCCGCCCTGATTAACACTGTGGCGTGTGACAACCGTAACGATAATGCTGCGTGCCGTTTGCGTCGCAGTGCATGACGGAGATCCTCCAGCGTCATGGGTAACACTAGCGTCCACATTTACCCTAGTTGAGCATTACTGAAAATTACTGAATAGGGATTATACATAGCAATAATCCCACCCCCACCACCACCTCCACCCATCCTCTACTGGCAGACTAATGCATGTTTGCAGGCTAGGATCTGTATCACGTCGTGCCCCCAGGGACAGCTTCCACTGGGGGTGCCCTTGAATACATTCGATATGAGATGCAATGCAAAGTACTCTCAGATGACCCTGCGTCGAAAGGAGAGCACGATATCAAATAGAAATCATTATTCTCATTAATAGTTATCAAATATTAATCATCTACAGCCCTTTGTCAAACCACTGCTGGATGAAGGCCTCCGCACACCTTTTGATCATAAGAGTTGTTGACCACAACTCTTAGGATGCCCAAGACTGGTTCAGATGTCACTCGCAATTGTTGATAGCCATAGTCAGGAATCCAACTGAGCTCGACGGGGTCAATAAATCGACGAGCATAGAACAACCGTGGAAACAACAACAATACAACAGGATACATGCGTTCGCTAAAAAAACGTAACAGAGCTAGACTGAAGCAATCCCTCTGGGAGCTTCTTCACGAAACTTCAGGACACTGAAGAAGCTCCCAGAGGGATGGCTGAAGATTTCCCCAGGACGCAGAGCAGGACTTTGGACGTCATGCCGAAGAACAGCGCGGGGTAGCCCCCGACAACTCACCAGAAGGCGGTACAAACAGCACAGCCTCGAATAAAAACGCACGCGGTACAGATGGGAAAAAAAACTGCAAAACTACAAATGAAACTACAAATGAAAAAATCTGCAAAACTGCTTCGGAGCGCCACTGTGGGAATGTGGGCCACGGACTTTTCAGTAACCCCATCGTAGCACCCTCTATTCGTTGTAGCAAAGCAATACTATATTTACAAGCAGCATCGTGGTTATATATATTTATTATTATTTTGTGTAAAGATAATCGCTCGGCCTGCCAGAACACGTTCTCTTGGGAGCCGGGACCAAGACACTGCCCAAACAACAGACTTCCCATTGACACCCCCCCCCAACACTCCCTTCACTCGACCGTAGCCACTGTCTACACTCTCCCACCTCCTCACTTTGCCAAGGCATGGTTAGGATTTTCACGGGGCATTTCTCTTAAAATCCGTGAAATATGCAGCAATGAGTCACCCAAATCAGAAGCGCATGTGAAGGGCCACTGAAGGGATAGAAGAGACCCACCACGCTTTGCGGAGGCTGCTCTTGTGTGATGCGTAGCACGCTGGGCTTGCAATCGGCCGGCTCGATTCAATCTCCTGGTGTGGCAGTTGAAACAATAGGCAAGTTTTTTCGTGTGGTTTAAATGCCCACGTGTTTCGCTACGAGTTTTTCCTCCGAGTTCTCCCTGGGTATGCCACTGGCACGAGATTGTTCCCAACAAGTCGATTGGTTTTGCAGTCAGCGCCGTGTTTATATTTTCGTGTCTGTCGGTATTATGGAGTTTGTGCACCGTGTGCTCGCGGGGACATTTTTTGACGGCCGGCCAGTGGTGTGCAGAGTAAGCTCCCTCATTCATTTGCTGGGCATATCGCAGGACAAGTCTGCTCAAAAAACATTATGTCAAGCATTTTGCCGTTAGCCATGCAGCCTCACATTTCTTATAACCTTTGCACGTTGCTGTGGCTCAGAGCTTCGGTAAAATGCATTACAGTACACCGACACATGAGGTTTGTTTTTCATTCCAATGATTAAATTGCGCTATCAGCGGTACGTCATGAGATGAGGTTTCCATTTGGGAAATCTCACAAAGCAGTGCATCATGACACGCGGAAGGAGATACAACAGATCTCCTTCTGAGTTCCCTTCCAGTGACATATTTTATCCACAATGGGGAGTGCTGCACTTTCTCACTTACCAGAGTATAGGGGAGAAAAATGCAAATTTTTTTCACAACAAAATTTTGACAAATTAAATGAAAACCGAGTGGTCAGCCTACATTAAAACTTGTAACCTTGGCTGACAACTGTCAATTTGTCTCGAGACGACCTAGTGTAATCATGAGCTGCTAAAGCCGATACTTGAATCCAGGGTCTCGCCTGCTCGATGCTCTGATGCCAGAGCCACTTGCCAATTTTGTTTTACATCCGAAACACCTCTTATATTTTTCGTTGTTCAATACAATCTTAATTTTTACATTTGAAGCTTTCGTGAGAATATATGACAATTCAGATAAAGTTAACACGTGAGGCTATTATTTTAATTGTCATAGATTATAATGTTGTCATTTATTATTCGGAAGAATTCTCATAAATAGCTTAGAGAGAGAGAGAGAGAGTTTCCCATGACGTTTTGTTTTGCTGTTTGTAAAGTTATTTATTGCGCCGTTGTAAAAGTTGTCTTAACTACAGGACAACACACACCGCATTGTCCACCAGAGGAAGCAACCTTGGCACAGACCTGGCTGATATTTATGAACTGTTTCTAAATGTTGTCTTTTGTAAAGCCATTTTTAACGCATTGCTATGGAAACAGTGCGGCTTGGTCAACTCACGGAGCATATACTGGCTGGCCGGTATCACCCATGCTTTCCTCCTACACAAGTTTGTATGTATGTTTAACCTTTTTTTTCGCACCGTTCGTGAAAACTAATTTCTTCAGAACTGCTTTTGTGTGTTGAGATTGTTGTCTTTCCCCTGCGTCTGCAATTCACATGGTTGGCTGAATACGGTGCGAAATAAGTTCAACATACATACATACAGACGTGCTAATCGGAGGTTCGGGGGAAGCACAACACACTAAAAAAAGCAGTTCTAAGAAATGAGTTTTCCATTCAGATTATAATGTTCATAGCTCCAGTGGCATCCGAATATTCAAAGAGCATTCCAGACGGCCGCAGAAGCCCAGCTGAAAGCACGCGATGCGGTGACCATCTTTGTTCGATGGTTATCCCAAATCCGCTGAAAGGATGAAATTGACTTGCCAATTGAGTTACTGCAGTGTTTTCTTTTTTCACAGTGGCTGGTAAACAGAAGCTAGCCGAGGGGCGCTGCGGTTTTGCGTGCTCGACTGACAACCGTGAGGTTACGAGTTCAAATCCCGGTCATAACTTGACTCTGCCCTTCATCCATCTGGGGGTTGATAATTAAGGAGTAGATAATTAAGGGGTTGATAATTAAGGGGTTGATAGTTAAGTGCAGTGCTACTTCGTGGGAGTCAGAAATGGAGGTGACTCATGCTGCCATATGATTGTGGAATTGCCACAATTGAACATGGCCTGTGACGAGGAAATAGACAACATCCTATGTTTGTGAAAGTTTTAAGTATCTTTGACGTTCACAATGAGTAACCAGAAGCAACCATGGATATATTTATTCGAACACATCTTTTTTGAACGGTGGCAGGGTGTGAGTGCAATACAATCCCAATTATATAACACAATTAAAGAGCCTCCATAGACTAGGAGCCTCTTATTCAAGGTAGGCCTTGGTCAAAATAAATCCATCGTACAAGCAATTACCTTCTTGGGCGCAAAGGTAACACTCAGAATTAAACATCACAGCAGCACAGCAAGTAAACCGATTATTTGAATAAACAAAATCATGATGATACACTCTACATTTTTACTCAAGTTCTACATTCGTAAAACAAAGTTGCAAGTAAAGTAGAACCTCGGAGATCGAACGCCCCAGAACTCGAACAATTCGGTGATCGAACAAAATTTTCGACCATTTTTTGCCCCGGACATCGAACAAAAATTCGGAGGTCGAACAACTGGAAAGAACCTGTTTGGGCCGAGACGCGTAGCCAGGGCGACCGAGACAAAGGCGAATGACCCAGTTTACGCGTCGCTCTCGCCCAGTGCAGACCCGCAAAACATCGTTCCGTTAACTTTTTCGTTAATTTCATTTATTTTTGTGTGTTTTTTTATGTTTATCCATACACAAAGGCTCTTTAAAAGGTTAGTAGCAATTATAAGCCAAAAAGGAAGGTTTCGTTTTAATGGAGGGGGACTCCCCTTCCAAGCAACACTGACACCTCCTCCTACCCTCCTCACCACCTTCCACTCAAGCCATCCACTCTCCTTACTGCAGGTAAAGTGAAGTTCAATGTTAATTTATTCTATTAATTATAACTGTGTTTCTTGTTTTTTGTATGCTTTTATGTACTGTACTGTATTTTAATATTGTAAAATTTGTGTAAAAATGGCCCATAATAGGAGCATCCTTGGGTGGGGAACCAATTAATGCTCTTTCCATTCATTCTTATGGGGAAAATTTATTCGGTGTTCAAACAAATCGGTATTCGAACACGGTTTTGGAACGAATTAAGTTCGATCTGCGAGGTAGCACTGTATATAGACTAAATGACAGTTGGCATAATTAACACACGTTTTTGATTTTCCGTGTTTCTGTATTATCCGGACCACCATTCATCCACCGTAATCCGATCGAGAGTTGACTCGTTAACAAAGCGAGGAAAGAAATAGCGGCCACAAGACTTGGCCATGAAGGGTCCTTTAGTGTTCTGCTAAAGCTCGCAAAGGCTGCATATGTAACGAGGTGATGGATCTGCATGAGGTTAGAATGCTGCACAGGCTATAATAACATTAAAAAAAGCATCTTCTTCATCGTGATTCGAATGGAGCCAGAGTTTATCTTGCCAAAGCCAACAATTATCGTGCATTTCAAGGCGGTTGTGTCAACACTTCCTCTTTCGTTGCTACATCCACTGTAAACACATTCGTAGAAAGCAACATTTATAAGCCCGGATCGAGACACTTCTGCCATACGCTTCTATAATTAATTCAAACTCTGAACGTGGTTCTCCAAACATGGGGACATTTTGTCAATGTGTTTGACTAATCGCTTTGAGGTGGCATTTGTAGAGCCATAATGGGATATGTAGCTTGCAACAAGCAATATGGTGCACTTGAATCTCATGACCTGGTGCTTTTCTTGACGTTTCTAAGTATGCATGGATGCTACGCCCCATCTCAACCCAGCAGTGTGAATGGGTAGACCAGAGTTAGTTCGTCAGCCGGTCGTGTGTGGTGGGGTAAAGTGTGGGTGCTCCCACCTCTTGAAAGATGTCTGAAGAGTGTGGAAGAGTAGGCCAAATGCCCTCTCTCATCCCCCAAGTGGAGGTCCTTCAAATCAGTCGTGGTGTGAATAAAAAAATGCTTGGCTCTTCAATTTACACGTAAAAGCAACGTTTGACATTTCCAGGAGAAGGTTGGAAGAAACGTTTAGATCTTTATTTCCTCACAGTGATGTAGTAAAAACCTGTCGTTATGTTGAAATAACCATGTTAGTCATACGCTAAATCATTCCACACTTAATATCGCTTCAGCAGTCGCGCATGAGAAATTATATTCAATTCCTAAATCACGACTGTTATGCGTTCCTTGTGAGCATAGCACATAAATAGTGGTAACGGTACAAAAACTTGGCTTTACAAACGTGAACACTATTTATCGGACATTCTCACAAGAAGGTGAACTAAATGTTACGGAAATTTAATCATGTTTAAGAAACGTGCAAATTCGCAGACGAAGGTAAAAATCCACGAACATTAATTTGTGATTCAGGATCAAGTTCTCATCTCATGGCATTGGCCAAATATCCCCACGCAAAACTCTCCCGAAAAAGAGTTTTGAAACGCAGTTTTGTCCAGCGTAAACATTCATGATAATAATTTACAGCTCTCTGCCACGTGACATGTTTCAGTGACCTGGATGGGTTGACCACTCTCCACCAAAAATGCCCAGTGTGTGTTGAACGATTGGGAGTGGAGGGCAGCGGTGTTAATTTTCGCTTGCCACTGATGTACATCGTGGCTGGAAATCAAACTCTGGCCAACCGGGTTTGTAGCGCTGCGCGTTAACCACTGTGGTACCACTCTGCCTGAGGTAAGTAAAGACGCATCTGTATATTATCCCTACAGAAGTTGAAATTAATGTGTTTTAAAACAATATTAACAGTTTCATTCAAATAAAAACTTGACTTCACATAAAACTACAGTGTTATTAAGTGCCGCTGAATTCTGAGAAATTCCGAGTGGAGCTGTGTATGTATCTGTATATATATATTTTGAAACCCATCATCATTTGGCAACGAACCCCGTTTTTTTTTCCTTCCCAAAATTGGACACGAATAGCGAAAAAAAACGAACAAAAATATATTCTTATTCTTGTGCCTCATTGCATAATCCGTGCCCTCTGCCCCGGCAGCTTGGGAGGGAGAAAAACAATGATGAAGTTTAGCTGTTGGAGGCAATGGAGGTGTTTACGGTTTGCCCCATTGACGTCCCTATTAAACATTTCCACCCGGGCACATACGGAGAACATAAATGTGTAACAAAAAAATGAGTGCAAAGCTCTCTCTCTCTCTCAATGTCTCCTGCGTAGTGCCTCGTAAAACAATAAACGAAACGTGCTTTACATTACTAACAGTCAATGATGATGTATGTATTACTACTATTACATGAGCACAACGTGAATCAGTGTGAGCCGTTTAAGTAGGGACACGCACACAAAGAAAATATGTAAAGGTATATTGCTGTCATCATCATCGTCATCGCTTTAATGAGCCATGGTCTATCCACTGCTGCATAAAGATCTCCCAAAAAAGTGTGAGTCATCGGGTTTGTTTCACCATACGTCACTATACCTGTCAGTGCCGGTTGGTAAATGTATGGACAATTAGTTTTACCTTTGTATTCACTGCTAGATTAAGGCTTCCCCAAACAGTTGCTATCCATCACATTCCTGGAATGCCACGATCCATCTCACTCCTGAACATTAACCTATATTATCATTCCATCTCTGTGATGGTGGATTTCTCAGGCATGTTCTGGACCTTTCGCTGCCATTCCATCAACTTGCTCATGCAAAAGTTATGCTGTTCCGTATATGGCTATCTGCCACTATGGGAGGATGGAACGGCACCTGAATCACATGATGAAACATTAGAGTCTGGAGTCTACTTAATACGTGATTCTTATGGGGCCTATAAAATAAGTACCACATGTGGGGGGTGTCAACAGTATTACCCTGTGTTATTCTTGTCCCTACCAAGGAATGTGGAATTTCCACAACAGTACTGGCTCAGGGCTGCCAATGGTGTTGAACATCTTACAAAGCTTGTGCAAGCGTGAGAAAAAAACTTTCACTTTTTAATCCAGTCACGCACAGTGGTGGAGCTTCCTGTGTAAAGATGAATATGCTGTATATGTGCATGTCAAGATGGTTACGATCATCGCTGCCTCACTGTTGCAAGAGAGTAATGGAATGTTGGCAAGCTACAATCTGGGACTCAGTCCTTCATGTCAATTCAGCATGCCGTGGCTGTTTAGAGCTGAATAATGTAAAGTGGAGTTCGATGTATATTTACACACATCCTGTTTATTTAAAGAAAACACCACACTGCCAATATGAATGTCATCACAGAATGTCTGACCTCAGGCCTAAAACGTTTAGGAACCCGAGCAAGGTCTCACTTCCATGCACGGCATTTTGAAATCCCAAGGTGTGAGGTGGGTGGGTGTCCGAGAGGTCAGAGTGCTGAGAGGACACCGCTGAGATCCTGGGTTCGAATTCTGGGTTCGAAATGTGGTTAGACCGATATTTCAAGTCCAGCGAAATTCATGGTCTCAGCCTGGTCATCAGCAACTGCACAAAAATGCCATCACATTAAAGGTGATTTTGCACTTAATTTTGGTCAAATTACAGCTCTGAAAATTCGAATATTGGTTTTCTCATATGCAGAACGGTTGAGAAAGTGCTGCTCATTAATGTGTGGACCCGAGGTCACGTGGAGAGATGTTAGAAGTAGCTCTATGACATCCACTTCCATGGGCCACTCTGAAACATGTGGTGACAACACTGTTCTGCGACAGATCCGAATGGATGCTTTGTCTCCAAGCACATTTGAAATAAAAATGAGGGAATTAAACAATAATATATTAGACAAACTCCAAATTCCCCCCCCCCTCAAAAAATACGAGAACACTTAGAAACAAAGTGCACTGAAGTTTTCGTAAGCTGTGATGCTTCCACCTGCTCTAATGACATTTAGCAACGTTGCTGTTCGCACCCAGACCATCACACGCTCACTCTCAGGAGGACCGAGCGCGCAAACACGTGCTCGCAGAAGTCAAGGGGAGTAAACATCTCGCTCTGAAAGTCACTGCACGTGGGGCGGCTTGGAGCTCGGACGTATCCTCGGAGACAGCATTCCCTGCAGGAAAAATATCCTGCAATTTATGGGTTTTCTCCGTGGCTCGTTTTCAATTATTTTTTTGGAAACCTGCATTTGGGATTAATTTCCGATTCAAAAGGTCAATTGACATCCCACTGCGTGTTGTTCTGCTGCATCTCCTGTACGTTTTTTTTTCTATTTTAAAAAGATGAAGAAGTTTCAAAAGGAAAACAACGAAAAAAGTCTCACCCGTAAAGAGCTGGGGTGCAGCAAACCCAATCACCAGATGGACTCCACGTCACTCGCCAAGCCTCAGCGGCTCTCACGGGAAAGGAATTAAATTGCCAAAAGCCTTCCTTGTCCTAATTTTATTTCTTTCCTGCACTCGGTGGGGCACGCAGGTTTTTCAGGCGGCTGCTCGACACGGGGCAGTGCGAGAGAGAGAGAGAGGGAGAGAGCTTAGTGGCATTTGGCCAGGACATTGATCCCGTCGGGTCCGGATGGTGTTTTCGGAAAGAAAAAAAAACCGCAGCATGGCTCCCCTGCCGAGGTGGCCCAAAATTGCCCCCACATGTCGGCCTCGTTAGAGTCGAGAATCGCGGTGCACCGACGCACAAGGACTAAAATGAATACAGAACCCCGCCCCCTAAGCCACCCCACCCCCCCACCCCAAAATAAAAAAAAACTGTCCCTGTCGCAATGCTACGAGGCATCCGTGAGGATTTTTTCTTTTCTTATACAGACACGGATAGAAATACTAATTTCAGTTTTAGACCCACAACCGACAATAAAGCAGCGTCGATTAAATATGAGCTGCAAAAGTGTTGTTGCCATGTTATAATTTGAGAAAGAATGTGTCTCAAATGCGTAGCATTGAATAAAGGTTTATACATGTGTGGGCTATTTCAGGAACCTATTTGCCGTTTGTTGTATTCGTTTTTTTTACCCAGGTCTCCCTTGAAAAACTTCTCTCAATTGGCTCTTTCCTGTTCATAAATAAAAGCTGTTCGTCTGTGTACATCTTTCTACTCTGCTAAATATGTACACATTCATACACGTGTGTATATTATAGGCACATTTCTAATTGAGTGTTTGCGTTCAGAAGTGCTTTCTGGACAGAAAAAGGGACGATTTTGACCATTGGATTCCCCATTGTGCCCTTGGCGACACGAAGCATCACTTTTCTGTATGTATATGCACACAACCCTCTGTGTGTATTGGTAATCTTATCTGTATCCAGCTTGCATTAACTTTCCTATCTGATGAGTTTGCCATCGTTTATAGGCTTTTTTTCACCGTATTTTATATGAGGACATTTCTTAAATAGCTTTCAATCGATGTATCAATTACAGCATTCACTCAATAACTCACGTATACTGTCTTGTGTAACGGAGATGATGGACAAAAACACATTGGTACAATTTTTAACACCAGTGGTAAATAAGCAATGGACATTGCAGCGTTGCCTCTTATACGCAGGAGGTGAAAGCGTTGAAAGTGTGTTTAGCGTCGCACGTGTCCTGTACCACACTGAGTTTTTTGTGCGCGCCCCCGTGAAAAAAGGTCCAGCTACAGGGTTCGAGTCCAGATGGGGATACTCAAAGCATCACCAGACTATTACCTGATTATAACCAAATATCTACCGCTCGTAACGACTGCCACTGCCACCACCCATCCACACACATGAGCTTTCACCTGCCACGGAGGTCACGTTAATTACCAGCTGCATTAATTATGACCTTCCTAGCAGGCTGCAATTAATAATGGAGAGCACCTCTGGGTGCATGCTTCGGCACAGGTCGTCTCGCGCCATCCCCGAGCATTTGGGAATGAGCGCGGGGGTCGTTGATGTTGGCATGAGCGACATTGAACGGGCTGCATCTCTCACTGGGCAAGCCGGGTGGGTGGAGGTGGAGGGAGGGGGGGGGGCACTAATAGTCAACTTGCTGCGTTAGTCCTCGAGTGGACGTTTGGAAAGCGGTTGTCATGTTGGAAGAGACCGATGGGGGATTACGGGGATGGGAAGCGTTGTGCGGGTGTCACATTTATCAGGGCGCTGCAGCGATCGTTGCCAGCACGGGTGGGTGCCATCTGCTAAAGGTTACAGTGCTGGCACGTGCAGACGGTGAGGCTGAGCTTCATCATTTCCCTGTCGTCAACAGAGGGACCATCCTTGTATATTTTGGTGAGGGAAGGCGACAGCATGAGGAGCCGTCATCGCCAGTAGTGGATTGATCATGGCTGAAGATGATAATCATGATCGCGAATTTTCAGCCAGAGAGCAGTGTTAATGACAATGATGTTAAAGCGATTTATAAAATGACATAAACTAAATTGAAAACACTTTTTTTCTAACCAGGTAAGGCCCACTGAGCTATAGCTTTTTTCAGAAGTGACCTGGTCACAAATGATCGCTCAGCAAAGTGGCTTGTCACGTGGAAATAATTTATCGCAGCCAAATACTCAAACGCATGTTTCTAAATGTGGAGGGAAAAACTGGAGGACCCGGAGAAATATCCACGCTACCATTGGGGAGAATACGCAAACTCCAAATATTCAGGGGTTAAGGTCAGGATCGAACCCACAAGATTAGCGTTGTAATTTTGTTAACAATGTTTGACCTATGTCAAAGGTCATGTAGCATAGATTTGCCCGCCTCTGAATCTGTGTATTCGTGACAGTACTTGCGTGTTGTTGATGTACAGAGTTGAGTAAGGGTTTACTTTTGACCGGAGGAAACCAGGAACTTATGTCGTATTGTTGATAAGTTTGACCTAGCCAGTGCCGGATTATCCTAGTAGCAAAAGTAACTACATATGCTTCAGGCCCGAACTTTAAAGAGCCCCGCGCTAAATGCTTTCAAGCTATCAATTCCGGTTGAGTGATTCTGCACTTGCTCTATTCCTATAGTACTACACTGTCTTCAACTTTTATGAACGACTGGGTGTTTAAGGTTAGCGATTTGTTGTATTATCTGGCTGCATAGTAAATGAAAAAATACAATTACTTTACTATGGAAGTAAAAAAATCGTGTTTTATTATTTAAGGTTTTTTTTTAATTCAGGGCCCAATCATAACATATGCTACAGGCCCCGCACTAGCTTAATCCGGCACTGGACCAAGCTCAAACAAAACTTGATCAAATGTTTTTCTACACTCAATTGAGACTTCGGAATAATTTAGCGAGATGAAAATTAAGCCATTACATTGCAAAGGCATTTTCAAGTTGACATGAAAAGATCCTTGGCTTGCAATTCATAGCGATACTTTATGCCGTCCCATTATGGCAAAAAAACATGTCCATCTTCATTTCTCTTTTGGACAAGATGACTGCACAGTTGCCGCTCTCACGGCCACACACAACACCGAGCCAGCCAGTCTGGTCACAAGAGCGAAGTGCTTTGGATTCGTGAGACGTATTCATCCCAAAGAAAGTGCATTCTTCAGCAGCAGTATGGCTCACTATAAGGTATTATTCACTCTGCGTGGCATTAGGTGATGACACATTGATCTATCGCCGCTGCTTTGGCGCTTCAATAAAGGCCACCACGCACCTTATAAGTCCAGAGTTGTTAATGGGTCCGAGGTGGTGTTTGGATTCGCATGGATCTCGGTGCCAGCCACTAATGGGGAAAAAAACACATTTTAGCCCTTCTAATTTGACAGCTGAGAATGTAAGGGACTTATTATTGCTTTTGTTGTCATAATACTATACACCAAAAAACCCTTTCAATACCAAAATTATATACGAATATAATGAGCAGGTATTAATAAAATCAGCTCAGGTGCATCGGCTAGATGGATTGTTGTATCGCAAGAGACGTTGATGGCTTGGGAAGGCCTTCATTCAGCAGTGGATAAACCATGGCTGATGATGATGATGATGAACAAATTATGATATAAAACATTTATCCAGAAGGGCATCAGCTGATGAACTGAAACACACGATTTTGTTAAATGTGGAGAGAGAGAGACCTTTGCCAATGTATTTATTTATTTATCTTTTATGCATGATCCTCGAAGAGAACGCGTAATTAATTGTAAGACAATACTACTGTCTTGTGCTAAGTGGGGCTGCTTAAGTGCCTCACACTTACCTATAACATCTGGTGACACAGCAGCATTTGTTTTGCAGGTCCGACCTCTGCTGCCAGAAAGTGGAAACCAGTACAGAGTTTGCCCACTTGAACTAATTCTGCCGAAAACACATTTGTTTGGAAGGTCAACATACCCATAGATTGAAATATGTTGATTTTGTGTGAAGCTGTGGACTTTCATAATAGAGGGGGTTTTTTTGGTTAGATTGCGTAAATATCTAAATGTGTCGTTAAAACCCACCACCACCCAACACAGCCAACTAGAAAGGGTTTTCATCTAATCAGAACATGCCAATTCGTCACGAATACAGTACACCGGTGTGTTGGAGAGTCAAGCCACAACATTTACAATGTGAGTACGACGTTTCGCCAGTAATTACAACTAGCTTCATCAGGCGACAGCATAGATGTGGTGACCACACTTCTGCGCTCTTGAGCAAAGTGAGGGGGGGGGATTAATGAGTCAACATACATGATGCATGCGCATTATGCGAGCCATTTGATCTTGTCCTTCCTGTCCATTGCGTGTATTAAAATAGCCGTACCAATGGTAATCCCTATTGAAGTATGGTGCCGTTTATAGGCATGCATTTAAACAATGCATTGGTTAAATGTCGGGTGATGGCGGGTTTTAACGACACATTTATAAATTTACGCGATCTAACCCAGAAAACCTCTTTTATGGATGATATTGGTCGCAAAAGCCAACGTGTTAAGCTGTGGACTTTTGTCATTTTAAATAAATATAAATCCCGTTATTTTCTACTGGGAAGGAAATAACAAAAGGCAGGCATAACAGAAACCCACGACATCCTGGTATACAGGAGGTCGTGGGTTCGATCCCGACCCTGATGAGATGTCAATTACCTCGCCTGGTATACAGGAAGTCGTGGGGTCGATGCCGAGCCAGACGCATGCTGTATATTTGGAGTTTGCGTGTCTCTCTCCCCGTGGTCGCGTGGATTTTTCTCCAGGTCCTCCGATTTTTCCCTACACATTTAGAATCAACGTCACGCGTTTAGATTATTCGGCTGCTATGTAATTCCACACGATAAGCCACTTCGTTGAGTTATGTTTTCTGGCCGGTTCGCTTCTAATTTTTTTTTCTACAGCTCAGCGGGCCTTGCCTGGTTAAAATGAATCATTGTTTAGCTTTATAGTTTCATGCGGGGCCCATAGAGGTTACAGGCTAACCACGACAACGTTGACTCAATCTCTCAGGAAAGTGCACATTGAGGTTCATTTCAGAAAGTAGTCTTCTGCTCACACCGACTGGAAGGCTGCAAACTCGGTTCCGCCCCCCCCCCCCAGGCTTACATCCTCTTAGGAACTGGGGCACGGCAAAGAAACCCTCTAGGGCACCGCAGCATCGCCTAGAAATCGCCGTCCAGTTTGTTCTCGCTCCTGTGGGCAGCAGTGTGGGGGGGGGAGGGTGACGATTGGATGGTGTTCTGCAAAGTGAGAGAGCTCGTCCAGATCAAGGGGCACGACGACGTTCATTTGTCACTTGTCCGTGCCCCCCCCCGAGGCTTTAACCCAGGACCTCGGAAGGTGCTGGGTGAGAAATGCTGACATTTGCCGTAAGGCGACACAAGCCAACCCAGCCAGCCAGGAAATGCTATTGCGGTGGCGTTCGGGGTTTGGGGAGGGGAAGAAAAGAAAGAAGCCCACTTCAATTACAGTGTCCGGTTCGGCATCTGCACCGAAGCCCCATTATTAGCACACCCACGTCAATGGCATGCTAATGGTATTGTATATAGTCGCGGTTTTGTTTCATAATGGTAAAATGATGAACGGACGCGTGTTGGGTAAACAGCGGGCGGCAACAGACGCTCTGAGCGTATCGTTGTCACGGACAATTATATTGAAGGAGCGTGCGGGTACGCGCGTGTTTATTTTATCGATTGCGATGTAGATTTGGGAAATGATACTCGGAACTCGGCAGGTGATGCGTGCGTGCGTACGGCGCGCGAGCGTTTAAAAGAGCCTTCTCACGCATTTCTCGAACAGATGATGCACCGTTGCGTGGACAATCTGTTCCAAAGAAACGGCGTGCGGATGTAAGCTACGCTCTAAATAGGCTGCGCTATTTTCCCGTGCTGCTTGCCAGTATCAATCAATAAAAATGGAAAACACCGTGGAAGAAAAAAAACCGATATGACACATGTCTACATAGGCAAACTATGTTTCCTTTGAATGCAGCTGAGCAATTACTCTGTAACATTTGAGCCTCTGCCGCATTAGCTACTGGGTTTCCAATTCACTTTTTTTATTAGAATAAGTGCTGTTTACTTGAGAGAGAAAAATAGGATGAATAAAAAAATAGATAGAATAAATGGAAATGAAAACGTCCTTCCAAAAAAACATAGAGACTTTCCTTAACATTCACTTAAATAAATGCATTGAAATAGGTGTAAGTAGGCTACACGTGATAAATTTCATCCAATAACACAAAGTAAAAAAAAATGCTCAACTGTAAACAAAAATGGTTAATCGCCATCACATGGCACTTGTAGTGGCCATTAAAGGAAAGCAATTCCATCTCGGTAAATGTAAAAGTCACTGAACTTATGTGAATATATTTTTGTTATTCTATCAAGCGGAATTAGCTTTGCTACTTCTCATTGGCAACCTAGTGAGTGTGAGTAAGAATAAGCGAGCTCTGATACATAGCATAGTAGAAGCCCATTGAGACTAAAACACAATGAGATCGTGAAGGTTGAAATCGGTTCAGACTTTGGTTGATTAAACAAACGCTGTTGGAAAGCATTAATTCAGAAGGCCAGTAGGCTTATGAAAAACCATGAAATGTTATTTTGCATGGAGAAATTGACTATCTGTCTGTTTATTAGATAATAATTACCCATGAGCCTCCACCAAATTGTGAAATCAGTTTGATACATTGAGACTCGTCTTTTTTTCAAGGATCAAACAAAATAAAAAAGAGAAAAATTTAAGACACAAAGTACAAAACAAACAACGCAGGATAGAGCAGTGCAAATGTTTCACAATATTAAAACAAATGTAAACTTAACATTCAAAATGACAGATGAATATTAAAACTTAGAGATGAATTACATTAGTCTAGGAAATGCAGGCATTTTAACTGCATTACAAAAGCGTTCACATTTATACTGCTTAAGTAAATACTTTTAAAGCGTAATGAATACTATAGTCACGGAGATGGCTTATTTTGTAAATGTCATGCAGATGAAATTCTATTCGATCTGTGAGGAGCATCATTGTGATTAAACTAATGCTGCTGGTTAACGTAGTTTTCTTCTGGAAGTCCTTAGGTTTACGGACAAAACATATTTAATGTCAATGAAAAGGGACAAAGATAAATCCATTAATTCATATTGATACCCGCAATGCTTAACAACAGCACCAGACATGACCCATAGTTTAGGAGTATTCTTGCCAATAACATCTGATAATACGGCAAATTTTTCTCAACAAGCCTGACTCGGCTGAAGAGATACAAATAGTCAAAGTCATGCACAATTTCCTTGCTTTAAACAAACGCTGTGAGAACACATTTGTCTGTAAAGCATACACAGTGTAAATTTGTACGTGTTTATTAAAAGTGCATTAATTTATTAACTAGAACACTTCATGTGGATTTGGCAAATTTAGTAAAGAATTTACAGCCGTTCGTCAAACCATGTCTGGATGTATGTTGAACTTATTTCGCACCCTACGTAGCCAACAGTGCTAATCGGAGGTGCGGGGAAGGACAACAAATGAAATTCGACTTGCCCTTTGTTGGTCACTGGGGCCGTTTGACCATACTTCACCGTGCTGGTCAGTGTAGGCTGCTGAAGAGCTGCCCATGACTGGTCCAGGCTATCACTTGCCACTGACGTTGAGTCGTGGCCGGGAATATGATTCGATTCGCCAGGCTCACAGTGCAGGGCATTAACCGCTGCACCACCACCACCACCGCTTCACTCCCATTTTGAGTTTGAGTGTATGAATTTAGTTGGGGATTCTTGTAGCATAGTGGTTCACACACACACAGCTCTACGATCCCACCAGGCCAAGTTCAGTAATACCAGCGTCATGGATACCAGCGGAAATTGCTTTTTGAACCTGTGCCTTCACACCTCTATGGTCAACTCGGTCTATAGTGAGCAATCAGTTGCATGTGTCAACATCACGGCTAGGAGAGGCCTTTGTGCTCCCAGCCTCCAAACTGTCACTTAAGACAGGCGTTATATAAACGCAGGCTTCATTTGCTTTAATTACACATGCTTTAGTTTTCATGTAAGTCGACTGGTGCTGAACTGGTGCCAGAAACGGGGATTTGACCGCATTTCTCAGAATGCCCCCTGCCTGTGCGTCTATTGTTAGAGGTGTGAACTGCTTAAGCTCTTTCCGGGGGTGTGACGGTTATTCTCAGGTCGCCATGGTTACGGAAGAGAAGGAGGAGGACATGCAGACGAATGGGACAGCTCACGATGGAACTGCTGCTTTGTGAACAGAGGCAGAACTTTCTTCAGCGTTTCCGTTCATAAATAAAATAATGTTTTAGTCTATAAAACGTATGGCTTTACAGACCTTAATTATGAACCAATTACCGTGCAACTTAATTAATGTAACAGCCCTTATTATACAGTGCTCCGTATATTACATTTTCCAAGTGCATTGTAAGCTGTTTAAAATAAATAACAAATCCATTATACTTCTATCCACCTATCTACAAAAAACATATTTTTGGCCATTAGATAATTATCAGTCCAACGCTATCCAGCAGTATTTATTTACGCAAGTAAGTTCGGACTTCTGGTTTTGTCGTCAGCCTTGGTAAATTCCACTGCTGGTGCGGCTGGATATTGTTTGGCAAAATGACCCATCCAAATGATGGGAGACTATGTTCGACGCAACAACAACAAAATCAATCTCGTATGCAAGCACGTGGCTGGAAATGAACTTGAATACATCGTTGCTTTTGTGAGATCACTTCAGAAAATATTGCATTTTCAATAAAAACTGCAGAAGAAAAATGTTAAATAAATGTGGATATCTCAGAATGTGTTTTTGTTGTTTAGAAGCCGAGGGGTGGCTTGCTTTTTGGATTAGTTGCACACGCACTCCATCACACACGCGGACGCGCGCGCACTGAAAGAAGAACCCCCAACCTCAAAAAGACAAAGTTCCCCCATATAGCCTTAACAGACTGTTGGGGCAAGTTACTTTAGCGAGCAGCACCTATGGAGGGCTGAACGGTACACGAGAGGGTGAGTGGTCAGATCCACGCCTGACCGCCTTTGTCTCCCCAGTGGCGATGTTTTTAAACACCGCACTAGGTACATATTTAAGGCTGAGTCGACTTAGGGGAGGCCCAGCACTGGTTCAGATAATCGCCACTGGTGTTGGCCGTGAGGGTGAATCGAACTCGGGTTACCAGGTTCGTAGCGCAGTGCGCTAACCGCTGCACCACCGCTCCCCACAACCCCCACCTCAACACACATGCCACTGCAGAACAAAAAAAAGCGAAAGCGCGGAGGAAATGTTTTAAAATAATAATAATAATAAATAAATCATTCATGTTGCTCAATTTTACTCGAGGGGGGATCCAAGTTCTTGCCTTGAGGAAGTGCTCGGAGTGTTTCGCGCGCTTGCGCACACGCACACAGGGGACACACAATGATGGGCAAATGAATCATGTGTCTGTGTGTGTGTGTGCAAGGCGTGTAAACATCCTTTCCAGCAGGGCTAAGCCTGTGCGGGCTTTAATTAGCTCCCACCTCCGTTACAACTCGACACTGCTCTCACCTGCGGCACCAGCTCACTCACTCACCGCCTTTTCCTCCACCGCTGTTTCTTTAACATTTTTTTTGTTAGATTTTTTTTTCATGCGCCTCCCCCCCTCCCTCCTCCTCCTCTTCCTCCGCTCCGCCATCACCTGCACCCCAACCCCCCCTCACCCCCGAATCCTTCACCTACGAACCGCCGCCGCCCATCGTTACGATGTGGGTGCGTGCACGCCAGTCGCAAGCCGTCACCTGCCCGGAATGCAATTACACTCGCGCTATTACCTGCAGCGAAAGTCTGGTCCCCGTTGTTTTTTTCCGATACGTGTCCCATTTCCAAACAACTCAGAACAAGCTCCGAGGCACGGGAGGCACAGGAGGAGGAAGGGGGTCGGTGGGGGGGGGATACACGCGCTACCCGCCTGCCCAATACAGCAGGCGACTTTGTTCGCTTCCCTTTGTGCCCTTTTCATTTTTCCGTGGCCTATAAATGCGCGCGGCACCTAAAATAACAGTGGCCCCACGTTTGTTTGGCGCTCACGAATTTGGTGGACGGTGGCTTACTTACGGTGACCCCCCCCCCCCCCCCGTGGTGGTGGTGGTGGTGATGCATGTGGCTCATTATCGGACTTGCTTCCTGACGTCTTTTACAAAAAATAGGGGATCACCTTCTCTCGTAATCGCGCGCATTGTTGCTCTTGAAATGTTTTGTTTTTGATTTATTTTAGTTTTGAATGAGCAATTTAGAAAACAATACATAATCTTTGTACTCTTACGTTTTTCCGGTAAAGTCACGTAGGTAAAAAATAAAATTGAAAGTTAATAAAAGTAATAATGGAAATTTTATTTTATTTCCATTATTACTTTTATTAACTTTCAATTTTATTTAATAAAAGTAATAATGGAAATTTTATTTTATTTCCATTATTACTTTTATTAACTTTCAATTTTATTTTTTACCTACGTGACTTTACCGAAAAACGTAAGAGTACAAAGATTATGTATTGTTTTCTAAAATAAAATTAAAAGTTAATAAAAGTAATAATGGAAATAAAATAAAATTTCCATTATTGCTTTTATTAACTTTTAATTTTATTATTTACCTACGTGACTTTACCGAAAAAAACGAATAATATGAATCCTTGCAGTCACGAAAGCTTCAAATCTAGAAACATAATCTTTGATTATGCATGGTTTTTTTTGTGGGTTAGATCGCGTAAACATGAATGCGTCGTTAACCTCGCCAAATTTGTCGCGTAAACAGAACGTGCGAATTCGTTACGAGTACAGCACACCGGTGTGTTGGAGAGTAAATCCACAGCATTTACCATCTCTTGTTGCTGTTTTTTTTGTTGTTGACCCTTGCTTTAACCGAACAAGTATGGGCACGACTATAGATTTGAATTTTTCGTGACTGCAAGGATCCATATTCTTTGGTTCTTTTGGTAAAGTCACGTAGGTGAAAAAATAAAATAAAAATGTTCTTGCTGTGGTTGTCACACCTGATGATGACTGCTTGTGTTGCAATCGAAACGTCGTGATTTTTTGTTTTATTGTTTTACCTACGTGACTTTACCGAAAGAACCAAAGAATATGGGCACGACTGTTTCCGTTTTACTTTTGTAATTTGTGGGGGGGGGGGGGGAGTCCAATGTACAATTGGCCATTGATGAGAAATATTAATTTATACGTGTGCGAGGAGTGGTTTAAATATTTTCTGGAAATCCCAAAATGTTCACACATTCATATTCAGCTTATATAAAGGCTATTAATTTTACCGTGATGTTAATATAGACGATATTCTTGTGCAGGGGGTGTTCTTTTGCTGAAAAATGCATTTCTGAATGAATGCATTAGACACGTGAATATAAAAAGAAATCGCATTGAGCGCTGTAGTGGGGCATTGGTTATATTGTATCTCCACATTCAATCAATATTTTAGTCTATCAGCCTATTGGCCTTCAATAAACATGTTTATTAAGTTTACCATTTATTTAAACATGCAATAAAATAAATGCATGTGCCCAGACACATCGGAATTGAAATATATGTTTATGGTTTTTCTAATGTAGTTAAACGTCAACTCTTAAAGTAATGATTCTAAAAATGAAAAATAAAATATTTATCATCCATTTGCCTTCACTGGTTAATTGATTGTAAACGTTATACTATACTTGCAATAATTAAAAATGACCTTTTTCACATGTTGTTTATAGTGAATGTAAATCCATGCATTCGCACAAACACATATACAGACAAATGTCTCTGTATCGCCTTTAACAGTCTGTTGCAGCAAGTGCTGTTAGTGAGCACCGATTAGGGCCGGCACACTGGGGGGTGGTGCGGACAGAACTACACCCGACCGCATTTGTCTCCCAAATGTCGATGTTAACACATCAAGCTGGACACTTGTGTAGGGGTGCCGCAGTGGAAAGATATGAACTCCCTCGCCTGCTATGCAGGAGGTCGTGGATTTGATCTCGACACCGATGCCTCTCTCTATATCTTTAAATCCTTTATATTAAGTTCACTTGCTTGCGCGCTTACGACCGTGCAAATCTTTTGGTCGTTTTTAACCCACTTCCCGTGATCCAATCGAGCTGACATTTTGCACACAGACTCGTTGTGCGTGACAATTTATTTTCGTGAAAATGTTTTTCCAAAATTTTACACTTTTTAGGGATTTTTTTTATATTGAATTACCAATTGCTTAATGGTGGCAGGCAATCATCTGACCCATAGGTGGCAGCCATCTCAAGCCAGAGGACGAGAGGACTCTAGCCGCCACGCATATAAAGGATTTATAGTGAAAAACTTAGTTTTTACGGGTTAATTTTTTCGAGTTTGCATTTCCATCTTCCCGTGGTCTCGTGGATTTTTCTCCAGCTCCCCCGGTTTTTCCCTCCACATTAATAAACACGCGTTTAGGGTATTTGGCTGCAATACATTTCCACGTGATAAGCTACTTCTTTAAGCGATCATTTGTGACCATGTCGCTTCTGGAAAAGAGATATATATCTCAGTGAGCCTTACCTGGTAAAATACAAATACATATAGTATGACTGAGGCTACCTAGGCGAGCCCCAGGACCACTGATGTTAAACGTGGAACAAGGAATGAAACTTTTCCATTCATCTGCATTCCACGCATAAACTGGATGCTTCTTAGGAGTGCATATGATGGATTTGGCGAAGTCACTCCGCACACTAGCATTGGAATTTCAGACAGCTTACATAATCCAGTGCTTAATGTGTTTATTACGCACACTGACTTTCATCGGAACTCACTGCTTCGTTTTCTTCATACCTCCAAACACATTCCTGCGGAGGGAGCTGGTAGGAACGTTGGGTTGCTCGGTCAATGGCCAGGGTCAATGGCGGCGTGGTGTATTCCGCAAATATGCCCGACTGTGAGGGCGGGCACAAGCCGGCGTGAGTAGGTTAAACGTTGAGTTTTATAAGGGCACCACGGGGTGACCAGCCCCTCCCCACCCAGCCCCTCCCTCCCCACCCAGCCCCTCCCTGCACGACGGACGGACACAATAATCCCCCTGAGGTTCCTACCAGTAAAACCGCAGACTAAGTTTGTATAGTCACACGCATTACAGGTGACGTGAGCTTCACTAACTTCACAGACGGCAGCAGAACAGAGGGTGAAAGCATAGAATAGTATTTTGTATGTATCCATAATGCAGATTTTTGGGGTAAAAAAAAACCTGTATTATGGATGAATTTGGTCGCAAAAGCCGACGCGTTAAATTGTATGTATGTACGTTAAACTCATTTTGCACCGTACGTAGCCAACTGTGCGAATCGGAGGTGCGGGGAAGGACTTCGAACTGAACACAAAAAGCTGTTCTAGAGAAATTGGTTTTCAAAAAAGGTGAAGTGAAAGTGAAGTGAATGATAAGGATGTGTGTTCATTTGTAAAGTACATCATCTCAAACAGAGCACGATTATACACCGTGATGTCAATCAGTTGCTACTATGTGTCTTTGCCAAGGCCGTAGCCATGGAGTCAACATTGGGGGGGACCAAATCTTCCAGGGGGTCTGGGGGTCCCACCCCCCCCCCCC
>CM025654.2:8847578-8883269 GCA_014621495.2 Entosphenus tridentatus | reverse complement strand
CCCCCCCCCCCCCCCCCCCCAGAAAAAAAAATCAAAATTTGAAAACTAATTTCTTGCCATTTCCTGCCTAAAATATTAAAAAAAAATTCACTAACACATAGGATGAACTTTTTTTTTTACAATAATGTCTAATAGTGCATTGTATTACATTGCTCTGTTTTTTCTTTTTTTACCTTTTCTTGTTTCATTGTATGTAATGGCAGAGATTAGGGATTAATAAAGTACAACCATAACCACAATCATATAAAAATAAATCTCTTTACAGAAATATATTGGGGGGGACATTTTGAGCATATTTTAATATTGGGGGGGGGGGATGTGTTGGGGGGGGGATGTCCCCCCCCCAATATATATTATAAGTACGGCTTTGATCTTTGCAATCCGTTGGGATGGTCTCCATGAGCCGTGCCAGACGTGGGCACATTGTTTGACCATGCTCCGCTACACTGGTCAGTCTGGCTTGGTGAAGTGAGGAGGAAGGAGGCTGGAGACTGGCTCAGATATCACTCATCACTGACGTTAGCCATGGCCAGACATCAAACTCAGGTCTCTGGTCTCGTAGGGAAGTGTGTTGACCACTGCTCCATCGCGCCACCATCATGTGCCTGTCGTAGCCCAAACAGCCAATGGGAAGATTACCGAGCTTTAGATTGTACGATATTTTAACAGTGGCATTTGTCTCCCTTGCAATGGAAGTAATGCATCGCTGTAATTGGCTTCACGTCTGGTTAATGGAAGTTAAATGCATTGGGGAAAAATGAAGATCAAACAATTCCTCAAGGTTTAATTTATTTAATTCAGATTAAGAAAGCGACTGCATTGGCAGTGGTACACGACCACAAATGTTCACCAACTTTGCCACAGACACTTCTTCCCCCTACCACCATTCACCATTCTACAGCTGGACATCTGTGACAAAGAGCTTCATAGCTCATCGGATTTCTCAAGTATAAACAAATATTTTCATTCTGCGCTGACCAGCATGGTTCAGTGACGTGAACCAACACAGCACAGGAGGCCTTCATCCAGCAGTGTATCGAACAGAGGCTGGAGATTATATACACGCTCAGCAATCATATCGATGTAACAAAAAAATACGCCATGCGTAGTAACATATGTGCACTCCTTTCAATAACAACAAACTATTTGAAAACAATGCGCTAGATGTGCAGCATTGTATAACGTGTATTGGCAAAAAGCATCTCCTTCCATTTCCCCCCACCCGCGCAATGTCAAAAGAACACGAGTTACATAAAACTGCTTTGTTCCGACATGCGCCCAGAGCGTCGTAAGTCCTGTGAGCCACCTGTCCCGTCACAAACATTTCACAAAGGAGCGTTACGTTTACAGGGGGGGGGGGGGCGCGCGGACGTGGGATGGGAGAGGACATTTCGCGAGCGTCCTTACATAGCCTAGCCAAACTGCAAAACTACAAACTGTAAACTATTTTTTGTATTTTACCGGGTAAGGCCCACTGAGCTATGTAGCTCTTTTTGAGAAGCGACCTGGCCACCGCAAGTGACAGCTCAGCAAAGTAGACTTATCAAGTGGAAATTTAGAGCACGTTTCGAAATGTGGAGGGGAAAAAAAAACGGAAGTCACCGGATAAAAATGCTTACGACCACCGGAAGGAGATACAAACTCCAAATATCCGTGCATCAGGGTCTGGATCGAAAACGCGACCTTCTGCACACAAGGCGATGGAGTTAACATCTGTAACCAAACGGATGTGGAGTAAGACCCTGGGGCCATAGTCTCGATTAAGGGGGTGGGGGGCATACAAAACGCCAACGTTAAATACATTTATCATATCGTTCAACGGATGAACACAAAACAAATCGAGCGGCAATGCGATCTGCTATCCTCTATCGTCCATTCAGCTCGAGCTCTCTCAACCTGCGTCTGCGGAGAAATGCTATGAAGGCAACCCATCGCTAAACTGCACCCAACTGTGGATTGTTGCCAACGTTTTTTTGTTCGGCTTGACTATAGCTAACTATGCGTGCTGAACTTCTGACGCACCGTACGTAGCCAACCGTGCTAATTGATGGTGCAAGAAGGAATAACGTTTCAAGTTGCATTTATTAGGTAGAGCCCTGTGAGCCATTCGGCTCTTGAATCGGGTGCAACCGCAACAAACAAAAAAACAAAAACATGAACAAGAAAACATCTTAAAGTGACTTTGTGCAAACAGAAAATCCAAGAAAAGACAGCAAAATATGAGGGGGGTGAGACTTGAATGGTGGAAGTGGGGGGTCTTAGCCTCCTCCACCCCCCCCCCCCCCACCACTGCACTAATGGGATGGTGGAGTATATGAGGACGTTGGTCCAACGATTGTGGGAGTCAGGGCCCCGGGTCATTTGAGGTGATGGGAATTCCGTCCAGCACTGCTTGTCACATTCCGGCCACTTTCCCTCTTCCCAGAATCACACTCATCCCCGTACATATGTAACCGTACCACGGCGGTAGTACTGAACACGAGCAAACTTAGCAATCAGTTAGAACCCCAGACAGCTCATGCCCACCCCTCCCCCCATTAAATATCGAATGACATTAACCTCTAATATCTAGTCTCTATCTCCCTTCTCTCGTGTAACTAAGTCTCTGTCTCTCTTCTACATATCTCTCACTGCACCCAGTTTCTGTCTCATGTGCATCTCTCTTCCCATCATCGCATTACATCTCTATATTTTGCCTATTAAACCTTATTTTTGTCAACTCAGTAGGAATTCAGAATTTAAGTCGGAGAAATTTCTGTGTGCTTCAAAAAACTGTTAACACAAAATGGGACTATCGTTTTTAATGGAAAAATAACGGAAAACATACCGTAACATGATAACAAATGTAATGTTAATAGCTTCAAAAAGTCAAAGAGTCTCTCCACTTGTTCGCCATCATTGTGAACACGTGCCTGGAATCTTCTCCAGGTGGTTTCCAGAGCCCGGAGGCGCATTTCTCGTGCTATTGTTGAAAAATTCTCCGAAATGTGAACATTTTTTTGAAGCACCCTGTAACGTCTGCTTCGAGGCCCCAATGGGCCAGCAGCACCACCACCAATGACCGCCCCCAACGTCTGCTACTCACTCTCTGCTGAGCCAGCACCTCCGATGCCGACGGGCCAGCGTGCAGCGTTCCGTTCTGCCGTCGGGTGATCGTTCGCAGAAAAGATTGGCGGCCCGGGGAGAGACGTCGACCCTAACGCGGTGTGACGCCCAAGGCCTCCAGAGTTTGGTGTAAAGGGGGCCCTGAAAGGGTTAATTGAGCGACGTTTTACGGAACGCGATGATCGACGGCGGCGGCTGCTGCTGCTGCTGCTGGAAGTTCTTGGCGCTTGTGGGGGGGGGGGGGGGCTACGTGGCCAGGGGAAGTGGAGTTAATGCGTAAACGCTCCCGCGTCGACCAGCGGGGCTGACCCCGTGAGGGTCAGCGGCGCGTTGAGGCAGCGCGGTAACGAGCCTCCTCCGAGGCCGGGGACTTTCGAGGAGATGAACATTTGTGAACCGCTCAATGTAACGTGTCTTGAGCGCGTGCTTGTTCACTGCGCTCAGTGGGAGGTCGATGCTTCTCTGCTGCTGTCACCACCGCAGATTGGAACTCGCCCCCCCACCAGCCGTCCGTGCTGCCGGCCCCCTGCCGCTGTTTAAGTCCGACTCGGGACATTTCTCTTTTGAATGCCTGCCTCTTTCCTTAAATAATAACAAAAGTATATGTATATAAAGTATATATACGCGTTCTTTTAACACATGCCAAACAAGCCTCACTCCTTTAAAGACGATCTTGAGATGCA
Source organism: Entosphenus tridentatus (assembly GCA_014621495.2). Lineage (NCBI taxonomy): Eukaryota > Metazoa > Chordata > Hyperoartia > Petromyzontiformes > Petromyzontidae > Entosphenus > Entosphenus tridentatus. The sequence goes on along the minus strand of CM025654.2, from coordinate 8,879,481 downwards.
GTTGTATTTATACGATGTCTAACATCTATAGCGTATTGACAAAACACCTTATTCAAATGTTGCTGCTGGTAAACGCAAATCCATGTATATACTCGACAGATACACAAAGGAAACTGTCTCCTGTATAGCCTTAACATAGTTGTGGGACAAGTGCTGTTAGTGAGCACCTATTAAGGCAGGTACGGGACACCAGGGGGTGGGCGGCCAACACCTTTACCTGGCCACCGTTGTCTCCACAGCTCTGATGTTTTATACACACGACACCAGGTACTCAGTTAAGGCTAAGTCGACCTAGAGGAGGCCCAGGGTACCGGTTCAGATACTCGCCGCTGTTATTGAGCGTGAGCCGGAGTCGAACTCTGCTCGTCGCGGGGTTCGTAGCGCAGCACGCCAACCACTGCGCCACCACTCCCCGCTCAGACACGTACACGTGCACATGTGCACAAAGGGGACGTCAACAATATTGCTTGCAAAAACAATCATGCCGAGTCATGTGTTTTCCCGTTCATCCATCGGTCAAATAGCAAGCACAATGGGGCAGCCTGAAATAACAGGCACTTCAAACAAAACACAGCGTTTAGCGCAATATGGCTAAGGATCGCTCATGCACGCAGAGCTACTGACAGACATGTGCCAGCAGGGACATCTGTGATGTTTGCATTTATGTTGATGAAACAAGAAAAAAAAAATCTTACCCAATCACGACTTCCTTCTGTGTACGCATGAACAAAGAACACTCAATCTCTAATTTAGCAGTGCTGTATAGGCTTTTGGGTCAGAGTGCTTGTTAATAATCGTAATGTACAGCTCTTTGTCAAACCACTGTCGGTTATAGGGGTTGTATGACCATACTTCACCACGTTGGGTGAAGGCTGAGGGGCTGCCCAAGACCGCTTCAGTAATTACTCAGCACTAGTGTTAGCCGTGGCCAGGAGTTAAACCCAGGCCACGAGCTTTAAAGTGTAGTCTTCTTGCGACTAAGTGACAGTTCCACCTCTCAACATACCCTAAACATCTTATTTTAGTTGTAGTTTTCGATTTAAAGCTTTCGTGACTGCAGGGATTCATCTTCTTGGTTCTTTCGGTAAAGTCACGTAGAAGGGAAGTAATAAAATAATAAAAATAAAACATAATAAAATAATTCTCACGACGTTTCGGCCACAACGCAAGCAGCCGTCCTCAGGTGAAACCATGTCTGTCGAGGCGACAGCGTCTGAATGAAACAGCACACGTACTTGGAGCTTATTTTAGGCTGAGGTGACCTATACGTGGTACGGGTAAGGCTCATATACCAAACTGTCTACTGTTGTGCTTGGTTAAGCATTGAAGAACCCAGGTTGCTGGAATCAGAGCCCAATGCGCCCATCACTCGCACACACGCACATTAAGTGCAATTCTTGGCATGTAATGACGCGATTTATTTTCTTTTACATGCTTATTCTAAATACGACGTACACAATTGTGCCGAACGGACACAATTGTGCAGATATTCATCCACGAGCTTTTCCTTTCGGAGTAATTTAAGACGACCTTAAACCGTGTCTTTATTTCCAAAGTTATTATATCCACCTGGTTGTACGCCTTTGCAAAGTTTATTAAAAGCTATTTAAAGGTTGCGCTTTGTTTATACATACGGGGACATGTGTGTACGTGCGCACGTGCCCATTGCACGCGCACGAGTGTGTGTGCGATGTTTATATATGTGAGTGCATATTGTAATAACTGACGGAGACATCGCTCAGAACAGCTTTTAAAACGTTGGAAAAAGGCTCACAAAAATATATACGATTTACCATGGAGTGCAGCACAGATATCCTTTTCAGAAACTCATTTCTCAATGCGTTTTATAAACGGTTTTATGCTACCCAAATACCCACCTACCTGCGCACATGCCCACTAAACCAACTGCCCAGTTACTCACCAAATTTACTGGAACATCTACTTACGGAAAGCCAGATATAATGTGTGAATGTACGTTGAACTTATTTCAGACCATAAACAGCCAACCGTGCTAATCGGAGGTGCGGGGGAAGGACAGCAAACTAAACACAAAAAAAGTTCTTACGAAATGAATTTCACAATCTAGATTCAAAAGTGCATAGCTGGAGTGGCTATCTAATATCGGAATTAAGAGCGTTCCAGACGGCCGCAGAAGCGCATCTGAAAGCGCGCGATGCGGTGACCCTCTTTGTTCGATGGCGAGCCAAAAGCCGCTGCCGCGAGGATGATCAGATTCACGTGATGGTTTATGCCCCTTGACGAAATCAGCAAAGGTAAAAGTAGTGCAAAAGCAGCTTGGAAAATAAAGTCCATTACCAGCAAGGACACATGGATCAGGAAGGTGGACAGTGACAAGGAAAACGGAACTAAAGTTGAAACGTGGGCAAAGATGAATGGATAAATGCACGCTGGGAATTATGATCTGGTCATTCTCGCAGCGGCTTTGGTTAGGCGTCGAACAAAGATGGTCAACTGCATCGCGCGCTTTCACGCACGCTTCTGTGGCCGTCTTGAACCCTCTTCCTTCTGATATTAGGAAGCCACTGGAGCAATGCACTTTTAACTATAGATTGAAAACTCATTTCTGTAGAACATTTTTTTTTGCGTTAAGTTTGTTGTCCTTCCCCGGCATCTCCGATTAGCACGGTTAGCTACGTACGGCGCGAATAAAGTTCAAAATGTACATTTATGCATACACAGAGAGATAGGCGCAAGAGCTTATGGATTGGAGAACAAAAAGAAGGTACTGGACATTTGTTGTGTTACTGCAATGGCAGTGGTGCACAAGCACATATCGCCGAATCTCAATCCATGCATCAATAACACTGCCATATATACATATATAAATACGTAAAAGGCAACGTTTCGTACAATGGTCCTTTGTCGTAGCAGTGGGATGACTGTTGAGAAAAGCGTGCTTTGCAGGACACATAGCTAATAAGGACGATGCAATGGCAGAGAGAGCAGGTAACGTGTCCGGGAGAACGATCCCATGTGGAGATGCAGCGATGAGATAAAACAAACATTTCTGCAGGAGTGAGATGCATTGTGGCATCGCAGGGCTGTCTGTTAAAGCTATGGCGTTGGGGAGGTTTTCACTCAGCAGTGGATAGATCATCGCTAATGGAAAGTGACAATTATGGTTTTTGATACTGATCACGATAGCTCGGCGGCTGCTGCTGCGACTGCTGCTGCTGATTATGATGGCGACGATGACACAACGAATGCAGGTACTCTATTGAATTAAATAAGGCGCTGCCTAACTTTCTCATGGAAACCGAGTGCGTTGCTGTGGCCGGGTGTAAATTGAGCACCCTGTGTCATACGATGGCGGCTGTGGGATGCGCTGTCACACGCGTGCAAACAACACAGTGACACGCCGCAGATTTGGCAGGCGCACAGAGGTCGGGGAGGGGGGGGCGGTGGGGGCACAGGAGTGCCCCCCCCCCCCCCCCCCCTCGGCCACCCCCCAGGGCGCTCCCTACTCAACAGCCGAGTCGGACACTCTTGCGTGGCTCACAGCTGCTGGTGGCTCGGCGTAGTCGGCATGGGCCCCATGTGCAACAACAACAAAAAAACATTACAATTGCCCCCCCACCCCTCTCTCTGTCGACTCGTGTGTGCGCCGCCTCTGTTGAATTCTGGCGACCGTTGTGTGCTGCGAACACTTTCTCAGATCATCTCCACTGCTTCGCACGGGGCCTAGCTTGGCTGGCATGGGCCCTGGTGTGCAAGGGATGAAATGAGCCCCTCCCTGTACAGATTGTCCCCCACCTCCACATTGTATCCCGGGTGTCTTGGTCTCGCAGACTCGTGGGCTCCTGTGCAGTTGCACCACCTGCACACTCGATAGCTACGCCACTGGCAACGTAGCGTTGAAGGCACAGCATTGTCCAATGGCGCCGAATAGTTTCCAAAGGCTGCTGAAAGCTTGGAGTAGCTGACGGCTAGTACACGACACGGTGACCTCTATTGTCAATTCTTTCAACGAAAGTCCGGCATGCCATTGCTGAAACGACGGCCAGACAATCGAACACACCGTGCTGAACTGCCGTGAAAATTCAATGGGCACAGTGAAGCAATCTAGCCCACATCAACTGAAGCCATGTATTGGCTAAATAGCCTGGACTGATCAGCTTGCTATTCATCCATCCGTACGCAAAAGAGAGACTCATTTATCAAGAGTTATTATCTAAAACGTTATTTTGAATGTGTACATCAAGACTCTGTAGATGACTTGCGTCTTTGATGAAGTGTCTCTACTCTAAAATGACTCATTGCCTGAAATACCATATCATTGGTTGTCAGTAAACAAGACAATCATATTCATAATAAACGTTTTAAGGTTAGATCGCGTTATTTATAAATGTGTCGTAACCCTTCACCACCCAACACGGCCAATCATCAAAAAAGTGTCATGTTGACAAAAGACAAATAGTTCACTACTTTAGCCCACCAGTGTGTTGAAGAGTGAATCCACAACATTTACAGTTTTTCAGAACGACGTTTCGCTGGTAATTACATCCAACATCATCGGACAATCCGCCTGAATGCTGGCGGTGGGCTAAAGTAGTGAACTATTTGTCTTTTGTCAACGTGACACTTTTTTGCTGATTGGCCATGTCGAGTGGTGGAGGGTTACGACACATTTCTAAATAACGCGATCTAACCCAAAAACGTTTATTATGAATAATATTATTCATAATCAACGTTTTTGGGTTTAGCCTACGTGTTAAAATGAATAATATTGGTCGCGAAAGCCTACGGGTTAAATAAAATCATAATTATGATGTACAGACTTTTGTTAAGTATTATCGGTGATATGGTCCTAGGTTCTATCCTGTTAAAGAAGATTAAAGTCAATCAACTTTAGTTTAGTACAACGCTACTTGATGCGACCACCATACATACCACAACGTAACCAATTATTAGTGGCTCGTTAAATTGAAATTAAAATCCTATGATTTGATGTTGTTCAGAAGTTAGCTTCGGAGGGTAAAAATGTGGAACCAGAATACATTTAAGATGCAACGAAGGAGTGTTATGACTTTTTTTTGTACGTTGGCCCCAACATTTCTTTTTTCATATTATGCACACAAGGAGGTGCAATGAAAACAAGCAGCCCCTGTGGTTAGGAATGGGTTTTCATGTAGAGCTCTTGAGACCAACCAATGTCTTTTAAATCCGACCACAGCAAAGTCAATATTTTATGAAATGCGGTTTAATATACATAATGCATAAACACAACACAGCCATTACCTTAGCGTCTCAAAGCTTAAGACGTTACTTATTATACATAACATATTTTCAGAAAGCGAATTATTGTAATATTACTTTCTTGCTCTGACAATTACCTCCTGTTGGCCAGTGTAACTTAGTGTGTGAGCGTGAAACATGTGCAAGCGTTTTTGGACAGATGTGCACTGAGAATTACATCAAGAGGCAGAAAAAGAAACATGTGGACCAGATAATAATTGGTCATTAGGGACATCATCTTGACTGGCGAGAAAGGTAAGTGGGCTTGGGCCAATGGGCAAGAATGGCCCCAGACTGGCAGGTAATCAGAATCTTTTTTTATCCTCGAGAAATCCGATGAGCTATGAAGCTCTTTTTCACATGTAAGGGTTCGGTCCCTCATGAGACTGGGCCCTACGTGCTGCTCTCGTCAGGGAAGGGCCGACTCTCCCAGCCACGGATCCGGCACCCAATGCTGGGTGGCCTTCTCGAGTGCCTCTCCTAGGACCTGGACCACCTTTGATGTCTTGCGCTCCGGTGCGCTCCGGTGCGCTCCGGGCCCCCGTGTGTGTTCAGCAGCGAATGCAAGACTCGTGACTTCCCCATCCCATTACGTATTTAACTCGATTTTATCTTCGAATTTCTTTTGCACGACGTGTTGATGCCCTCCACGATGGTAGGTGATGTTACCGTTCAAATACAACATTTTAAGAGAGGAGGATATGGTGATGAAATCGGTTCGTGTGCAGCAGCGAGATGGATTGTGACATCGCAAGACAACGAGGGATGGCCACGGCGTGTGGGGAGACCGTCATCCAGCTGTGGATACTGTGGACGGCAATGACGATGATTATGATGCGTCGTAGCTGACAAATGAATCGTGCAACTGGGGCTGCCATAGTGTGTCCATAGATCAACGTTTGAGGACAACAAGGGAGTCGAGTCACGTGACCTGTGTTGTGCCGACAGTAAATGGCCAATGAGGACCCCCCTTTCAAGGTTCCCATAACCACGATCTGGCAATGTGGACGCAACTGGGGGAAGCTGTGCCGAGTCCGGCAAAGCTTTGAAACCTTAGCTCGCACAGGAAATCTAAGGCAGGCGAAACTGGTTGGACCTTCCAAGCCATTTCCTTCTTTGAGGTGTCAAGTTTCAAAGTTTTTGGAGCCACAAAATTACGGCGAAAAAAAATAAACTCCTCGCGAGAAACCACACCCTCGAGTGCATGGTTTTGTGATTTTTTTTTTACTCCACAGGGCTTGACGTCCGTTTCATGTCAGCTGCCCTCTGAAAGAAGCGGCACATTTACGTGGCAATTGCTTTGAATTTGAGCTGTGGAACATTTTCACCCGCAAATGCACCTCCAGAAGAAATTATTCTACCGTGTTCGTAGCGAAAACTATGTTTTCAAGTAAGGATGACTTGTCAAATCCAACGGAGTCTGGAGATCGTGAACGTTAGCGATCTCACGGGTTTAGCTACAGAGACACGAGGAGACAGGGGGACACATGTGAAGACACGGGGACGTATTGCTGATGTGTGTTGTGACTGCATGGAAGGCCGTATCGTAGTCTCACTCGTAGCAGCAAAGCACTTGGCAAGGGAAGTATAGGGGTTTGTTTATCAGTGATAGGAAGGTCCATCTGTTAACCACAAACTGCAATCACTCTCCATTAGGTAGGTGATATATTGTAAAAACTATTCTAACAGTTTAAGCTTCGTTAACATTATACTGTTATTTAACACATAGGCTTTCGCGACCGTGTGCTGAATTAGTAACGAATTGACATTTTTTTTACGTGACAAACCTTTACAAATTGGCTATGTCGGGTGGTGGCGGGTTTAACGACACATTTATATTTACTCGATCTAACCCAAAAATACCTCTATTATAGATAATAATGTTATCTTGCTACAGGTTAGCATCTTCATGGGTTGTTATAATAAAGATGATTCAAGAAGCCGGGTCAGATGGCACGGTTGTTTTTATTCTGACTTCCTTAATCTTGCCTTGATGATGTTAGTCGGAGTCTCAAGTGAAACTTCTTATCCAATCGCTAAAATCGGCTTTGAGAATGTTTCCTTCAACTAACCCGGCAAAGCGTCAACAATAATCATTGACACGTAAAAGAAACGCTTGTAAGCACAACAATTGAATTTGTTTGGCCACGTTTGTGTGGTCGGCAGGGTCTTAGAACGACACAAACTTTGTCCAGATCATTATGTGGCCTTACCCGAAAATCAACAATGAATCAATTATGATTTGGGACGAACATTATGGCATAGTAGCTTTGGGAAAAAAAACAATGGAAGGTACCACTAAGATTCAACAAAACAGTATAACATTTTCTATATTTGCTTTTGGGTCAAGTCGCGTGGTAGTTTTATGTCAAAAAATGTAAACCTTCCACAATTTCCAAAGATATTATTTATATGGGCAGATTCGTTGATAAAATTCCTGCCAATAAAGATCCCACACCGGTGGTCTGAGACTTTCCTTTACATCAACGTACAAATAAGACGTTTAATGATAAAAACATATATGTATACACCATTTAACATTAACACAATGCCAATTGCAAAAAACGCATCAATAATAATAATAACGATTGACAAATTAGATGTCAAGTAGAAAAATGTAAAAAATATTCTTGAGGAAATTATGACGAAAGAGATGTACGACTTATGAGTTGTAGGATTTTGGAATGGGGCTCACGTCGTGGAAGGCAATTTCAAATGGCAGTGTGGATATACGCACCGCAGGGGCTGATTTAACAGATAAAAGTTCACATTTTATTTCACAATGTGTACCTTATTCGCATAATCTACACATCATAAGCTTTTAAATTAAACCTCAACCATTGACATTGGTGGACCCAACGAGGACGGGGTGCTCTAAACATAAATGCATGCACACACACACACACAAGTTTAGCCACTTGTTCTGTAAATATAATTTCCCCAAAGATATTAGCACCCGTGCACAGTTTACTGCGCGCGGTGCATTTCAATCTCCCGTGTCACGAATGTCCTGAAACTTCAGGGCCACGCCTGCCCCAAGGCTATTTATTGTGTGTGCGACTCTACAGAGACATCGACAGACGGGCAACCGCAACAATGCCGCTGCGCTTTCAGCGTAAAGGGTGCCTATGAATATATTATACGTTTCTTAAAACTTTTTTTTTATTGTAGCAATTATATAACCCTTCAATGTCACGCGCCTTCATAGCCAACAGCTGCTCACCGGCGAAGGCTCGAGAACAGACAAAGGTTGCTCATTACGAGAAGCTCTCAAAATAATTGTATAGATGCCGTGTCAACCATGAGCTTTCCAAGCGTTGGCTCAGCTTTGTTTTAAACGAGACAGCCCCAACAGACATTTACCCGCTACAAAAATCTGCAAATGTGCGCACGTAACGCTGTCGTGTCGGCTTTTGTGGCTGTGCTGCTGGGAGAGAGGGGGGAGAAGGGAGAGGGGCCGGTAGCGTAGTGGTTAGCGCGCTCCGCTCACGGCCACCATCAGTGACGATTATCTGAACCGGTACTGTGCCTCCCCTAGGTCGACTCAGCCTCAAATGAGTACCCGGTGTTGTGCGTTAACATCGCCACTCGGGAGACAAATGCGGCCGGGCGTGGTGCTGGTCACCCACCCCCTCGTGTGCAATGCCAACTTCATAGGTGCTACTCGCTGACAGCACTTGCCCCAAGTCTGTTATGGGCTCTATGGGGGAACTTTGTCTTTCCTCTTGTGTCGTTCTCCCATGTGTTTTTTCTGGTCGTACGGCATGTTGTTCGGCACGACGTCCGACGTTTCGCTCCACGTGCCGGGAGCTTCTTCAGGAACTGTTATTCAGGAACTGTTCTTCAAGAACTGATCAAGCTCCCAGCGTGTGGAGAGAAACACACGGCGCAACCCTGAATACACGTCTGAAAGAGCCGTGTGCATGCAACTTCGCTCGGAATATGTATTTATATATTACATATTACCTTGCAAAAGTGCTGAGAAGCGTCTCACGTGTTGCCTGATCATTGCCAATAGATGTGCCGACAAACACAGCATGTTCCATACCGCAGCAATCCAGGTTCGATCTCAGCCTTGTGAGGCCGTTCCAAAAATGTGAACATGACCTCCACCGCAAAGGAGTTTCTTCACGCAAAGTCAACCGTGGCTGAGGCCAAGAGGCCTGAGCCGAGCTTATAAGCATCACAGCGCAGGATGAACATTGCCAGTTCACGCAGCTGATACAAACCTGACCACCCACGCCGTTGGGTGTCGGGCCAAGATACGAATACTCTCCGGCAGTACTTATCCCTGTGGTTATTCAGAACTATAAGAACTGGCTCTCAAGGACTCGTAACCATGTTTAGCCTGCGAGCGCGTACTTTCATGCTACGAACACCGATCATTATTGTTCAATCGAGTCGGTTGCAGCCTTAGGCGGAATCAAACATTTGGATGCAGTGACACGAGGGATATGGTGCTTCTCTTCGCAATGCCCCATTGCCTCTAGGCTACCGAAGTATGCATCTGGTGTCACTCTGTGGGTTATATGTAATATTGGGTGGAGCGCTGGCGCAGTGGTTAGTGCACGACAAACCCCTGCCACCTGAGTTTGTTTGTATGTTGAACTTCTTTCGCACCGTATGTAGCCGACCATGCTAATCGGAGGTGCGGGAGTTTGAGTCGCAGACACGGCTAACGTCAATGGTAATATCTGAACTGCTCCCGGGCCCTCGTTTACCAATCCACACTGACCAGCATGATGAAGTATGGTCAAACGACAGCCACAACCGAGATAGTTTGGGGAAGATTCGTTCAGCGGTTGATTAACAAAGAGCTGTAATATAACTTCAAACTGAAAGAACAGGTCGAGTAATATTGGCAGATACATTTAAAATACCTCTGAGAGCATCGCTCGTAATGCTCCTGATCTGAGACTCCAAGCACGAACCTGAGATAAACTCTAAAACGCAGCATCAGCAGCAGCAAACAAATTCCAGCATGGAAAACATCTTGTGGATCACGTTTAATTTCAATCACCTTCGGACGCATCCACCGCCGTGCCGCGCAGGTGTTTGCGACTCTTATTCTCGCGAGCCTTGTTTTCATTCCAGTCGCTTGAAGCTGTTCCAAATGTGATCAGTCGCCCGGAGGGACGCGTGCGGGGCTTGTGCATTCCCTTTCGGACGAGGCATTAAAAATGAAAGCGGTTCAAACCCGATTCCTTAATGCAAAACATTTTCCAAACGCACGGCACGCAGCGTACAGTACGCTCTCCCATAACGCGTGTTTTCATAACGCGAATTGGATAAAACTGTAAACGCGATGAATGCATTCGGGAACATTATTTTTTTTATAACGCGGATGCGAATTGGATAGAACGCGATCGAGTGAACGGAACTACGTCTCGCGAGGAGATATAAGCGGTCGCACAAGGTGGGATGCTGCTGGATGCTTCTAGATTGCTACCCACGCGTCTCAGTATTTGTACGGCTTGCATACACATCTCAATTGTTATCGCAGGCTGTGCTTTACCCTGTATAACATATTATGTATTATCACGCGATGTTTCCATAATGCAGTGTTCTTCAGGAACGCAACTAGCGCGTGATAAGAGAACACACTGTAAACGGAAGCGCATTTAACGGTGGGGATTAATAATGCAAATAAAATAAAGGGTGGAGAACGCAATGAACGCAAGTACTCATGCATAATTTACGTGCCAACGTAATTAATGCGTTCACCCGGGAAACTCGGGGCATTCACGAAAACACCCTTAGGCAGACCCGCTGCCTTTCCTACCACTTCCAGCTCAGTCGTAGCCGGGACGATCAGATTATAGAGTGTGATGTTGCGAGTTCATGGAAACTTGCCAGTTTGAGGGCCTTTGGAATTATAAACGAAACATTTTTTAAGTTTACCAGGTAAGGCCCACTGAGCTACAGAGCTCTTTTTTAGAAGCGACCTGACTAAAAATGATAGCTCAACGAAGTGGCTTATCACGTGGAAATGTATAGCAGCCAAATACTCTAAACGCGTGTTTCTAAACGTGGAGGGGAAAATCGGAGGACCCGGAGAAAAATCCACACGACTCCGGGGAGAGAGAGATGCAAACTCCAAATATACAGGCGTCAGTGTTGGAATCTAACCCATGACCTCCAGTTATACCAGGCTCAGGGAGTTAGCATCTCGCCACCCTCAAAGGCTCTCAACGGTGTGAATGCAACGTGAGGCGTGGATGTCACTGTGCAACCGACTTTAGCGATTAGAAACAGATTAAAGGGGCAACTCATTTGCTGAATTCCTAACAGGGAGGCGCGCGCGAGATTACACATGAAAGCCGTTGCCCTAATCTAAACCAGTGGTGTGATCTGCTACTCTCTTTCTCTGGTCGTTTGATGTTGTTGTTGTTTATTCTATTTAGTGCGATGATCTGCATCGAGTTATATTTACTACACCGCATTATAGCGCACACGCGCATATTACCGCATTTAGTTTTATTGCATTATATATTTCTTATATTCTTTTCCCCTCGTCCCAAATATTATTTTAATCATGCTTATCGGCTGATGGCATTGTATGGAGCGTCCGTTTGAAACGTTTCATGTGAAGTTATGTTAAAGTTCAAAGTTAATTTATTAGGTATAGCCCTGTGAGCCATTCGGCTCTTGAATAAAGAATGGCCCATGGGAGGAGATATCACATAACGACTTCTGAGATCGCTGCAAGTGTCCTATTTTATACACAAGAGAGATGTTGCATCCTCCCAGAGACCCTGCTACAGAGACTTGTTTGTGGCATGGGAGTAAAACTATTTGTTGTTTTGTAATTCCAGGGAGATGGAATTATTTGCCGAACATCGAATTTGATTTCGATTTAAAGCTTTCGTGACTGCAGGGATTCATCTTCTTGGTTCTTTCGGTAAAGTCACGTAGAAGGGAAATAATAAAATGATAAAAATAAAACATAATAAAATCATTCCCACGACGTTTCGGCCACAACGCAGGACGGCTGCTTGCGTTGTGGCCGAAGCGTCGTGAGAATTATTTTATTATGTTTAATTTTTATTATTTTATTATTTCCCTTCTACGTGACTTTACCGAAAGAACCAAGAAGATCGAAATTGACGTGATGGGTTTTGTGTTTGCTTTTGTTTTACATGCGGTCGTTGGTGACCACGGTCAGAACATCAACTCTCTACAAACGCAATCACGGGTGGGTGAAACCTGACGGTGAACCCGGGATCTCAGCGCTGCCGACTCTGTGCTTTGACCCCTGCACATCGTTACGCAACTTCAGCTCGCGTTGGCGCGAGCAGCTTCGTGAAAACTGCGCCAAAGGCAACGGAGGCTCTCCGCAATGCCCGGGCCACCTTCAAGACTACAACTTTGAATTTTGATTTAAAGCTTTCGTGACTGCAGGGATTCATATTCTTGGTTCTTTCGGTAAAGTCACGTAGAAGGGAAATAATAAAATAAAAAAAATATAAAAAAAATTCTCACGACGTTTCGACTGCAACACAAGCAATCATCATCAGCAAAATAATGTTTTCTTGCTGTGGATTTCACACCTGATGATGATTGCTTGTGTTGCAGTCGAAACATCGTGATAATTGTATTGTTTTATATTTTTCTTATTTTATTATTTCCGTTCTACGTGACTTTACCGAAAGAACCAATAATATGACTACAACTTTGTTAATTGCCATGCTTGACCCAACGGGAAATTGTGAAAACCCACGTGATGCCATTCTGCCACACCAGCTTGGACACTGCTGGTCTCCAGGGACGGACGGCTGGCCGCACATGCGATGTGTCTCTCGCGAGTTGGACACGGGTAGTTTGAGGCCGTGCGTGTTGATGTGCGTTCCTGTCCGGGCTAGTGCTCATTTTACACAATGCACAATCACGCGAGCCCTGACTCGGAAACGTTGTGCATTGTCACGCGGCTTACGCGCGGGTTTACATCACTGGCTTTTATTTTTTAAAAGGCACCAAAGGCAAGAGTCTCCCCATTATGTCGATTGATCTTCGTGCGTCTACTCCTGGTTGACGTGAAGGGGTTGAAAGGGAAATAGTTTCCACAGAGCAGGTGGTGCTGGATCCGAGGTTTCGTCAGTCGAGAATGAGAGTCGCGACCCGGGCCTGGGCCCCGCTGCCGCATGGCAAGCACACACACACGGAATCATACAATAACAATGCGCTTTTCCATGCAACACATTAATGTACATCTTCTTGGTTCTTTCGGTAAAGTCACGTAGAATGGAAATAATAAAATAAGAAAATTTTACCTTTACCGAAAAAACCAAGAAGATGAATCCCTGCAGTCACGAAAGCTTTAAATCGAAACATTAATGTACAATACACTCGACAATAGCATATACGTTACAGTACAATAACATTATTTACTTGATATAGTACAATATTCTAGACTAAACAATAAAAATACAGCACAGTAATATGGTATACATTGTAGCAAACAATATGCTCATATTATGATAGACAAGATAGCATAAAAAATGCAATTAAATGTGCTACACATTGCTTTCTACAATATAGAATAAGAGCATGTTTTACACGACACAATGCAAAATGTTACGCAGTACAATGTTGTCAATACAGCGGAACAGCGAACACTACACAACACAATACGTTTAAGAATACATAAAGAATTCACCACATTCACATATGATATAGTAAACAATACAACATATTTTTACAATACAAATTGAATACGACTGCATCTCAAGATGTTGTGCACAAGCTCAACCAATTCGTCATTGACACTGTGTGGCCTTAAAAGGATAAGTAAATTATAGGTGACATTTCAGGCATTTCCAGAATTGTCGCATGTGTTACGACCAAATCACCGTTACTCAAAACGTCACCTCTCTAATAAGAATATGTATTTATACAGGAGGAATCCGATGACTTATAAACTTCTTTTTCACAGATGCCCAGTCGGGGCGGGTAAGAAAGTTACACCAACAAACAACACAAAACATTATGAGTGCAAAGTACAAGAAAGGTAAACAAATCACCCAAACACATACAAACACAACTAAACCACCCTCTTCCTCCCAGACAAAGCCCACCGAGGTATTAACTTATTGTTCAAAGGCGACCTAGCCTAAGCGCATGTTTTTAAATGTGGAGGGAAAATAACAGTTGTTTATCTCTTATTTGTGCTTTTGCACCACTGCCAACACAGTACCAGCAGCCAATGGGCACAAAAAGACGTGTAAATAACTAAAGTATGAAAAACGATGAGGAATAAAATAGGTTTTTACCATTTCTGTCATAAAACAGGTGGTTAAGATGTTCAAACACCAAATAGAAACCTTTTGCAAGGCATCAAGTAACGCGTTAACCACACACGGCACTTGTGATGAACATGCAAACAAACATCGTTTGCTCATATATGCATTGTCTTTGAAACTGATTGGACTATGCCAGAGAGAGCAGGCTTCTTCATGGCCTAGTCTCACCATTGTCGTCAGACCAGAGAACGATAAAAGGCGAACGGCACAAAGGCAATGGCACACGTATCAGAGCATTTATAGCTCGGGGTGAGCAGCTACATCATGGGACGTGTAACATGTGCATAATGTAGACGGCAATATGCACAGTACGTGTAAGCTATTCTAGATGAGGCATCCAGTGATATGCAGAAGAGTGTTCACGTCTTGAGCCTGGACTTGAACATGAGACAGGAGCAAGTCAACAGTACGAACGTCTCGGGGACGGGAGTTCCGTGTCCCAGGTGCCGCAGAGGAGAAGGAGCGACCTCCTACCGAGCGGAGGTTGGCTGGGGCGATCAGCGGAAGGCCTTTGCTGCTGGATCGCAGAACACATGGAGGGGAGGAGAGTGAGATGAGAGGTGGGATGAGTTAGGCGGGCGCTGAGTTCTTGGGGAATATTTCAAATGTTGAGTTCCGTCTTGCATTATGGGACCTCCTTTGCCAGTACCAAAATATGAGAATAGGTTTTCCCCTTTTTTCTGGCAACAAAACAGGTGTTAAGATGTTAAAACACCAAACTGAAAGCTTTTACAAGGAATCATGTCTGCATTAACCACAATACTTGTTTTTTTTGTGAGACTAGACTGGGAGCCAGTGGAGGCATTGGAGTATTGGGAGAATAATCATAATAAGAAAGCAATGATAACTTTCATGGAAGTAGATACAAAATACCAAGTGAATGAAAATGGTTTGCTTTAAATTCAGCAGTTGCAATGCATACCAAAATGTAATCTAAGTTCACATTGATAATGAGCCACTGCACAATGGCATTGTATAAACATTTCAATGAAACATGAAGTAGATAAATAAGAATGAATTTCCCAAAGGTATCTATTATTACGTGATGTAAAGTATAATTTAATTGCGACTGATGTTAATTCACCTTGCAAAGAAAGGGGTCAAAACACACTATAGAGTCAGATTCACAGCTATGCCATTTCTCTTTGATGTCTTCAGAAATATGGAAAGACAATCTGAACACTATATCTTCAAAAACATAATTTAAGTGCCCCATCAAAATGTAATGTATCCATAATATGTAGCAGATGCCACAGTAGTATTCATAGATACAGAGTTAAACACACACACATGTACGGTTTGTCACAGGCACATTTAAATACATTGTCTCACAACAATAATACCAATTATGGGGCAGTGGTGTCACGGTGGTTAGCTCACTACGTTACGAACCAGGCATCCTGATTTCCATTCCCAGCCACGGCTAACATCTGTGGTGAGTGTTATCTCAACTGGTCCTGGGACTCCTTCCCCACATCACAAACTTACATTTACCAGAGTGGTGAAGTATGTTTAAACATCTCCCTGTGACTGACACAGCATGGGGGAGGCCTTTAGCGAGCAGTGGGTTGGCAACGGGCTGTAAAAGAGTGGCATTGTGTAAATTATGCGAAAAAGTGTGAGAGAGAGAAAATCTCCATAGAATAATGTTAGAGCAAAGTTGAAAGTGTGCTGTAATCTATCACGTGTGTTATACTGAGCAAATGTTTATCATGATATTGATTAAAATACGAATGGATTTACAAAACGTCTTTTCAATTAATGTAGTTTTAAAACAGGAGAAATTTCGTCACGTGCTCTCAACTCCCCTCCTGCAGGGAACAGAATCAGAATCTTTCTTTAGATTGGAGGAGGAATCCGATGAGCTATGAAGCTCTTTTTCACAGATGTCCACTAGGGGCGGGAACGCCAGCGAGGCAGCCTGGCCTGCGTCAATGTGCTGCCAGTGATCTCAAGCACGGCTGATAATCCCCTTGGTTCTGTGGCAAGTGTCGGACACGAGTAAGAGTCGTAATTAAAAATTTTTTTTTATCCTAAACGCTTCATCCTTCCACAGACTCACGGTAGTGGGCTTAAAAATAATTACCCGACGTATCTTGACTTCACTTTGAACAATGCAATAATTTCACGTAGCTTTGCCCGGTAAAGCGCTTTCCCATAAGCACACTTTTTGAGTGACAGACAAAATCGTAAAGCTCACTGAACACAAGTGGATACTGTCTAATCGTGACGACTTCTGGGGAAGATGCACACTTTCCACTCCATAACTTGACACAGCAAGCAGACATACCCGGTAACCAAAAAAATGAAAATGGCATTCGTACAAAAGTAAAATAAACAAAATATATATTTCTGGGGTTTCAATCGAATCTTAAGAGCAACAGTCTTCCTTTAGAGCAACACTAGCATTTCCAGACCTGCACTTTCCATTGCATGCCCTGTCTGAGACTGATGATGAATCATCGTGAGCCCGTGACCTTGCCAGCTGACTAGCCCATGTGTGTGTGTCTATATTTGCTGACGCCATCGCTCCATCCTCCAGTGCTCTCAGGGCTGAGCATGAATCCTCCAGGGAGGGTGCACGCATAATGCCTCGTCGCCTTTTTCTCTCTCCTTCTCTCTCTCCGCTCTTTACGACGTTGCACATTGTCGCGGCATCTCAGTGAGACAAGGAGGAAGGGCCTTTGCTATTGATGCCCCCAGGGTCTGGAATGCTATTGCCAATAAACTGCAACCTATGAGATCTTCTCTCAAAACTGCTCTAGAGGAGTTGTGCACCCCAAGCTGCCACTGCAATTTAGTGGCCTAAAATACAATGTTTCGCTCCGGATGATCGCTGCACAGTATGCAAAGTATGATCTGTGTTTTGATTTAGTGCGCCGATCTTAAAGGTGCATTGAAAAATGTTGATACTCCGACTGATGCTCCTACTGTTGTGGAGTGACTCATGCAGCCAGCTATGGCTGCAGAGTTTGGTAGTACATGTTGTTTAAGTCGTTTATTGTGAAAATTCGGTCACAGTTCCTATGACCACTGTTTCATTGCTTTTATGGATTTATTTTGGGGATTTTCGAAAAGTGTTTTGGTTTGGCCATGTTTGTTTGTTGTAGTACAGAGTTAGACTGATGGCCTTAATCTAAGTTGTCTTGTGGTTGTTGTTTGACTTGCATCCCACTGGGATTTTTGCACACAGCGTTGGTGTGCGGTGCTTTTTCTGCAATATTTTGCGGTCTTTTCTTGGATTTTCTGTTTGCACATAGTCACTTTAAGATGTTTTCTTGTTCATGTTTTTGTTTTTTGTTTGTTGCGGTTGTACCCGATTCAAGAGCCGAATGGCTCACAGGGCTATACCTAATAAATGAACTTTGAACTTTGATGTCCCAGGCGTGTGCACGCCCACCGTGTTGAACGTCAGAGGGATCATCAGAAGTGGGCGCTTGGCAAGCGGCCTTGTTCACGCGCAAAGTGGCCCGGATCAGTCTCAATGAAAACATGAGCAAACAGTGACAGCACATCCAACGTTCGGAATCCCTAACGCGAGGAGTTGAAGTATACCCGCAAGGGGCGATGCATCGCCAAATACCGCAACATCTAAAAGAGTGATTTCGTGCTTCCGTGACGTGTGTGTGTGTGTGTGTGCGAGGTCAAACGTTCGTGTAAGAAGTTGGCGTAATGTGCGCGACACGGGCTCTGGTGCAAGGACTGAAATTGGCCTCAACCCCAGTCTGCCTCCCTCCCACATTCTCGCCTGGTGCCTGGGCCCCACTGGCCCATGGGGGCACAGTGCAGTTGCACCGCCTGTACATTCTATGGCTACGCCACTGGGTGTGAAGGTGAAGTGGAAAAACAACAACAATGTCGACGTGTGTAGCGACAAATAAACACAATCTGGAGGGGGTGGTGTGCTTTAATGTGCAACGATTTTAGTGCCTGTGAGCGGACATCCACTGTGGAACGATGCAATCGGTTCGATGAAATCACACGCTAGATGGATTGTTTTTTCGCAATAACATGAGAAAATGGTGACGGCTTGGAGAGGTGTTCATCCAGCAGTAGATTCATTATGGCTGATTATGATGATGGCGATGAAGAAGCTGGAAATCCTGATGCATGTGGGGACACGGCAAGGCATAATTTGGATCAACCAGGGCAACCGCAGTGGGCAAAGTGCCAGCTCGTCTCTCAGAAGAACTATCGGCTGTCAATCAGGCCAGGTAGCAGAGCCAGGCGTCCGGCACGCCCACTCCCCTACTGCTGGATGGATGGATAGGAGAACAGCCACTTGCCTTGTAACATGCCAACAATTATTGCAATTACTGCAAATTAACTCCACACGGAAGGGTTGCTTTACAACGCTGATCCATGGGCCGCAGCAAAATGAAAAGTGCTGAGTGTATGGAACGCATTAACGATATGTTGCAGTACACTCTTGATTATGTTTTACTTATTTAGCGTAACGAATCACGTTTTCCAGGCCACGATCATATGTGGTTAATCGGCACAATTAATTTTTTTCAACGAAAACAAAATTTGGTCATATTATGTTCCATTACCGTTGGTTATTAGCCAGTTCATTAAGCTCGGTTAAAAATAGTTTAATCACAATTTTACCCCATGTAACCTCTAATCACCACTTGTCTTTGTAATTAAACAAGCATCTTAATGCTTCCTTTCTTTTCCATCACACTCACAGTTCTATTTGAATAAAATTACCAACCAGTGACCGCATTTCTGGGATAAGCAATGGAAGTTGGAGATCTCCAGTATGATGCGATTTTGAAAAAGTCCAGTGATGTGATGATACTTTCTGATGTTCATATAGCGCGCACTACGTACGTGCGTACAGCCAACATAGTGCAAGTCGAGTACAGATTCACAACACTGGCAAAGACAAGATAAAGATCCCCTCTCTAGCCTTTAAATACTTCTTGGGGCGAGTAGAACCTCTGAAGGCCGGCACGACCCAAGACAAGGTGGGTGGACAGCACCACGCCTAGTAGTAGCAATGCTTACACATCACACCAGGTACTCATTTAAGGCTGAGTCGACATAGGGGAGACCCAGGACCGGTTCAGAACTCGGGTCGCCGGGTTTGTAGTGCAGCGCAAACCACTGCGCCACCGCTCGCAACGCTGACATCTATATCAAGCACGCAATGTAAAAACATTGTTTGTCAATGTATAATCCGAGTGAAAGCATGAGCAGTATGCTGCCAATATAATGCCTATTAATCGTGCTGTAATAACACCCTTGTGTTTATCTTTAACAGGAATGTTGTGTGCGAGGTCGAATTTCAAGCGGTGGTGTGGTATCTTGGCCACGTGCGGATGATGTCAGGTCGATGTCCCGGTGCGGCAGTGGAAACGATGGTGCAGCTTTCTTCATTACCCAATCCGCCCGTGTCCACCTCGTGGTGTAAATGAATAACAACCACAGTTACGTCGATCGAGGCGGGTCGCGTGCGGTGGGGTTTAGACGAGCAGCGGTTCTCAATCGGGGGGTACGCGGAACCCCGGGGGTGGGTGGCAATGTCCCAGGTGATTTATAAATGTGTGAAGTTTTATCAGGCACTAGAATCATTGGTGAATAATCACGTATGCATCCGGCAATATAAAATAACTACGATAGCGTTTCAAACCATATGGTAACCTCGAACGATATTACCGACCTTTGTAAGCTCATTTATCGTAAACAATGTGGTTTCCAAGAGTAACCAGCGAGTGGGAACAAACAACGTCATAGATGCAAAGCGTCCGTTGATTTTTGTTTCATTCACTTGCAGTTGTTACGAGCGAGTCAGGCAGGATGGCTCACGAAAAGGAAATTTCGATGTTCATTATTAATACATTTATTTTTCCAGAACCATGTTGGGTCAGGTAAAGGAGGTACACTCGGTTGAAATAAAATTCAACAAGGGTAGAATTTCGATTTAAAGCTTTCGTGACTGCAGGGATTCATGTTCTTGGTTCTTTCGGTAAAGTCACGTAGAAGGGAAATAATACAATAATAATATTTTAACATAATAAAATAATTCTCACGACATTTCGGCCACAACGCAAGCAGCTGGCTATTATTTTATTATTTCCCTTCTACGTGACTTTACCGAAAGAACCAAGAAGAAGGGGTAGAGTGTCCAAAAAAATGCTGAGAACTACTGGGGTGGAGTGTAGGCACCTACCCCGACCCCTTCCAACGTGTCTGGCCATCTAGAAGGGGCTCTAGAGCTGTCTATTGGAGGCACTTCCATCAACGGTGGCCCGAGGAAGAAATTGCAGGGCTGCGCCTTCATCCTCAACCTTCACCGTACAAATAACCAAGGTAGTGAGGCGTTGGTTAAGGAAAGACATGTTAGACATGTTCTACCAGTAGGCAGCTATTTGTGGAACCTGCAGCTAATCAAGGTAATCAAAGCAGCATGATTGTCATACCTTCACTCTGGCGTATGTGAATTAACCTGGGGGCAAATGCAACCTATATCTTGAGTGCATTGCTTGTTTAGTTTTCCTTTCCAGAAAAAAAACCCATAAATGCCTCGCAATTTATCTCGGCTGTGCTGCGTTACGCAGTCTTAGAACAAATTAATAGCACGTGATGGCATTTTTTCCGTAATTTATTTGCATTTTGTGTTTATTTAGTGATTGAAATATTTGCCTACGTATTTATTTACTGCGTTATCACCAAACATATTTCTCCACCGTGGCTCGTGTGAGCGAAGTCTGTTTGGCCGTTTAGCGCAAGTCGAACGAATCAATGCTGGTTGGTGTGTTTTTGTTGTTTTTTCCCTTCACATTAGACTGCAACTTCATCAAATGCACGCTCGTTGGCATATTTTTAGCTGACCACACGTCACCCGTGGCTCCTCACTGCACCTTGCTGTTGCGACGTAATTGCGCCCCCCCCCCCCCCCCCCGTCGTTTATTGTGAAAATTCGGTCACAGTTCCTATGACCACTGTTTCATTGCTTTCATGGCTTTATTTTGGTGATTTTCGATAAGTTTTTTGGTTTGGCCATGTTTGTTTGTTGTAGTACAGAGTTAGACTGATGGCCTTAATCTAAGTTGTCTTGTGGTTGTTGTTGTTTGACTTGCATCCCACTGGGATTTTTGCACATTTTTGTGTACGGTGCTTTTTCTGCAATATTTTACTGTCTTTTCTTGGATTTTCTGTTTGCACTCAGTCACATATTCACTTTAAGATGTTTTTTGTTCATGTTTTTGTTTTTTGTGTGTTGCGGTTGCGCCCGATTCAAGAACCGAATGGCTCACGGAGCTATACCAAATAAATGAACTTGAAACTTTGGTCCATCCACTGCTGGACAAAAACGTCTCTCCACCGCCGCGTCAGTTACGGCGTTCGTTTGATCATACGCCAGCACGCCGATCGGTGCAAGTTGGTGAACGGTGGAGGGGAGGGCAAGGCCCGTCAGTATACAGGGTGCTTCAAAAACATGTTAACACTCATATGGGACTATCGTTTTTAATGGAAAAAGAACGGATAATACACTGCAACGTGATATTTTTTTTTCATTTTATTATTTCCCTTCTACGTGACTTTACCGAAAGAACCAAGAAGATGAATCCCTGCAGTTACGAAAGCTTTACATCGAAATGTATTTTAATAGCTTTAAAAAGTCGAAGAGTCTCTACTTGTTCGCCATCATTGTTAACGCGTGCCTGGAATCTTCTCCAGGTGGTCTCCAGAGCCCGCAGGCATATTTCTCGCGGTAATGTTGCAAATTCTCAGAAGTGTGAACATTTTTATGAAGCCCCCTGTATTACTCATCACCTGGGTTATCCGTGGCTAAAGCAAACGCGCAAGCCACAAGCATTGCCAAGCGGGTCGTATTCCCTGGAAAGCTACGAATTCCACGGACATTGCTCATAGCTCACGGATTTGTATGGAGCACGATTGCTACCCATTCAGGACAGAAATAACACCTTGTGGCCGACAGTAATTGATGAAATCTGCAGTTGTTGGGGTACATCAGATGATCCGGAAATCTATCCAAAGTGATCCCACAATGCACCATTGAGAGGGGCACTAGTACAGAAGGTCATCCTGGCAGTGGTCTTTGGCTAACCATCAAACAAAGACGGTCGCCGCATCTCGTACCTTCAAATGCGCTTCTTACGACTGTCTGGAACGCTCTTCCATCCGACATTGGGAAGCCACTGGAGCTATGCACTTTTAAATCTAGATTGAAACCCCGATTCTTTAGAATTGCTTTTTGTGTTTAGTTTGTTGTCCTTCCTCAGCACCTCCTATGAGGGTCCGTCCATAAATGACGTCACGCGATTTTGGGCGTTTTTTTTCCCCCCTCCTCGTCACACATCGTCACAAATGTCTTAACCCCCCCCTAGGTGCGTGACGTCATTTATGGACGGCCCCTTAGCACGGTTGGCTACGTACGGTGCAACAGAACCTCGACATACATACATACGTTTGGTTTTTGGAACATCGCCGACTGGATGGGCTATAAACCACAAGGAGGTGATTGGTGAGGTTCAGGACCGATCACCATGGGGGGAGATCATGAGCAGAGCTGTCAACCTCTTGCCCCACTGAGGTCCGTTGTTAGACCGTTCATGGTAGAATGATGGGGGGAAGGAAAAAAATAAATAAGTTATATTTTAAAAAGTTGTTTGATGTATTTATCGACAATACAATCACGAGCTCAATGGAAATGAGGCAGTGCAAACGACAAGATTCATCGCGGAGCTTTTCGAGGCCGTGCTGCGTAGCTCCCCAATGCGTTTCCGGCACGATGTCCGATATTTAAGCAGAGACCGATCGATTGAGTTCCTGAATGAGTTATCGGCACGTGGCAGCGGCACATCTGCCACCACGCCGAGCCGCGCACGTGACAACCCAAACACCACGTCGGAGAGCTACAAACAAACGGTCCTCCAATCGTGACAATTCATCGGACCGCCGCTCAGAGGGTGAATCCGCGAGCCTCGTTCCTCCCCAACAAAATCTATTCACCGGCTGCTCGCGACCGCTCTCTGGGATTGTCCGTGTCGGGGAAGGGCATCGCAGGGTTTGACTGTGACCCCTCGCGGAGAGAGGTGGCGCACAGATTCACTTCGCCCTCGCTTCGTGTCAAAACGCGAAGAGGAGGCTCCTTGTAACGCAAGCTTGATGCGAGAAGCGTCGGCAGCGCAGTGACATGTGTGCCGGCATATTATGGTGAGAGGGGCGCAACGTTAATCTCTTTAGAGCCTGGCTCTGTTACATTCTCGGCAGAAGGAGGAAGCCGAGCATGGGGTGAAGGTCTGTGTTAAAATACAAAATAAAAAAATATATATTTATAAATAGAAACAACCTGACACTCGTGTTCTTTTCTACATTCCAGGTTTGTGTGCCTGGCGCTGTCGACTGATTCAAGTTAGGACAGCTTTTCCCAGGCGTCACACGACATTGAAATGTCACAGCGAGGCTAGCTTGGTGTTAAGCCCTCACGCTCGCCGGCTCAAAGCCAATGTCCTCAGCACACTCGCGAACGGCTCCGAATGCTTTGTCTTTGAAAGAGATTTTTGATTTTTCGATTTAAAGCTTTCGTGACTGCAGGGATTCATCTTCTTGGTTCTTTCGGTAAAGTCACGTAAAAGGGAAATAATATTCTATTATGTTTTATTACTTTGTTATTTCACTTTTACGTGACTTTACCGAAAGAACCAAGAAGTTTGAAAGAGACATTACACCGTCCATGCGAGGCTTTAAAAGGCCTCGTTTTTCCAGTTTAAGAAATTTGCTCAGAATTTCTCACTTGTATTCACGCATCGTTGCCCCGCACTTTTAACGTAGTTAAAGCTGCAAGGACACGCACCTCATAGGATTGTAACCTCCCACTATGCTTCATGCACATGCTCAATGTGTATATAGAAAAAGCCATTCCGTTTATGACAGGTGTGAAACGATGGTTGCAGTAGTTAGTACAATGTGCTGTAAATACAGTGACCCTGGTTCAATTCCTCACCACAGATAGCATAAGCGGTGAGCGATGTCTGAACAATAAAACAATATAAACAAATTAACACACTGAAACATGTGGGGACCTCTGCTCTTGTGTTTTTGCTACCCGGCTATTCATACGCCAGCCCCTTCTCTCTATGCCTCGACACAAGATCGATAACATCCAGGTGGTGAAAAGTGCAGATCAAACCCAGTGTGGCCATGCTTCTTTATGGCATAAGTGTGAAAAATCGCTCCATATTTTTACAAATTGCAAGGAGAGATATTACGGTACATGCGTGCACATTTTTCTCCGTGACGGCTTGGCTCGTTTTTCAAATTCCTTTAAGTTTTTTTTGCTGTCATTCATTTCCTCCGATTGAATTTGTCATGTTGTTGTTGTTATTGTCGTTTCTGATGATGATTTGCTCTGTTTTCCCCTCTGAATGCATTCATCCTTCGTTCCGCTGCTTTCGTCAAAGGAAAGCGTCGCAGCAGCATTATCACCACGTGCGTCTCGTTTTACGAAAGTGCGCTAAACGCGTCGCGATATCATTCCTGCCGCTCTGATTGATGCACGAGTTGTGAGAACCTCGAGTGGGACTCGGTGAAGCAACTCGTAAATCTCACCTGCGGCATTCCAATCCAACATCCGTGTGGGCATTTACTCCAAAGCGATAAGACACATGCCCGCATGTTTGCAACTATTGCCACCAAAGAACGAAGTACGGAAATAAATAAATAAATAAATAAATAAATAAAAGCCCGTGACACGTAATGTTTAACACCCAAGTGGCAGTGTCTGTTAAGAATTAAAAGCCCTCTTCGTGACCATTATCATTTCATTCATTCTAAATTGTGACAAGTTGTGCAATCCATTAGGGGCCCACAAAAGCACTTCTCTGGTGGGCTCAGGCTTTCATTTATCCAACCAAAGGTCACGGCTAAGGTCAAAAGGCGATCGCAAAGGGGGCGTAAAGTGCGAGGGTGCACTTACTTAAGGGAGCCCAAAATGGTAATTTGCGTGAAATTGCTACAAGCGGTAGCAAAAGATTTCTGAGCCGGGCTGGAGGAGGATTATGGACACGTGCAGTGTGATAAAGGTCTGGGGAAATGAACACGTGGATTTAGAAGTTATGGGGAGTGAGAAAAAATAAACAAAAGTTGTATTACTACTATAATGAGCCAATAATGTCTGTTTGTGTGTAACGCGCGTGACGTCACTCCACATGCTACATAAGGTCGAGCGGAAATAAATATATATTTTTTCAAATTCGCTTTCAGTTTACCGTTTCTTTATTACAAGTGAATCTAATAAATAATTCTACACAGCAACAAAGTGGATTTGGTGTCTATATTTAATTCTTCAGCACTTGCGACAAAAGGTAAGTCTAATTTATGCTTCTACATTGTGGTAAAATAGACATTTCTCGGTGATATTCCAGATATTGTATCGAATTCCAATTTATTTCAACCCCAGCGACCGAAAGCAGAAGAGAATAAAGTATCAGAGCAGTGAATTTGAACAACTTGAAGGTCAGTTATATACAGTGCTACAGTGACATGAAGTGAGGTGTTTGAGGACTTCGTTTTGTGCCAGAATCACTGCCATTAATACAGTGCTACAGTGAAATGCAGTGATATGTTTGATGATATACTTTTGTGCAAAATTCACTGCCATTAAATTTATACAAGATACAATTATTCTCTGCTCAATTTTTTCGTAAATATTACAGCTTCCGTCCTAGGACGGCCAAACAAGCTAGTATATATTTATACACACACAGAGAGGTTGAATGATTCTGCTCCCCCAAGGAATTAGACTCATGGTCTTGATGCAGGGTCACGATTCCATCCATGTATTTATTTGCATCGAACATTGTGGTGATTGTAGTGGCCACAGGGGTTATGTTAACCTATTGCATGCAATATTTTACGTGTTTCGGCAAACGGTGATTCATACACATTCAATTTGATGAATGTATCATGGACTTAAGAATCTATATTAATGGGCTTAAGAATCTATATTTATTGATATATCTCAAGATTGAACCACCTCTACGGGGAGGGTTTCCACGAATCTGTTCGAGCTTTTAACAGACTACGAGAAAAGGCGGCTCTCACGTGATCGAGTCTATCGCCTTTCTAAAGAGATGCCACAAAAACAAGGTAATACCGACCACATTTACCAACATAACCTCTTGCCACGGCAGCTCTCTCGCCTACTTTAGCATTTTCTTGCTGTGGTTGTTCCACCTGATGAACATTGCTTGTGTTGCGATCGAAACGTCGTGATTTTGTTTTATTTTTATTTAATTTCTACCCACGTGACTTTACCAAAAGAACCAATGAGTATGGACTCCTGCAGTCACGAAAGCTTCAAATCAAGATTGATATATTTATTTCTATATTCATATCTATATTAATTGATATAATAATATACATTCATGATATATCGATGTAACATTATACCCATAACATTAAACAAATGAAAGAGACTACTTATCAATGTATTGACACGTTCACACAAACTTCTAGAGAATACCAAAGTTAAGGGTATGTTAAGGATGGATGAATGTAGAGATGGAATTGTAGACTGGATAAGCACATGAGATGTTTGTTCTAAAAGATGCAAAGTAAGTAATATTTTTGAAAAACTTTTTTAATAACACGCTTTTATGAAATGTACTAGTAATGGCAGAACTCCACGACTCCAGGAAGTGGCTCCGAGGCTTGCCATAACGTCAGGGACCGTGGTGATTTACAGCCAACGTCAGTTGACCGTGGACAATTAGACCCAAGCCGAAACAACATATGAAAAATAATGTTTAAAAATATGTTTTTATTTTTTATGATAGAATATAGTATTGCCATCAGTATGACATAAGTATACCAAGTTTGCAGTCGATACCACATTGGAAAGTGGGTTAAAATTGACTTACAAGATTTGAGGATACGACAACGACAACAACAACAGACAGAGTGAGTTAAATGAAAGCGTGTAATAAAAAAGGGGCACATTGCACTTAACTGACCTTTTGGTGCTGATGTAATGCTTCGCAACTGAGGCTGCAAGCGTTTCTGCACGAGGTCTGTTCATCCGTCTATCCATCCATCACAGGGGCGCGGGGACATTATCATCCCCGTAAACATGATTGATCCAATATAAACTAAACTTAAGTATAAAGTTTGGGTTGCTATTAGGGACTTACCCTGTGGAAAAAGATTGATGAATGGTTTCTCAACATTTGGAGACACAAACCAGAGTAAAAAAGACAATTCGCAAATATGCTCAAAGCTGCCCGTAGGCTTCCGTACAGGTAATTGAGTACTTCAGAAGACAAAGGCGTGCAGAGAAGCGTTACTTAATCCATGCACAGCCGTGATTTTTCCCTGACTTGTGTCATTGTCGCATTGAGTTGAGAAGGCAGCAAAGATAAAGTTGGGGCAAGTGTTGTTCATCGACCACCAACGCATACCTGTCAACTCCTTATCAGTGACCACCTTATTACAGATCAATTCAGACCTTATTGGTCACCCCGTGCCCTTATAAATCTCAACGTTCATCCTACAAAGGCCCATCACGAGGAAAAAACACAAATAAATAGACATTTTCTTTTACTCGTATTGAAACGGCTGTACGCCGTATGGACCTGAAAACGGAATTTCTCTGTACAAGAATACGGGGTAAACCGTGTGGGTTGACAGGTATGGCAGTGACGCCAAGGCATTAGAAAGAGGAGAAGCCCTGCCACGGACAACAAAACAACTGGACTCATGCTCCAGGAACAACGCTGTGTGGCCATAAATCAAATTTAAAAAATTATTGTTGTTTGGTGACTTTTCGTGAAATGGCCCTTCCTCTCAGCACATGCAATCTTATCTTTAGGAAGCCGCTGGAGTTATGCACTTATAAATACATAGATTGATACGAATGTATTTAGAACTGCTTTTTGTGTTTAGTTGTCCTTCCCCGAGCACGTCTGATTAGTACGGTTGGCTACGTACGGTGCGAAAAAAGTTCAACGTACATACGCACAGATACATGCGCATACACACACACACACAATGAGGGTGTTACGAAGACCACCCAAAACAAGCAACACTTCACGCCCTCGTAGATTTGTGTCTGCAAGTCGTCTCTTGACCTGCCCGAAGGGCTTTCGCTCAATGGCAAGGGTTGTGGGTCCTGCCCTTGGCCGCAAGAGGTCAACGGGCTGATCTGAATGTTCCTAGAGTTGCACGGACGAGACGGGCTGCAGGCAATCCGAGCTACGGCAATATTGAGCTTTGTTGAACACACTTTGGAAGCCCTGGATTACGGGGGATTGTCCTTTCAAGCCGCGCCCTGGGTCATTTGCAGGGTTGAGAGGTCTTCATTCGAGCCACCAACTTCGAATAAAGCTTAAGAGATGGACTTTAAAAAAGCAATGGCCTTGCTCTAGTTAAAAGAAGATTCTAGCAAGATATTGGCACTTAATTTTAAATGCCTCGCAGATGTATGTCCTGCACATTGATACCATAACAATAGCCGGTTCATACGCTGATGAATAAACAAGATGCAAATAAACGATTATACTTCAGAGCCGTTGAAATGTTTGAGTCATATATTAGATATCAAGTATGACAATGGTGTAGGGGAGCGAACACATGCAAGGTACATTTGCTGTTGCTTTTTCATATCTATTGTCTCGTATGAAACTGGACTTGTAAGAATGAAAACAAAATCGAAGTAGAGTCAAAGAGTCTGTGACATTCACTCCCTGCCTTTGAGGCACAATGGTGCTTTCCCATTCGGTATGAGCGGCTAAATGTTAAATACCTCGCCTGGTATATAGGAGTTTGTGAGTTCGATCGCGACCCTGATGCCTGCAACATATTTAGAATTTGCTTCTTCTTCCTGTGGTCGTGTGTATTTTTCTCCGGGTCCTCCGGTTTTTCCCTCCACATTTAGAAACATGCCTTTAGAATTATTTGACTGCTGTAAGTTTCCACATGATGATGATAAGCCACTTCGTTGAGCTATTATTTGTGGCCAGGTCACTTCTGAAAAAGAGCTACATAGCTAAGTGGGCCTTACCTGGTAAGATGAAACTTAAATTGTATATGGGCAATTTATTTATGTACTTGCTCATACAATTTGGTTATGTGTTTTCAAATGGACCGTTTTTAGATGATAGATTAATCGCAAAGTTAAGCACGTTACCAACACATGTGTCTTATTTAAAAACCATGTGCAAATGAGTTGACGTATTTTTTGTTTCATCCGTGTGGGATACAGCGTTCCCCCCTCACACACGTGGACTTTCTCCGGCTGCTCCGGTTTCCTCCCACATGTAAACGCTCATTAATTGCTAGATAATACCTTGACATGTAGAGCACAGCAGAGCTTGGCAATTCTTGGCTCCAGATCATCGCGTGGCTGCCTTCCCGCATATTTATGGTTCCTCGCGCTCCTGATTCGCTCTCTCTCTCTAAGAAAATATTCTTGCTGTGGATTTCACACAGAAAAATTTATTGCTGTAGATTTCACACCTGATGATGATTGCTTGTGTTGCAGTCGAAACGTCGTGAGAATTTTGTATTGTTCTATATTTTTATTATTTTATTATTTCCCTTCAACATGACTTTACCGAAAGAACCAATAATATGAATCCCTGCAGTCACGAAAGCTTTAAATCAAAATGTTAACACCTGTTTTATTGCCAGTAAAACCTATTCTTATTTTTTTCAGTCCTGAACCTCTTGAGGGTGGACCACTCCTTCCGGGGGAGGTTGAAACCAGGGAGCTCTTGTGTGGGCGTAGTAAAGAGGTACATATTTGCCAGGTCCATTGATTAAATGGGTGTTTGAAGTGTAGCGGGAAGCTTTTCTTGGATAGGTCACCAAAAACTGTACGCGAAGCAAGCCATCGCATTGAATTAGATTTTCGCTTCATTTGGCAAAGATTCTAACGCTGAAAATGTTAAACAATCAAAATAATAATCAAATGACGGGCTGACTTACTCGCGACGAACATTTTCTCAGGAGCGTTGCCTGTGGGAAAGTGCAGCGCCCACAGTGTGGGTGAGAGATCACGTGAGGGGGGGGGATCTCAGACATTGCTGGGTGATATCACCTTTCATGTGCCGGTCTATAACTTAGCGTGATGTTCCTTGAGAGCTCCGAATAGATGTTTGCTCGTCTGATGACATGACAACGATCACTCGATAGGGGTAAAAAATAGAGAAGAGGTTAGAAACAACACTTTTTGTGACCAGTGACGTGTCATTACTGTCATACCGCTGTACCTTGATCCCACGTGGGTTGAGTGTGTCCCGCATTCCTGTCGACTGATCCGCACATTATTATCTGCGCACAGAAGGGGAGACCGGTGTCATTGCCGCATTGTTGCCTCTCCAATTCGACAGCCTGCTCCCACCCGCCACTTTGGGATTTTTCATACGAATCGACCGTCCCCATGCTTCGGCTAAACTCACGGGAAAAAAAAACACACGCAGCTCTTGAAATATATACGTGGGGCTGTTTCCACAACACATTTAAGAAGCTTACTGGTGGCATGTTTAGCGATTTGCAAAACAATGTAAGTGTTCTGCACGCGTCTTGAGCAATGAGCAATTTGTCACGTGCAGATGTTTGGAAATGTTACATGGCTGCAATTTTTAGGGGAATTACGTTAAGCAATATTTACAAAGATCACCTTTTTGCATTACAAGGTATTGTAATTGTTAACGTAAGTTAATAGAGAATTCGTTTTCATGATGTGCACGCATCCATGAACAGCACACCGATGTGAGAAGAAGCAATCTACACCGATACAAAACTCAATTGGAATTGGGATCAAATCCTACGCCACGAACCTTTTTTTTTATTTGTAAAAAGAAAGAGGGTTAAAACAACAAGGAAGTGTGGCAGTTTGTGGAGGAGGCTCATGATGAACCCTACCGGGCAGTTGGGGACAACCGCCCTCTCTAACAACAACAACCACGGAGTAAACGGAGGAGCGGCGCTCAACATCATTGAGCGGGGCGCCGGACCGATAAAACATCGCGAGGTGGTACAGCGGGGAGGACAGGCGGTAGCAGTCGTGTCAGTCGGTGAACCTCCTAACACCAAGATCCATCCTGTGACCTCCTACCAGCGAGACGCACAGTGCACCCAGCCGGCACGTGCGAGGTGGCGATGCCACTTGGGAGTGAATGGCGGCTATTATTATTATTATCGTTGTTGTGTGTGAATGTGATACACGTGCATTGCATTTGTACGCACAAGTGTGAATAAATATTGGTTTGTCCAAGTGTGTGCCTACCAATTAGTGGTAAATAGTGGTGGTGGTATGGCTGCTTGCACATTGGGGAGCACAGGTGGTGCAGCTGCCAGTTATCTCAATCAGT
>CM025654.2:8810614-8841132 GCA_014621495.2 Entosphenus tridentatus | reverse complement strand
ATCTCATCACGGGGAGAGACAGACACGCAAACTACAGATATACAGCAGGTGTCAGTGTCGGGATCGAACCCACACACTCCTGTGGACCAGGCGAGGTCGTTAACATCTCATTACGGGGAGAGACAGACACGCAAACTACAGATATACAGCAGGTGTCAGTGTCGGGATCGAACCCACACACTCCTGTGGACCAGGCGAGGTCGTTAACATCTCGCCAGCGTGCAGTGCTTTTACCCTCGCACAGCACGGATTTCACAATTCCCTCCCGCTCATCTCTTTCCCCCCCAAATTCGTGCCAACATTTCTCAATTAAATAAACATGGCGACCCATCGATGACACCTTCAACCGTGCTGTTTGCTGCTGGCCGCTTGGCGTTTTGGGGTTTTTTTGGGGGGGTGGGGGGGGGGATCTGGGCTCAATATCTGTGATGTACCATACGAAAACAACTAGCCTCCTTCTGACAGAGCAAGCACAAGGTGCGGATTGCATCTTCCCTCACTTTTTTTTATCACTTTTTTTTCCTGAGGGCACCCACGGGTCACAGAGACGGTAACAGAATAAGGCCCAACGTCTAAGCCAAACTAAAAGCAAGGGCGAACCGAAGAACGAAAACCAAACATTTTTTTTCTCATCATCCACTCAACGTGGCGGATGCCAACGACCGGCGTAACCAAATCAAAAGTATCAACGTGGATCCCCCCCCCCCCCCAAAGGCGGCTCCATCAGCCGCATCTTTCCTTGTAGATATATCTATACATCCTCGCAGCTGAGTGTAATCCCGAGTGGTCGAGAGACGCGGTGATGAGTCGAGGGTGGACGCGGTGGGACAATTTATCCCAGCGTGGTGGAAGCAACTTAGCGATGGGGGAAGGTGGGGGGGGACGTCTCCATCTGCTGAAGGCTTTTTTGTAAATTCCAGACTTATATTTGATACATAAACTACCTGAAGTTAAGTTGTAAGGGCCTGGACACAAAATGTAAAAAAACATAATTTGCACAATTAAGCAATGGGGGTGTGGGGGGTGGTCACAGCGTTTCCCTCGCAAACACGAGGAGTGATAGGAAGAGAGAGAGAGAGAACAGAAAACACGATAGGCAAGAGCAGATCTGTCCAATCACTCGTTATGTTTGCCGTTTCAACATTTGTTTAAAAGTTTGCTTTAATATACGACGGTGTCATGCCCCCACTTGAGTTATTATATGCCCTCCCCCCACCTTCCCACCGCCACTTTTAAACGGTGCGGGTCACGCTTCAGGGGCGTCGCGGTGGTGAAAAGGTACGGCGAATTAATAATACGGGCACACGCGTACCTCAATAACAACACAGGGCCGGCGCTCGCAATGAGAACTGTTATAACAAAAAAACAAACAAGTCGCCGCTTATGGGTGACTTTACATTGACGACGACAACAGCAACAACAACAACAAAAAAACCACCAGCTGGAAATGAATGATAGGGAGCCTTAAAAAAAAATGTAACGGTCAGAGAGAGCCATGACAATTGCCAGACATTGAACAGCTGAACTCACTGAGGCCCTCTCTCAATCAAACGTCAAAGCGCCCGCTCGTGCTTGGCCACGTCCCTGTCCCTTTGAAGACTCACGAAAGCTCTCCGTGGCTCTGATGATGGGTCAGAACCAAGCCGAAGAAAATTCACTTCCTCCGTTAATTGTATTCGCTCAAGCGTCGCTTCACAAGAACGAAAAAAAGTTTCCCACCTTAAAGCACCCCAGAAGCAACAGGGGCTAGCTGCTGTGCGTTTATACAACAGTCGGATTCATCTTCTTGGTTCTTTCGGTAAAGTCACGTAGAATGGAAATAATACAATAATAATAATAAAAATAAACTTATTTTATTTTATTTGCATTATTTTATTATTTCAATTCTACGTGACTTTACCGAAAGAACCAAGAAGATGAATCCCTGCAGTCACGAAAGCTTTAAATCGAAATTTACAGTCGGGTTCTTTATATTTTCATTATTTAATTGCCCACTCCTCTAGAGTAATCTCTACAGAGCATCTTGTCGTGGCAGGATGAAGATTTTGAAAGGCTGCCCCTTCACCCTTTGTATACACAAACATGATGCACTTCTAGTTTAATCGGATTGCTATGATGTGGTCAGGAAATAGCAATACAGTATCAATCTTGATTTGAGGCTTTCGTGACTGCAGGAAGCCATAGTCCTTGGTTCTTTCGGTAAAGTCACGTAGTTATAAAATAAAATAAATCACGACGTTTCGGTGGCAACACAAGCTCATGATGGACGCTTGTGTTGCGCCCGAAACGTCGTGATTTATTTTATTTTATACCAACGTGACTTTACCGAAATAACCAAAAACTATAGCAACACAGTATATTCTTGAAGTTGTCTGTGCAGAGCTTTGAGTGTTTACTCCCTTTTACGTGAGCATCGTGGATTTTCTCCAGCTGTTGCCAACATGTAATTTTTAATTTTCTAAATGTGTAAATTTAATTATTTTTAACTCCTTTTTGTGTTGCGTTTGTTGCCCTTCATCCGCACCTCCGATTAGCGTGATTGGATATGTACGGTGCGAAAGCAGTTCAACGTACATACATATATTTAAATATTCAGAAATAGAATTGGCTAAACATCCTTGAATTTAGTTTCCTGACGGGACCCCCAGCACGTGGAGTGAAGGGTCGGAAATGATGTTGAATACCGCAAAGTACAATACAAAAACGTACTGGAAAGATTTCCTCCACAGGAAAAGCATGATAATCCGCACAGCAGTCTTGAGACTTATTGGGGTATTTCTGAGTAAATATAGATAATTAGTATTATTATTACCAAATATTCCATCCAGAATGTGTCCTGAACGGATTTGGATTTATGAAAGAGTCTAAGTCGTACCTGTTAAATATCAACTCTCTATGCCAGATAGCTCTACTGGAAGGCACAGGGCTCACTCACAAATGTGGTTCTGTTTAGATTTGAAGTTTTTGTGACTGCAAGGGTCCATACTCTTTGGTTTTTTCGGTAAAGTCACGTAGGTAAAATAAGGAAAATAAATTAAATCACGACGTTTCAGGTGTTGCCTCCGAAACGTCGTGATTTAATTTATTTTCCTTTTTTTACCTACGTGAATATCGAAAAAACCAAAGAGTAGAGGTTCTGTTTGTTTAAAGCAACGTGGCTTTATAGCAGGTTGTTAAACCTGCCCTCAAAGACCTGTCAACGGAAGGGGTGACTGACAATTAATGTCTGTTGGGGGGTAAAGAATTAGATAAATGGATGACAATAACAATAAACGAGGTGCACGCCCGTTTCGCCAACTAATTGTCTGATGGGTCGTCAACACGCCTGGCGTTGCTGTCCTTTTACGACCACATCCGCCAGACAAATACGCCGGGCAGATAAGCCACGGGTGGCAAATTGAGTGGCCACTTAAATCGTCTTCCGTGATCAGATCTGCATTTACAGGTGCCCTGCGGCCCAGGTTTTGGCCGATTCCAGTGCTGATGTGGTTCTGCCTCTGCTACTGAAAAGTGAGGGCCTCGTGGAGGTGACCGGGTGGCAACAGAGGACAGGGCACTAAGCTGGGAGGCACTGGTATTCGTGGGTTTAGTTCAGGTATTAGCTAACCAGAGGTCACTCTTCGAGCCATCTCGGAATCAGTAATGTGGTATCCACTTCCACAGGCCACTCGCTAACACTCAGGTAGGCCTCGGCAAGGTAAGGTAATTGTACATTTTTTACCGGGTAAAAGGGTAAAGGTAAAGGGTAAAGGGGTCGACATGCCAAGGGGTAAGGGTAAAGGGTAGGGTTAAAGGAAGGCTCGTTGCTTTTTACCTTACCTGCTAAAGGGTAAAAGGTAGGGTAGAGTGATTGTATTGTGGTAAGGTAAAAGGTAGGGTAAAGGTAGGCTCGTTGTTTTTACACTTTTACCTTACCTTGCCGAGGCCTACACTCAGGGTTGTCGTGCTCCGCGAGAGACTCGCACGGTTACCTTGTCGTACAACATCACAGCGATTAGCATATTCGGGATAAAATTAGGCGGGAAATTTTTATTAAGGAAAAACAAAAATCAGGCTCCCAATCATTGAAAGTTGATTATCACAGCCCAGACACCAATGACTGCACAAGCTAAAACGTTAAATTGGCTTTGTCACGTGATGTCACTAATTTCAGCTCTGAGATGTAATATGTATTTTTAATGTAGGTCTGACTGACATGCAATGAACACTGCTTACAGGGCAAAACAAATGTGTCCCTAGTGTGGATGCAAGGGCTTTTGCAAGTCACTCCACGAGTAATATTGTGACGTAATCTTCAAGGACCATTCACTGAGTACCACTGCTAGCTTTGACAGCTCCAAATAGAAATGTCATCTCCTGACATAATGCAATGAGCACAATTGTGATGGAATTGGTGGGAAAAGGAACAACGTAATTAAATCAAGATAAAACAAGAAAACTGAAGGTCTCGGCATCACATGGATGCACGTGATCTGCAGTTGCAGCCGGGATCTAGTTTTCCTGCTGCATGTAGATTTATTTATACACTGTCCTTTTAAGCTAAATGTTTCTTGATTTTTTCCAGACATGCACCCTCCACTTTAACGATTATTTGCCTTTTAGTTTTATGATATATGCTGTCGATTCAAATTAATTTCGACAGAGGAATACATTTCCGTGACACAGTATCCGTTCTACTTGTATATATAATTAGCTTACATCCCTGGAATTCCTGTGTGTTTCCGTGGGTTCATAATGCACTGTATATTTTAAACATAACCATCATTTGTTGTGTACATTTCTGAGCCCTGACCTCCAAAATGGAATGACATTGCACTCAATGTAAGCGCATGCTACAATTCGTTTTACTGGCCAAACAAGGTAAGGTTTTAAAATAATCAATCAACACATGAAAGTGTTTCCCACGATGCACCGTTGGTATTCTGGGAAGAAGGGCCAGAAATTCTCTTTTATCCTAAAAATAATAATAAAAAACCTCCCTCTCGACACCAGCTTCAACTAATAAAATTAGTTTAAAATATTTGTAAAAGGGAACCTTTTTAAACCAACCAATGTACATCGGGTCACATGACTCTACATGTGTATGTATATACAGTGTCAATTTTGTGTACTGCAGAGGTTTATTTGTTTTTCTTCAATACGATTACACCAAATGTTGCACATTGAGTTAACTTGATACACGTTTAATCACAGGCAGCTGAAACCGTGATTCAAGCCCACCATCCCAGCGGTTCCAGATCGGTGTGTCTGACCACCCCAGACCAGGAATCGGCAACCAAAATAACAAGAAGAACCATAACAAAAAATCGGTAATAAAAAAAAACCTCAATATTTCAAGAGCCGCAATGAACTGCGGTACGAGGCGGGGTTGGGTCCTTAATAAATAACGCCACGAAGCAGACCCCTGGTCTAGCCAAACGGCTGAAGCGCTTAGCCCCTGCCGTGCCGCCGACATATCAGGCAAGCCAATGACTCCACTTGTCGTAGTTTTGTACCACCAGTCGGAGTTCTTCTTACGCGACGCCTAGAGACTGTTGACTCCATCTCATGAAGCACTCATTCTCGTCTTTGTATCCGGCCACCTCCTAAAATATTTTCTCATGAAAAATGTTTGATTTAAAGATTTCGTGACTGCAGGCATTCATATTCTTGGTTCTTTCGGTAAAGTCACGTAGAAGGGAAATTATAAAATAATATAAAACAATACAAATTCTCACGACGTTTGGACTGCAACACAAACAATCATCATCAGGTGTGAAATCCACAGCAAGAAAATTTTCTTGCTGTGGATTTCACACACGTCGTGAGAATTTTATTGTTTTATATTTATATTATTTTATTATTTCCCTTTTACGTGACTTTACCGAAAGAACCAAGAATATTTTCTCATGGTTGAGGCTTCGGGCTTGTTGCGATACGGTTAGTGACGCACGGCATGGGTCTGCAACTACAGCATGGAAGCTTTGCGTTTTGTGGGCCATCTCCCCGTTTAATGAGACATAAAAGAAAAATACGGCTCAACTTCAAAGACAATTTTCCGATCTCGTATTTCCTAGGACATGTGTGTACAGTTTATTACGGGGGTGGTTAGCATATTGTGTTATGCACCTGGTGACCCGAGTTTAATTCTCAGACATGGCTAACATTAGCGGTGAGAGAAATCTGAACTGGTCCTGGGCCTCCCCTAGATCAACTCAGCAGTAGTCTTGAGACTTATTGAGGCTTTTCTAAGTAAATAGAGGGCATTATTATGGTCATTATTTCCTCACAGAAAATCTAAAATCTTACTTATTTGGCACGATTACAAGGTGTATGGTGTGCCACTTAAACATCTCCTCTCTAAGCTCTGTTAGGAGGAACGGGACTCGCTCACAAAGGGGCTCTGTTTGTTTAATGGAACATGACTTTATAGCAGGTTGTTAACCTGCCCTCAGTGACCTTTCAACGGAAGAGGGTGAACGACATCCACCCCTTCGGATCCAGATGCGATATTGTTCCGTGTAGGAGGAGAGCCCTGGCAAGACAGAAACATTTCAAATTTGGGTATTTACGCTTAAACTAAAGTATTTTTTTTATTTTACCAGGTAAGGCCCACTGAGCTGTATTGCTCTTTTTCAGTACAGACCTGGCCACAAATTATAGCTCAACGAAGTGGCTTAGCACGCGAACATTTATCGCAATCAAATACTCCAAACGCACGTTTATTATAAATGTGGACAGCAAAAAACCGGAGGACCCATGGAAAAAACCCACGCGACCACGGGGAGAGAGACACACAAACTCCAAATATACAACATTGCGTACAGGGTCGGGATCGAATCCACGCCCTCCTGCATACCAGGCGAGGTAGTCAACATCTCGGCACCGTGGCGCCCTTGCGATACAAGACGAGAACGCGGGGGGGGGGGTGGGGCACGTGGCTGTCAACAGCAATCCGCCGTCAGCATGGTAGCTGCAGGACTTTTGAGCAGCAGTACATTGTGAATTCAATCAAACCCAGCGCAGGGGTATCACACGTGCTCTGCAAGTGTCCCGTGCTAATGAATGAATGCCGTGATTAATAACCACCAGGTGAAAAGGGTGATGAAAAGAAAAATAGACCCTTGGAAATTATCACCCCGCCTCCCCTACCCCAGGGAAGAAAATTAGGCGTGATTTGGCTCGATGGTTCAGTCAGAATCAATTAACGCGTAGGGCTTGCGCGACATGAGAGTTTGCGGCACAGTCACGGGTAAGATTACTGCAGTTGAAGGCTAATTTAGTGATAATCCATAGCAATTCCGATAAGTTTGTGTTTGAAAGAAATAAGCGATTTAAAACATGCATAGGGTGCATCACAATTCATTTTGAGTGTTGTTGTTGTGGTGAATTAACAACAAAAATATACTTTTAAAAACCTTGGCAAGTGGCATCCACAACAATTTCACGTCACGAGTCAAGATGCTGATGAGGCTATGTTACAGTTATATGTTGTGATTATGTATAGGTTGAAATAACTTTTTTCCCATCATGTAAAAAGGCCTGGGTTCGTACTTTTTTAACGTTAATATTGTTTTTAAAAGTTACCAGACGTACAGACCACCCACACGAAGAATGTCGACATGCGTACATGTGGTTTCTTTTATTTATTTATTTCCTGTCAAACACTTGGCATCGCACGAGTGCAATTTCTTTTTAAGCGGCCCCCCTCTGATTATCTGGAAGGTATTAGGCATCGAGAAAAATCTTCAGACATCACATGTGGAAGGATACAAAGTCTCGGATACTGGCCCGTGACAAGGGGGGAGTCTCCGGGACCACGCAGATGATTAACTCGTATTATTCTTTCTCGGAATAATTTCGGTTCTTTTTTTTGGTGTTGAAATGTTTTGGCCGAATCCCAGAGATATTTTCTAAGCAGCAGCCGCCGTCGCCGCGTAGAACTGAAATTTCGCGCGGGTCATCTTCCAGAATTGCTTCCTCGCTTACGTTTTCCCTAGCTTACGTGGGCAAAGAAACCACAGTAAATTTCGATTTAAAGCTTTCGTGACTGCAGGGATTCATCTTCTTGGTTCTGTCGGTAAAGTCACGTAGAAGGGAAATAAAAAAAAAACATAATAAAATAATATAGTAATATAATAATTCTCAAAAAGTATTTGATAATGTTTTATTTTTATTATTTTATTATTTCCATTCTACGTGACTTTACCGAAAGAACCAAGAAGATGAACCACAGTAAGACAATGCGTGGAAACTCAACCCGTTCATTAGTTTAACACGGGGAGAGGAAAAACACACGCCGCCAGTCTTATAATTTTTTTTTTATTAAATTCAAAAGTGTTCCAATTAACAAAAAATTTCCGCAATGTGTTAGGCCGGTCACGTGGGAATGGGAACACAGGGTTTGGTCGTGTCCCATCAACACGAAAAAAAACATTTCAGAC
Source organism: Entosphenus tridentatus (assembly GCA_014621495.2). Taxonomy (NCBI): domain Eukaryota; kingdom Metazoa; phylum Chordata; class Hyperoartia; order Petromyzontiformes; family Petromyzontidae; genus Entosphenus; species Entosphenus tridentatus. Next base: position 8,832,709 of record CM025654.2, on the reverse strand, counting down.
CTGAGCTCACATTCTCAGCAAAGCAAAGCGTCGCATGACGGTCACAATCTACGGTTTGTATTTTCGCACCTGCGGTTTTACTCAGCACATGTATTATGTTAGAATGCCAAATCTCTACAATCGGGGTAACTCAATATGGAGAACATTTATATCACAGCATCAGCTGTCCTGGCAAAGAATACCTGTCATGCAGGTGAGATGCAGTCACCACCTAATCTTCTGGGTTTTTTTAATTTTCAATGACTCTCTTGGAATGTATGCTGTTTCCATAACATGCAGTATGAATGATGAATATGTTAATTTAAATAAGTGAAAATTTTGGCATGCCACGAGCAGACTTAGCGAAAACCTGGAAACACATCGTAACATATTCTTGGTTCTTTCGGTAAAGTCATGATTGCTTGTGTTGCAGTCGAAACGTCGTGATAATTTTTATTGTTTTAAATTTATATTATTTTATTATTTCCCTTCTACGTGACTTTACCGAAAGAACCAAGAATATGAATCCCTGCAGTCACGAAAGCTTTAAATCAAAACATCTTAACATACAAAACTATTTTCGCACGCAAAAGGTCACAAAATCGACATCGGTTGAAGTGTTCCTCTGACCTTTGTCAATGCTAAGGTGGAGCCTTGGCATAGTGGACCGCGCATCGCAATCACGAAATAAATCTGAATCCAGTTCCTGGTTACCAACCCGAACCGGCCAGCGTGGTGAACCCGCTTAAACAAACGCCGTGACCGACATGGGCTTAGACCAACGATCTGTAAATATTTTTACGTTTCATCATCACCATCATTGGCCAGGCAGCTCAGTGGTCGAGCGAGCAAATTGTAAACGGAAGATCGTGAGTTCATATCCTGGCTGGGGACTTGATTCGTCCTATCATCGCTCTGGTGTCCATGCAACGAATATATTTATTGAATACAAGTGGCCCCGACGCCTGCATATTTGGAGTTTGCATGTTCTCCCTGTGGTCGCGTTGATTTTTTCTCAAGGGTCTTCCGGATTTTTATTCCACATTTAGAAACATACATTTAGATTACTTAGATTATTTTGCTGCTGGAAATTTCCGCATAATACGCCGCTTTTTTGAGTCATCATTTGTGGCCAGGTCGCATCTGAAAAATAAATATATACCTCAGTGGGATTTACCTGGTGAGGTAAAACTTGTTTAGTTTTACGTGGATATATTTTTAGTGATTTGTTTACCTCTCTTCTACTTTGAACTCCTATCGTGTTTTTGTACTGTTTGTAGTCGTGACATTCTGACCTGCTCCTACTGGACATCTGTGAAAAAGAGCTTCATAGCTCATCGGATTCCTCCAGTAAAAATACAAATTCTGATTCTGAGTCGATCTAGTGGAGAAGTCGGCAGTGGTTGCCGTATAGGTAAACTCGCCATAAGAATGAAGAATTTCTACCAGTGGTTCAGGGCTGCAAACAGGATGTGAGCAGTGTCTCATTGCTCACTTGAGCATGAAATCACTTTGACTCGATCATCAGTCTTGCCGCATGAAGTCCTCCCCAAGCTAATACATTCCTGCGGAGGGAGCTGGTAGGAACGTTGGGTTGCTCGGTCAATGACCAGGTTCAACAGCGACGTGGTGTACAAGCCGGCGTGAGTAGGTTAAACGTTGAGTTTTATAAGGGCACCACGGGGTGACCAGCCCCTCCCCACCCAGCCTCACCCCTCCCACCCCCCACCCAGCCCCACCCTCCCCACCCAGCCTCTCCCCTCCCCACCCAGCCCCACCCTCACCACCCTCTCTTCCCCACCCTCCCCTCCCCACCCAGCCCCTCCCTGCACGACGGACGGACGGACACAATAATCCACTGTGGGCTGGTGGAACCTGTGTGTTCCTACCAGTATAACCCACTTCTCGTGATCTCCAGGTGCAATTCCTTTTTAAATTTACCATTACATTATATATAATATTACATGTGATGTTATCATTATATTTGGTCTTTCTTAATATTAAATTAACTCAACATGAAATGCTCTGCATACTGGAAGCTTCCAATGCACAAGTGAATATTAAATTCCATGCTGTCCATATGACTAAACATTGCCACTGGTGCCGCCAAATGACTTCATACGAGCGCAGTGAATGACCTACGGATGTAACCAATTTCGCAATTTTTTTACGTCGTTGAGTGAAGTAAATTACACCGTTCCACGCAGCACTTAGAAGTTCTAATGATTAAAATATTTCAACACAAATACTGAAAATATGCCATGAGTTTTCCTGCCCAGACTATAAGCCGCAGAGAAAAACGACCGCACGTGTTGTTTTTTTTATTTTTCCGGCATGACCATCTCAAGCGACTAAAGTCACTCTTGGATAACATGGACGGGAGCTACACGGAGTGTCGCGTCGCGTGACCCCAAGGGGAATTGGCCACAACTTGGCGAGACCGAATCAGAATATTTATTTATACTGCAAGAATCAGATGAGCTACGCATCTATTTTGCACAGATGTTCAGTGGACAATCAGGCAAGTGGATAGAATCATGACATATTGATGAACGGCTCCCCTCTGGGCAATCTGTTAAAGTGTGTTGTGCTAAATTATTTCTTGGTTGCAACACGACACCCCATTATTTACAGTTGCTATGTAAGTCACACTTCATGCAGATGTGACAAAAATACTCTTTACGTGTAAACAGAACGCATGCCATTCCACAGAGAGGGGTCAGGGAATTGTCTTGTGACAGGTAGACTCGTGTTTACGTTTGCGCAAAGTGTTGCGAAAACCCTCCGAAAAAACGCGTTTGGGGTCAGAAGGAGATGCCTCATTATTCCTTCCCATCTGTCAATGCTCCTCTGCCTCCGTGCGATCAAGATATCACCCTCCGGCTAACGGCGTTGTTCTAAACATCGTCGAGAGGGTCACACCAGAGAGAGGGAGGAGGCAGTTACATTGAGAGGGAGAGAGGACGATTGTTCGCGCTATAAATACTAAAACTATTAAATTAAACTATGTTTTATGTTACCACGTAAGGCCCACTGGGCTACGCAGCTCTTTTTCAGAAGCGACCTGGCCACGCATGATAGCTAAACGAAGTGGCTTATCACGTGGAAATGTATAGCAGCCACATTATTTTAACGCATATTTCTGAATGTGGAGAGAGAAACGGGAGTACCTGGAGATAAATCCACTACAAATATACAGGCGTCAGGGTCAAGATCCAATCCACGACCTCCTGTATACCAGGTGAGGTAATTGACATCTCGCCACCGTGGCTGAATATACTCAGATGAGGGTGGGGCAGAGGTCGCAACCGGGTACCCGATACCCGTACCCTACCCGATACCCGGCTAACCGTACCCGGCCGGGTACGGGTACCCGTTTGCGACCCTGGTGCGGCCAGGTACGGGTACGGGTAGGCCGTGAGTCACTGGTGAGTAACCGTTTGTCGCTCATTTCGGGTAGGGTACGGGTACCCATTTGCGACCCTGGTGCGGCCGGGTACGGGTAAGGAATCAAAACCCGTTTGCGACCTCTGGGGTGGGGGCATGTAGACTAAAATCAGGGAGGGAGCAGCTGTCATCTCCGTAAATAGAATCAGATCAGAGAGGACCAGTTCCAGTCAGATCAGGGCGAAGGTCAGGATTCTTGATGTAAGCAGATTGGGAATGTAGGTGCTGTCAAGAAATGATTCGATGATGACTGCTGCTACCGAAATGAGTAGGCAGATGTTTCCCAGGTGTTTAAAAATTGCTGCTGGGCTAAGGCGCGCACACACACACTTTATACTACCTATATAAATATTCTAGGCGTGGTAGGGACATACCAAACCACAGAGAAATGTAATAAACTCTGGTAGGGCATTTAATAAAAGTGGAAGTTAGAGCCATTATCGGTGGTGCTGTAATAACAACAATGATAACAACAGCGTAATTTAAATTTCGCAAATGGCAATATTGCCGTTTGACTACCAGGCATGCTAATCGAGGCACGGATATTATCGCATGGGGAACCGGCATATGTGGAAGTGTGCTGCCATAGGAATGAGCACGAGTGTGTTCCCGACCAAGGCTAACACACTGGTGGCCTGTGGAGCGATAACTGAAGCGGTCCTAGGCACCTTCCACTTTACTTGATCTTACTGATCAGCATGGTGAAGTATGCTCAATTCACCACCATGACCGCACCTCGGAGTAGCACGGTGGGTTACGTGCGGTGCGAAAGAAGTTCAACATACACACATACAGACCGACGGACATGCCATTGGGAAGCCTTCAAACCGCAGTGGGTTGGCCAACGGTAGCACATTATATTGATTATTATTCAATCATTATTAACCTGCATACGAGGTGAGCCAAACACTCTCATACACAGGTAAGTTAAAAACAAAACCCCAGGCAAACGTGATTTAGATCTTGTGTCAAGTACTCGACTCATTAGCAAAGCAAATCGCCTCTTAAGAAGGCGGGAAGTGGCGTCACTCGCTGCATGTGGAGACAACGCGACCCTCGAGGGAAGCGTGACTCAAGCGCGGGGCCTCGCCTTATGTACGTGTGTGTACGTTGAACTTCTTTCACACCGTACGTAGCCAACCGTGCTAATCGGAGGTGCAGGGGAAGGACAAACCCCGGGCAAATGCGGAGCACGTGGATATCTCGTTTAACAACCGATGTTCTCTCCCCCCCCCCACAATACCTCCCCCCCCTTTGGCATCGCCTCGATCTCCCCCGCTTCTTGTCTCCCATCTGATCCCAGATTTTATTACCGTGCCACATTGCATGAGGAGGGGGCGGGGGGCGGCGGCGGGTGGGTGGGTGGGTTGTCAGATCTGCACGAGGCTTCGTAAACTCCCTCGGGCGACAAACGGGCAACGGGGTTAGGGGAGGCCTCGGCGCTCAGGCGTGAACCCTGGAGTCGTTTTGTGCGAAACCAAATCTCTAACCGGGTACAGGGGACGCACGCTAACATTTTTTTTTCCCAACAGGGACTTAAGCGGTTTCTCGTGGAGGCAGGCAATGAACTTTGAGGACCTCCTCCGACTAATCTCGTCTGAGTCTTGGCAAGCACGTCTGTAGAATTCGGAAAAGTACCCTGCGAAAAGGGGCTGACAATTCCATTCCCGGCGTGGTGGCAACTTCATCTTTCGGCTCGCTTACAAACACACCGCCAGGTCACCCTGAACAGCGGCCGATCTCGTAAGGGCGTAAGGTCTTGGGGAAGCTCGACATAGTTGAGCTTTGGGTTAACATTGGAATTGGTACTTTTTTGGTTTTTTCGGTATAGTCACGTAGGTTAAAAAGAAAACAAATAAATTAAATCACGACGTTTCGGAGGCAACACAAGCTTCCGTCTTCAGGTGAAACCGTCACAGCAAAATTGCTGCGTCAAGCAAATTTGACCGTCCAAGCAAAATTGCTGTGTCAAGCAAATTTGATTCAGCAATTTTGCTGTGACGGTTTCACCTGAAGACAGAAGCTTGTGTTACCTCGGAAACGTCGTGATTACATTTATTTATTTTCTTTTTAACCTCCGTGACTTTACCGAAAAAACCAAAGAGTATGAATCCTTGCAGTCACGAAAGCTTCAAATCTAGAATTGGAATTGGTGACTACCAGCACTGTGCCAGGGGTTGCCGTCCCGGGGCTGCAAGGTGTGGCCAGGACATGGCAGCGTTGAAAGTGGCCTCCTCACATTCGTAGGTTTTCTCTGAGTATTCAAACACGAAGGCCAGCACTTAATAATGTACACCGATAAACAAAATCACGAGAGGACACCCTCGAAACTCAGTCGGTATTTCTCGAGTATACATTTGGCACTCCTAGCAATGTACAAACTGGTTTAATGACCCGCCTTTCAACAACGTATTCTTGTGCATGGCAATATGTTCAGGAGTTAAATCTCAACTTCGATGTCTGCTGGCTACGAAAGGGCCACAGGAAAAAGTTTGTGGAGTCTTGTTATTCCTCCTTTGAAGAAACGCAGACTACAGTGGCTTACTTTGTGGTCCATGGTTTGGGTTTCGTGGCCACATTCAATTTAATGCGCAGAAATTCCCGAGACTCTAAAATATTTTTTTCTCTGGTGAGTCTTTCATTTGAATGTTTGGTCAATTACATTCATGAGTGTTTGACTTGTGGGAGGAATGCAGAGTTCCTGGAGAAACTCCACAAATAAAAGGCGGGTAATTCACTCAAAATACTGCACACATAGATTCAAGAATCAATTCATGTCTTACCATCTCCTGGCCACCGTTTAGTACACATTTAACCACAATGATTAAAAAATATATAACCACTTAAGATGGTCATACTATGCACCTGTATGTAATAGTTTATACAAATGGTGGTTTCAAGATAGGCAAATCATATTATTTTCAAAGTGTATTACAGTACTTTCGGCTCAACTTAGATGAAATATGTCTGATGTGACATAAGTCATTATGTTGACTCAGCAGAGAGAGACAGTGGCAGCTTGGAGACGCCTCTCTTCCAGCAGTGGATAGATCATGGTCGAACAGTTCCCTATTTCCTTATTCCTGTAACATGTAAAGCACTTACCCATACTCGCTGTTTGCATCGCGACCGATGTAACCATGACTGTAACTGAGATTTGTACCGTACCGTAGTAACATCATCTGTACCGTGACAGGACACCCATTGAAATAGAGTTTAACAGCTCATTGGGCCCTTCCTGCTGAAATAAACCAAATCTACAAATCTGCATTTTAAAAAATGTGAAGACACATATGTGTCTTTGTTTTTTTCGGTAAAATCACGTAGGTGACTTTACAAAAAAAACTGAAGAAGGACGCTTGTGTGGCGCCCGAAACGTCGTGAAATAATTTAGTTGTTTTTATTTATTTTATTTTATTTTTTACTTACGTGACTTTACCGAAAAACCAAAAAGTATGAATCCTTGCTGTCAGGAAAGCTTCAAATATAAAATTAAGACACATATGTATTCCTCCCTCCACGCCCCCTCCTCCCACTACTTTGAAATAATTATCGAGATTAATTAGGCACAACATCAACAAAGTCACGTTTATACCGGGGGGCGGGCATTAATCCATAATTAGCACGGTTGGTTACATACGGCGTGAAATAAGTTATACATACATACATGATGCTCAAAACCAGGAGCAACTAAATACATTTCTTGGAAAATGTTTTCTTTTTCCCAGGGGGCCATGGATTTGGCTTAACAGGTCAATCCACAGGTCAGTGTGAAGTTTATGCAAGAGGACGCCACTAAACGGAGCATTTTGGATGCGTTTCTGTGGGTAAAAGTCAACAAAAGCTCCGTTGGGATTAGTCCTCTGCAGATGCCAACTTATTTGAGTTGCCAACACAGCAACTGCTTTGTAGTGCAGACATATCCTGAGCCTGCTCAAGCGCGATTGGAAAGTTTCAAATCCTGGCTCCCGATGACCGACTGCCTCTCTCTCTCTCTCTTTAAAATAAACTTACTGCTGCAGTGCCATGTCATCATGGTCATCTCAAAGCCCGAGTCTACATCATCTGCTGTTCCCTGGCAATCTCTCCCATCCAAGTACTAATCAGGCTAAGCCCTGCTTAGCTCATGGGATATCTAGAGATGGGGCACAATCGAGGTTGTTTTTAAATAGTATTATTTTCACAATCACAGAGTACAGCCCCGAGAGGCCCAACACGCTAAGTGGCCAGCAACAGAAAGCATCATTGACGATGTATTTCATAAGCAGCAATATTATCCAGTCGTAGGCAAATTGTGATGCCCCTACAATGGAAAGCATGAGCAGGCTCAACCCTGCGTAGGCTGGGGAAATCTCAGGAGATTTGGCACAATGACGAATGGTACGATCGGAGGCAAAAAATGTGATGTTCGTGTGATGGAAAGCTCTTGTATCGACGTAAAACAACAAGGAGGACACACAAACTTAACACGCGCGCATTCCGGACGTAACGCAGCACACACCTGCACTGCAAACATTCCGGTGTGTGTGTGTGTGTGGAGGAACTGGACGAAACGTTGTCATCGCGAGGACCGTGAGAGACGGAGACGAATTTGCAGCGGGAGAGGTGGGGGGGGCATTCGTCCAGCAGTGAACATATCATGGCTGATGATGATGACTAATTGTATAGCTATAAGCCTAAGAGGTTGTGGTGCGATGTGCCTTGCTGAAGCAAAACAGAACATTTCTGGGGAAGCCCAAAAAATGCGGGTGAAGTTGAGGATGTTACTGCACACACACCGCGTGGCTGCTCTTTCCATGCTGCACTTCCCGCAGTTCTTCTCAAGGTCAACACTGCCCCCTCCATGGCTGAATGGGGTGGAGGTCTTCTCAAGGTGAACACTGCTCCCTCCATGGCTGGATGGGGTGCAGGTCTTCTCAAGGTGAACGCTTCTATTGACTCAGAGGCCACTCAGTGGCTCGAGATAACAACGCTGGTTTTGAATATTTGTGACACGTTGGTGTCCGTCTTTCCCATGCATTCGATATAATCACATATTGTATATTGTACAGGAGATGCATATCTCAATTACAACACCTTCGGTATTAAAGCAGATTCCTCCAAGCGATCTTTATTTGAAATAATCCCAAGATCTACAGCTACACTCAGCCCATCGTTGGTGTGCCATGCGGGCCCCCTCTCTCTACTGCCTGATATGGATCTGTTTGGCTCAGAGCAAATAGCATTCTCAACAAGCCTCACCTGCCCCCTTTTCTCACCTGCCCCCTTTTCTCACCTGCCTCTGGCTTTAGACATAACACTTTGACACACGGCTGTAATCCAACGTTTCCCCCCCGAGGCTCAGCTTAGTCGAGCTCTGCAATTTCCAAACCTCCTCCCACCTCTCCCCCACCGTAAAATGTTAACACCGATGTAGCGCATTTCACACTCCTCATATATACAGGGTATGGGATGGAGTGGTGGTACATTGGTTAGCATGCTTAGCTATGAGCGCAGGAAGCCGATTTCAATTCCTGGTCACGGCTAACATCAGTGGCCAGTGATATCAAAACCGTTCTTGCCCTCCTCCTCACCCACCCACCGACCACCATCACAACCCGCACTGACCAGCGTGGTGAAGTATTGTTAATTAACAAAAATCATGACCGATATTGGCGTGGGGAAGCGTTCACACATTGATTGTTTGAGAAATGCTGGAATATTTTTTTTTTTCACAAGGTGTCCATTGACGATGAAATTATAAATTATAAATTAAGCAGCTTGAAACTTTTCCAAGATATTACGAATGCGCTGAAAAAAAAAATCACGTGACTGACACGAGACCTTCATCCAGACGTGGATTGACGAAGCGCCATTCATTCTTTAAAATATTTTTTTTGCGTTGATAAACGTGGGGGAAAAAAACCGTGGAAAAGTGGGTAGGTAGCAAGGAATGAAGCTTAGGAGACCTCGTCTCAACCGTGTTACTCCCACACCCTCCAACAAGCACCCCCCCCCCACCCCCCACACAGGCTCCCCTCATTGCAAAAGCACGGCCTGACCGATAGGTTTGTAAATCACCACCACATCTCTCGATAGACTGGTTCATGGACTGGCTCACGCCTTCGTCATTCTCCTCACCTGCCTTGTGGTGCCCAGAGCTGTATTTACGGGATGTTACGGGTGTCAGTAATTGGCTGTGGGGAATAATTCCACGTGTGTTTGGGGTTAGGTCCCATGTCTCCCACCCCCCCCCCCCCGCTACCCCCACCGTGCTTAAAGGGCTGCCACCGCTATAAGTCGTGTCGTGACACAGTTTAGTAATAATATTGTCATTTGTTTAGCCAGTAAAGCCACAGTGAGGATGGAGACTTTTTTTCAGGAGGGTCCTAATTCGGTTAATGAGCGTTTGTCTTTGTTGTTCGAGGAATCTGGGATAACGCTTACAGATTGGTCCAGGAGGATTCGATATTCCATTGCAACCATGCCATACCCTGGCCAACTACAGCCAAAGCCAAAAATACCTGGAGTTCTGAGGTAGTCTGCAATCCATGGAGCAAACCAGGCTCAGACCTGCTAAGCTTGTGAAGTGGGACAAGATCAGGCACATCCAGAGTGATTTTGTCATCATAATAATCATGTACGGACCCCTTTTGTCAATTCACTGCTGGTTTAGGGTCTCCCCATAGTGTATCGGCCATGGGGGTTATTTACAAATACTTCCGCATGCTGGTCAGTGCAAGTTGAGGAAGGGGCTGCCCCAAGACTGGGGTTCATATATTGACAATGATGCTAGCAGTTGCTGGTCATCATTTCACGTCTGTTGTATGTGAAAGTAATGTTCGTCGCATGATATTCCAAACAATATTCTTAATTCACAGAGCTGGAATTTTGATGAATTCAGACAGTGACCCAGCATCAGTTCATTACATGTGAGAACCCAGTTGAATCACAGGTAGCTGAAAACAGATTTGAAGCCAGATTCTCAGTGGTGTCAAGTCAAAATGTCTCCCATCTCTGAGCCACTCAGCCACCTCTAAAGGCCCTCACTTTTCAGGAGTAAAGCCAGACCACACGAGCTATGGAATTGGAAAAGAAATGTCTGGGCCTCAGGGCACTGTAAAACTGTAAAATCAGATCCGATCATAGAAGACAAAGCGGCCATTGAATTGCCACCTGTGGCTTATCTGTCTGGTGGAAGTCGTCGTAAAGGACAGCAAAGCAAGTCATCAGGCAATTAGTTGGTGCACTCGTGCGAATCTCCACTGCTCTTTGTTATTGCACCTTCGTCTCTTCCTTCCCCCAGATACATTCAAGATCTGGTTGCTTCTTTCCGCCCGTGGTGCAATAGCATACTTGGGCTTGCAATTGAGAAATCGCCAGTTTGAGTTTGATTTCCCAACGTGGCAGTTTAACTAATGGGTAAAGTTATTTAAATCATCCCCCCCGCCCGCCTCTGCCTATCCAGCAGTATGAATGGGTACACCACAAGTACCCGATCGACAGGTTGTGTGTGGTGGGCCAAAGTGTGGGTATTCCAACCTCTTCCAACCTGTCTGGTCAGTGAAGAAGTAGTAAAAAATAACCCCAAAAGTGGCTCTCTGGAGCTCTTCCACTTCAATTGGTGAGGCAATCACATTGCACGTCTGCAGCAGTCTTTTTTTTCTGACCCCTTCTTCAGGAGCTGTGGTCAGTCACCTGTGAGCCAGTTACCCAGCCGTCAGCCACGCGGCCACCCAACCACCCAGCCACGCAGCGACTCTGCCAGCCAGTCACCCATCCTCCCAGCCATTAAGTGACCCAGATACCCCAGCCAACCAACCACGCAGTCCGCCAAACAACCCAACCATCCAGTCACTCAGTCATTCAGCCACGCAGCCACGACCTTTCTCATCAGTGGTGACAATTTGGAAGCGTTTCCCACGGCACCCGGGTTCAGCCCCGCTGGGAGTGACCCACACTCCCACACTTACAGGAAGGAGCCAACGGCGAATCGAGCCAGGTGATGCGTCGGAACGGAAACTGCTGGCCAGCGTGGAGTTTTCCATCAGCTGACCCGAGGCGTACTCCTCACGCAAGTTGAATCCTGGCACCACAGGCACCACGCGCCGGGTTAGCCAGCCAGGGCTTAGCTGCCGTGACTTGGCGGTGTTTTTTTCTTCTGAAGATAACAGCATTAAATCTAGATTTGAAGCTTTCGTGACTGCAGGAATCTCTTTGGTTCTTGTTGGTTCTTTCGGTAAAGTCACGTAGGTAAAAAAAAAAAAATTCTTTTTATTTAATATGATAAAAAATATTGTTTATTTTAATTTAATATGAAAAAAAATATTTTTATTTTATTTTATTTTATACCTACGTGACTTTACCGAAAGAACCAGAGAGTAAGGCAACAGCACATGCAGCAAAATATCGGACATCGTGGCTGAATGACACGCGGTAAATAAAATAAAAACCTAAAAAACGCATCGGAGAAGTGCGCCAGCCAGCAACGCGCTTCAATGAGCCGTGAGGTGTTGCACAACGCGATCTCACTCGAGTGACGGACTCGCCGATTCCTGCAAGCGAAGTCGTAGTACTTCTCGAAATACAACGGCTGGTTTTTGCTTTGGTAGAATGTGACATTTGTGCGAATTTTACGCGTTGGATTTTTTCATTGCAACACTGTGGTAGGCACAAAGGATAGCGTTGTGCATAGTTTTTTGGCGGCAGCTGTATTCATCATTTGAGTCATTAGCATTTTGATATCCCAGTGAAAGTTTGTCGGGAATAGTGTGTTTATTTTGTCCCACCACAGCTCGAAGACGATGACGTGATCATGACGTCTTCTACATCATCTTTTTTCCGTCTCATTTCTTGGAATTATCACTGAATTAATAAACGTTTACAATAAAATACATTTTTTAAAAATGCACAGTACAATTTTACTATGAAAAACCAATGTTCCCCACAGCTGCGGACAATATAACCAACCAACCCTGTTGCATTCCACGTTAAGTTCGAAGCTATGAATGAACTTCCATAATAATGTCCTTTCACACGACTTGCACACTGCATGAGAAAAAAAAAGTTTTGCTGGCTGGCTGGCGGGCAAGTGGGCGGTGGTGACGTCACCGCGCATACCTGTGTGATGACGTCACCCGCAATCCCACAAAGTTGAGACGGGTACGTGCGCGCTGACGTCACCCCGACATCCCCCTCCCCCGACGTTACCCCCCCCCACGCCTACCCACGACTTCACCCCGGGCCGTGTATTCTGCGCAAATGCGTTGTGCATTGGGGATATTTGCCCACTTCCATCAATTCGTGATTGGCTTCGTGTAGACAGGACACCAGGGTACCCATGGAACATCGCACATCGGAGGAAATAACAGTTTGACAGGTGTACATTCAAGATAGCATTTGTTCGACTGCCCTCTCCTGGCCACCTTGCAACCCCAGCCTCCAACTCGTGGCATTGCCAGGTAGTCTCACATCCAAATACTAACCAGACTCAATCCCGCTTAGCTTGAGTCCGATGATATCGAGCGCATTTAAGGTGATGAAGCCGTACAATTTTCATTCTCACTAGATTAAAGCTCGGATGAACTGAGGATTCAACTTGAAGAGTGCCAGTGCAATTGTTTTCAAATCACATTTCGACTTCGCTTAACGCGTCGGACTTGTATTTGCCATTCAAACACCGTATTCCGGTGACGATGGAATTATCGGAGGGGCACGTTGAACAATCAAAGCGATCTCCAGGCTGCCTTCCGCTTTACAAACTCAATGCGCGTATTGTGGAGCGGGCGTCACATTGCAAACGCATCAGCGCTGCGGCAATTGCATCGCGATTCAAGGATTCGCGATTTTTGCCACGAGCGTCGCGCGCTAAGGAGTGATTTACGCTTGCGTTTGGTGGCGGCAGCGCGCCAGGCTTGCCAGGAAAACAATTTCACTCCGAGGTCAGACCGTCCCGAAGCAGAGACACTCAATCCTCCCAACAGTTTTACACATTAGGCCTTAAGAGCGGACGTCCATTTCACGTTTAACACCGACAGTTAAACCTGCATGTGTACGTGGAAGGACATTTTTCAATCGGCCGCTGGGTGCGGGTCTCCCCGCGACGTAGCGGTCATGTGGGTTTCTTGACAGGACTTCACCGCTCTGGTCAATTGCGGGTTGGCAAACAGCAGTGGGTTGGAGACTGGTTCAGTTATCACTCGCCACGTATGTTCGCCGTTGGTCAGGAATCGAAATCGGGTTGTTTTGTGTTCATAGGGTGGTACGCTAACCACTGCACTACTACTCCACCTAACAAAGATCCCCCAAATAGCCTTGTAGGGGCAAGTGCTGTTAGCGAGCACCTATGAAGGCCGGAACGGTACACGAGGGGGTGGGTGGCCAGCACCACACCCGACCGCCTTTGTCTCCCCAATGGCGATGTTTACACACCGCACCAGGTACTCATTTGAGGCTGAGTCGACCTAGGGAAGGCCTAGATAATCGTCACTGGTGTTGGCCGTGAGCGGGAATCGAACCCGGGTCACCAGGGTTTATAGCGCAGCGCGCTAACCGCTACACGACCGCTCTACTCCACCGAACACCCCCTGCCCCACCTACACGGAGTTGTCTTCAGTCAAGCATTATCCAACGCGCAAGCAAATGTCCCATGCGACTTAGCAAAGCACTGCCCCCCCCCCCCCCCCCCCGTCTTAGTGAAGGTGCAGCGATTATGTCTTGCGCTCGCGTTTAGACATAGCCCCAGGGTCAAACCATGGAGCCCATCTGGATGCCATCCCACCGCACCGGCAGAATTTATGTGGCCACTGCCAGAGCCAATGGCTCAGGAGTCTGTGCCTCAGTAACCACCCCGTGCAAAATTTATGGTCCAACCTCAAAGGCAGCTCATAAAGTTATGAACTTAATTAGTTTACGTTTACAAAGCGAGACATGCCAAACACTCTTAATTGATGGAGGAGAGGGCCTGATCTGGCTTTTATTATTATTATTATCATCCCTATGTAAAATGACACCTTTGCCAAATTTGGCAGCCACTGAATGCATTGGATTAATTTTATTATATGCCTGACATATAAAGATGAGTAGTGGAGGTAGATGCTTTGTTCCCAGATGAATGAGAACTTCGCAGATTGATGTCTCTTTTCTGCCGCTTGGATTTCATATCTCTGTTCAGGTGCACAATGACCACATTTCCCTGAATCCGCCCGAACTTGTCAGATCTTAGAAACCAAGCACCACAATACAATACAATTTTAAATTATATAACGTCTTGGCAAGACCACGTCAAGTATGTATGTCAAACTTCTTTCGCACCTTACGTAGCCAACCGTGCTAATCGGAGGTGCCGGGGGAGAACAACAAGAAGAAACATCGAGCAATGTTAAATCCGAGTTATCGCTCGGATAGGTGACCATCAGCACTTACCAGCTGTTGTCGGCATGAGGCTGGAAGGTGTGGTCAGAAGATGGTAGTGTCGATTGTCCCCCCCCGTCCCTCCGTCATATGCATGATATATTCATGAGTTAATTCATCCATACACCACCTCAAGGTCATTAAGATCTGCAGACTCCGGCCTCCTGCGCGTACCTCGATCCCGGCTGGGTTCCTGGGGTGAGCGGTCACTCGCTGTGTCTGCGCCACGGTTGTGGAACTCCCTACCGTTGGAAATTCGTTTAACCGATGATGTGGTTACTTTTAAGTCTGGTTTTGAAACCACGTCTTCTTAAGTCCGTTTATTCTAATTAGCTTCTCCTTCTCTCTTGGCCTTTCTTTGTCCTTATTTTTACAAGGGGCCTTAATACATTAGTGAAAGCCGCCTTACAAATACATGTATTTTAAAATAAATTTTATCATTCATTTACTCAGATTTCTTCCGACATGAAAGCAAACACTCAGGAACGAAATTTGAAACAAACATCGCAATGCAGGACCCCTCCAAAAAAATAACAAACCTCTTTGGGCTCGGCGAGGCTTTCCTAGGTAAATAACCGTCATTATTGTTGTAATTATTATTTCGCGAAGATGTATCGAAAGTTTTTAGCTGTTGTGATGTAATGCTTCAAAACCCATTCACTAATACAACAGGTTTTGCATTCATAGTCTCGGTTTCTAGGTAGCATTTGCCGAAACTTTGTACTTGCGCGTAAACTAGAAAGTGCTGGTACTAGCGCCGCTGGCTGGCAATTTAATCATTGTGGAGAGAGGGCCTCCTTTGCTCTTGCTGAAGAACGCTGCAGTCAATTACGGAGAATTGGCCGAGATATAAAAACCAACTTTGGCTGGCGCGCCCGACATGCAGCTGCACATGTGTGCATCCCAAAGACCGAATGCATAACCCGTTCATTCGGACCTCTCACACGAGTTCCCAGCATACTTTGATATCTGTTGATAAACACTGACAGTGGCGTGCGGAACCGGTTATAGTGGCAAGGGTCCCACTTTAGGGGAGTGGGAATGTGAAATTTAGCTTTTTCTTTTCCTTCATATTCGGAACAGTTGGCAGATGTGCGGCTCTATTCATAAACTGGGCTGGAGAACAAGTGAAATGTTGATATTTAGCCTTCACTTTAGGATGTATTATTATTATTGAATGTCTCTACACTAAGCCAAAGATTCCCCGTTTTGCTCAACAAACTGTTTGGGCGAGTGCTGTTAGAGAGTAGCGATTAAGGCTGTTATGGCACGCGGGAGGAGGGGGGGGGTAAGGGCTGGTGTGACCACCACCCTCCCCTTGTGCAAATAGGTCATGAAAACCCACAACATACAATGCATGCGATTCGGAAAACATTGATTCTTATACGCGCATTTCAAAGCACGCATTGTGAGCTTTAGAAGTCAAAAGTCAACGAATGTAGACATCCTTGTAATTCCAGGGACGCTGTTGTAGCGTAACGGTGAGCATGCGGGTCTCGCAAACTAGAGGTCACCAGTCCGATTCCACCTCCCATTACGGTAAATACATCAACGATGCGAGTTTATTAAACCCATCCCCCTGCCCAGAGCTTCTGTGCACCAAGCAATACGAATGGATGACACCAGTTAAGTCCATAACAGAGGTTTTTGGGTTAAAAACCTCTATTATGGATATTGGTCGCGAAAGCCTACGTGTTAAACTGACCAGTTAAGTCGATTGGCAGGCTGCGTGTGGTGGGGTAAAGTGTGGGTACTCTATTCTCGTCCAAGACGTCTGCCCAGTGAGAAAGAGTAACAGAAAGTTACCCTCCACAGGGCCTCTTGAGAGCGCTCCCTCAAGTGGGGTTCCAGCAGTGTGTGTGCGCGTTGAACTTCTTTCGCACCATACGTAGCCGACCGTGCTCATCGGAGGTGCAGGGGAAGGACAAACAAACTAAACACAAAAAGGCAATTATGAAGAAATACGTTTTCAATGAAAATTATTTAAAAGTGCATAGCTCCAGTGGCTTACTAACATTGGAAGGAAGAGCGTTCCAGACGGCCGCTGCTGCTGCTGTTGCGAGGATGACCAGAGTTCGCGTGATGAAGACGCATCCGGACTGTGCCGTTATCATCCTTTTTCTACTCCTCCTCGTGTGAACACACTCGATGCTCACACGGCATAGGCAGAGGCCCTTTCACATTTTTGAAAAGTTTTTTTTTCCTTCCTTTCTTTACTTTATGAATGGTTCTTTGCTTTGTTGTGCCTGCTTAAATGTCACTTAGGTCAGGCCCAGTGATACCACAAAAGCCACATCAGTGTTTAAACAGCGGTATTGCATTAACTTTATTATATAAACTTTTATGGAGTTTTTTCCATTATACAGTCTAGGAATATCACTTTTTAGATTATGTACAGTGTAAATGCTCTGATGGTGTTTTCTTTCTTAAAGTTCACTCTTTATTTGGGGTATTGTGACTCCCCAACTAATTATTTAAACAGTTTCCAGGCAGATGCCTTTACTTTTCTCAGAATGCTGTAAACCAGCCAATGCTGCAAAGCATTGTTTATGTAATGTTAACTGAAACACTTTAATTGGAAGACAAATCTAATTAGTGGATGTGATTTTCCACCCATTACCAGCAACAAAGCCACAACCAAGTAACCTTGCAGAATGTATGCTTTAAAAAAACACACAGCAATTTAAAAGCTATATTTGCGTCTATTTATATTCAGACAACAAAAGAGGAACACACGGATGACGACGTAAATATCTGTACGGGTCAAAGAAAAATGTTCGAACGTGTTGACAACAGGAAGTGTGAGCTTGGGCAGAAAACGGTCGCCAGAAGCGTTGATGGCCGCAGGGTGAAGGATGGTTACGGAGTCGCAGCCAAGGTATGAAACACTTCTGAGAACACGTCGACCGAGGAGATGGAGCGATGAAATCATTGCAGGTGGCCGGTGGATTTTGAGGCCTTTATCCAGCAGTGGATTGACCATGGCTGATCTGCGGAGCCGATACTCATGCACGTACGCTCTCACTGGGCACTCAATGATTCACCCTCTAATCTCACGCTGTTCAAGTGTCTCTATTGAGGGTCACAATTCTAAAATCTATTATTTTACCTGATCTGATTGTTTGCTGTGTGGTTTGTATGGTTTTATTGACACCATTATCCTAAATGTGACAACATATACGTCTGATATTGCATGCCATATACCATTACCGATCGATTCTCATAGGCAAAATATACACGAGTGTTGTCATAGGGATAAGAAAACAAATGTAATAGATACATCGATGCATCATTCTGTGCCTGATTGCTTCCCCGAATAATATTTCACAACCCACTCTTAGGTCGTGGGAGTTACTTGACCGTACTCTACACGGATTGCACAGCCAACCAGCAAAGCCGCAAAAGCCCACCCAGTGCTATTCACTCGCCACTGATGTTAACCGTGGCCGGTAATCGAACTCGGGTTACCGAGTTGCACCGATACTCTCCCCCTTTCCTGGAGAGAGATGCACGTGGCCTGTGCTGGCACTACTTGAACGCAGGCGTTGGCACTTCGAGCCAAACTCCTGCTAATGCTCAATTCCACCACCCATGTCCCGAGAGATGTGGCATCAAGACTCACTCGCACGATCTTTTCGACGCAATTATTTCAAATGTCTAACGCAAGCTGCCCTACGTGTTTTGGCGCACTCAATGCAGATCAGTGTTTCCCAGAAAGCCAGCTCATAACCGGGTCTAAGCGCTGGGTGGCTGGGCGCTGCTGCCAATTTTGCTCCGGTCATCGAAACACACAATTGAGTAATTATTGTGATATTTGGGGGATGCTGCTACGGCGTAATGGTTAACACAACCGGACAAGCAATCCGCAGGTCGCCGGTTCGGCAGTTGAAACAATGGTGCAAGTTTGTTTAAAAAAAAAAAGTTTGCATTACATTTCCGTAGGAAGCCCGATAAATGCAGAGTACGGACCGCAACGTCGGGGAAGGGGTAGAGCAACTCCGCGAACACAAGTCCCAAACTCTGTGTTCCAGAACTTTGAGGATGGAGGAGGTTGGGCTGACTGCCCCCCCTCCCCCCCGAGTGGGAACCGCGAGCGGGGTGTTTGTACTTTGATGTGGGGAAGGAAAGGTAGGGTAAGAAGAACTTAAGGGAGTGGAAGGAGGCGGGGGGAAGAGCGGTGGTGCAAGTTTATTAACGCCTGTCCACCCAGCGGTTACGATGGGCAGACCTCAGCTCGTTGATCGGCAGGTCACGTGTGCTGGGGTGAAATACAGGGAGTCGTATCTCTTCAAAATCCCTCGAGAGGGGCTTTATAGAGCTCTCTCTCTCTCTCTCGATCTAGTGGAGGCCCTTCTGTCAACAGTGGTGTGAGTGAGCAATTACACGGCTGCACCTTTACCTATTATTGTAATATTACTAAATACGCTGCCACTTACATCGAATTATCCTGAATGTGCCAGATCTCGTTAAATCTCTGAAGCCAGGCAGGCTTGAGCCTGGGTGGTACGAGGATAGGAGAATGCGTGGGAATACCAGCTGATACCAGTAGGAATACCAGCTGATGCCAGTAGGAATACCAGCTGATGCCAGTAGGAATACCAGCTGATGCCAGTAGAACAACCAGCTGGTACCACCAGTAGGAATACCAGCTGGTACCACCAGTAGGAATACCAGCTGATGCCAGTAGGAATACCAGCTGATGCCAGTAGAAATACCAGCTGATACCAGTAGAACCAGCTGATACCAGTAGAACAACCAGCTGGTACCAATAGATTTGGGGCTTTAAGGTGGTCAGAAGGTGGCATCACCTCCGATTCCCCACACCTCCAATTTGCTCGGTTGGCTACGTACGGTGCGAAAGAAGTTCAACATACAATACATACAGCACAGCTATGGATTATATTATTGACTTTGCTCAGAGCTTTGAGCAGTACTCTCCCATATGCTTGGTGGGTTTTTTTCGGGACATTCCAATTTTCTTCCACTTGCCAACCACTCGTACGTTTCTGATTGGCATGGCTGGCTACGTGCGGTGCGAAAGAAGTTCCACATACTTACGTAGGCTTAAATAAACGTCCCAATGTAGAAGCCTTCCAGAAAAAAATATTAAATATTTAATATCATTAAGGCTTTCTTGGATAAATACATTTAATTATTCACACAGATGTATTTTTTGCACATCAGTGAATTGTGTGCTGCACATAATTAGCAACGCCATCATCATTATCATAATCAGCCACGGCCTATCCACTGCTGGATGAAAAGCCTTTCCATGATGTAAACATCCCTCAAGAGTCTCGCAGTGTCCACAATCCATCTCACTCCTGCACATGAGCTGATCTAATTGCCCCATCCCCCTGGACGGTCGTCCCCTGCCACTCCGTCAACAGTCTCATCTACCGCGCGACGCACTAAGCTCTCGTCCAGAGGCTTGTGGACAGGATAGATGGATGACATGCAGAGGGAAGAATCGTGTGTTTGACATCCACTGGCGGTGTTTGATTTCCGACTCTATGCGCCGACACACTGAGCACGAATCCAGTGCAATGGGATGTATTATCTTTATTATTATTATTAGTTAAAAGGGCGTTCGCTGGAAAAAAAAGAAATAAGAGGAAAGATAAATGTTCTTCTCAACCACCTGCAGGGCTCACCGTCTTGTTTGGTATTTAGAGTGGATAAGGTTAACAGAATTTCCACACATACCTTGCATAGGCATGCAAGCAATGCCGTCCTTCGAACGCTCTTCAAGTTTAGGCATCCCCGCATCAGGGGATTCGGCCGGTCGCTCGCGCGCCGCGTGAACACCGGCGGTGTGCTCAATGCGCCTCGGGCTGACGTGGCGGAGAGTGAAAGACGAGTGGTGGGAGGGCAGGGGAGGGGGTGATGGTACGAGGGAAGCTTTGACAGGTGTCCGTTTTGACTTTCGTGAGCGTCAACCCGTTGTGCCGCTCTAATAACCCCCT
Organism: Entosphenus tridentatus; assembly: GCA_014621495.2. Classification (NCBI taxonomy): domain Eukaryota; kingdom Metazoa; phylum Chordata; class Hyperoartia; order Petromyzontiformes; family Petromyzontidae; genus Entosphenus; species Entosphenus tridentatus. The sequence goes on along the minus strand of CM025654.2, from coordinate 8,811,926 downwards.
GTGCCCTCTCGCTGCGAGCGTGAATACGCGGCCCGACCGCGCGGATAAACAAGCACCGTTCGATCGCTTTTAGATGTTTGCTCCAACGTGGCGAGATGTTGACTCTCTCGCGTGATATGCAGGAGGTCGTGGATTCGATTCCGACTGCTGTCTATTTACATGTTCTCCCCCGTGGTCGCGTGGATTTTTCTCCGGGTCCTCTGGTTTTTCCCTCCAACGGTCGGCAACCGCAATAACAAAAAGAGACATTTTTTCGAATTCTGTAAAAGAACAAAAAAACTCAATATACCAAGAGCCGCAATGCAATGTGGTGAATACGAGACGGTGGTGGTCCTAAACAAACAACGTCACGAAACTGTCCTTTTCAAGGGCCGCATGCGGCTCCGGAGCCGCAGGTTACCGAGCCCTCGCTTGAGTATTCGGCCGCTGTAGATGTTCACGTGGTGAGCCATACTCTTTGGTTCTTTCGGTTAAAGTCGCGTAGGTATAACATAAAATAAATCGCTTAAAAAACTTAAAATCTAGAGTGATTAGTAGCCATCTTCGTTGAGCTACCATTTGCGATAGCCAGGTCGCTTCTGATAAAGAAGCTATGCCGCTCAGTTGGGCCTCACCTGGTACAATTACGAATGAATAGTTTCGTTTCAGGTTAGATTCGACGATGGAATCGCCACGGCCGAGTCCATCCGTCCCCCGTCCCCCCGTGTGTTTGCTTGACGCATGGAAAGGGGGGGGGGAGTGAGGCCATCGCTCGCTTCACTCTGCAAGACAGGGGCCTCTTTGATGCACTTAATCTAGATTGATAACATCCAACGGGCAAATTCCGTCGACGGCGCACGTGTTTAAGCAAGACGTGCCTCGTGGGCGAATCAGAACTTGCGTCGGGATTTCTCAAAGGCGCTCCCGGGAGAGGCCCCAAAACGTACGTTACCAAGTGCCGCACGGAGTCACGAAAGTTAGACACAACACGCTGGTGTTTAACCTCTGTGTGTGTAGGCGTGGGGAAATAAAAAAAGAAGCCCCAAAGGGAAGGCAAAAAGCAGAAGGGTCTCTCGCCATCTGAGTTCAAGGCTCGCAGGCTTCAGACCCCTTGAGAATTATGAGGTTGCGCAGGTGTGACACAGGTAGGCAAACGGGGGTGAATTCGCTTTGACCGCTGAAGCTCTACAGGTTGGGTAGGTAATCCTGTGTCTGTGCCACTGTCAGATGAAAACCCCACAATCAATAGGTAACGCCTTTATCATCATCATGATCAGAGCAGCAGCGTCAGCAGCCATGTTCCCTTCACTTCTGGATGAAGCCCCCCCCCCCC